>CM035789.1:35854694-36332194 GCA_020466265.1 Siphamia tubifer
GATTAGTGGTCGACACAGAACATACGTTTCATTGTCATTCTTCATGTAGCTGAAATAATTAAATAAAATGAATGATAATTGAATAAATTATATATATATATATATATATATATATATATATATATATATATATATATATATATATATATATATATATATATATATATATATATATATATATATATATATATATATATATATATATATCAAAGCATATGTTTCAGTGTCATCCTTCGTCTAAAATATACAATACAAAATAAATAAAATTAATGATTAAAAACATACATACATATATATATATATATATATATATATATATATATATATATATATATATATATATATATATATATATATATATATATACATACATACATACATACTTACTTACATACATATATACATAACTAACTAAACAAATAAATAAATAAATAAAGTTAAAAATACAAATAATTAAAGGACCTACGATGTGACTATTGTGCACACGTACATTGCGATGTCGAAGCTCAAACAATATATTGTGAAGCTCTAACAGCTGTCATTTTATTACATCCATTTTGGTTAAAACATTATTTGAATTCGTGGAGAAAAAAAAAGACAATTTCCACAACCAGCAGTTTTTAAAAATAACCATATCGAAATAACTTACAGTCACTGTGGTATGAAAGTATCTCAAATATAAACAATAATGTTGTCTACAAACAGGATGTACACTGCAGTTTTTAACACATTTGGATCCAGCTTAACATGGAGCTCAGAGACAGCTAAAAAAAAGTAAGTTAATATGTATAATGTTCTTGTGAAAGCTTAATTTTTTTTCATCTGTTCTGAGCTACCCTCCATGTTTTTTTTTGGTTTATCTTGGCATCTTGTGTGTAACAATAAGCATCTGTTTGAAATAATAGTGGAAACAATGTTGAAAGTAAGAAAACAAAGTTTTGAGTTAGGAAAATTAGAGTTGGATATTTTTTGGTTGATTTGAGTAAATCACTCAATTAATCATGTCAGATTTACTATGAATAATTATCAGTAGAAGTTACGTCTCCCATGTTGTCAACCTATGTTTGAGGATCAAGTTCCATTATTTGGTTTATTTACATACCAGTCTCAGTGGGTTTGTATTGATCGGACAGAAACAGATAATGAGATTCGTGAAGAGAAAGATCATTACTGCTACATTAGTGTAGATGACATTTCCAATAAATATAACTTACATTAGCTTAGATAGCTAATATATATATATATATATATATATATATATATATATATATATATATATATATATATATATATATATACATGAAATAAAAACCAATCAATAAAAATAATGAATAAATAAATATAAAGACATGAATAATAAATACATACATTTTAGAAAATAATATCCATACAAATAAAAAATAAATAGACCAAAAAAATAATTCCACATAACTGATGTTGGTTTTCTTTCTGCCAGTGAGCCTTGGTTTTGGGTGATTTTCTCTTGTTGGTTTTGGGTGATTTTCTCTTTTTGGCTTCTCATTTTTCAGTCTTGTTACCAGTGACTCACTCCAAAGTGGTTCAGAATGATTGCGAAGATGCTCAGTGGTCAGAAAATGTTGAGCTCATTTGTCTTCTACATTACAGGACGTGTCATGTGACTATTGCGCACACGTACATTGTGATGTCGATGCTCAAACAATATAATGTGCATCTCTACTAAGTAGGCTATCTATTGCATCGTGCACAGGAAAACATGCTCCAACCAGAGGTGACAGATGCACACAGACTCACACTCACACCTCAGCCAACTGCTTTGTAGCTCCTGCTGTTGTGTATGAAAATAAAAATGCTGCAAGCATAATGTGCAACAAGGCCCTTGGGTCTCTCTATCTCTCTCTCTCTCTCTCTCTTTCTCTCTCTCACACACACACACACACTCTACCTTTCTCTGTGTTAATGCACAGGGTTGTTACTTCATATCTTTACTACACAGATATGCATAAATTCACACAGCAAAAATACAAACCTAGCAGCACTTACCATATGAATAGCCCTACATTTAGCATAAGTGATTCAAGTTAATGTAGTCTGACACTCTATTAAATGGAAAGAGAATCTGATGCAATCTAAATTTCAAGTCTGTTCAACGCAAATGTTCTGGCTCTCTCTCCAATGACAAACTCCACACATTTGCTTAGTTTAGCATTAGCAAACCCACGTACTGCTGTCACCTTATTCTGCCTCCAAGTGCCCTTGGAAATATCTTAATTATGACTTTAGCCCAAGCTGATGAATGGTTAATATGAACCACAAGGCTGGTCTTGTATTATTCATATGTTAGATGTGATCAGTGTCAAAACGAATTGCCCAGATGATCTATTAAACTCAAGTAAAAAAATGTGACCTGTATAGATTCATAGCATTATATAAATACTAGGGCTGTCAAATTATTAAAATTTCTAATCAGATTATTCCAGGGTTGCTTTTGATTAACTTTGATTAATTATGATCAGAACACTTTATGTCAATTGACTGTTCTATCTCTGTTCTGTTTGGATTTTGTATTCAAATGGCCCACAAAATACACAAAAATACACTAAAACACAACAAATGCAGGGATAAATATATATAAAACATGTTAAAATCCACTAAAATAAAAAACAAACTAACACAAAAAATAAAATATTCAAAATATATATAAAAACTCCTAAAATAGAGAAAAAAGACATTTAAAATCTGTATAAAATATGTAAAACGTGTAAAGATATGAATATATATATATATATATATATATATATATATATATATATATATATATATATATATATATATATATATATATATATATATATATGTAATTAGCAGGTTTATTCAACACCTTCAATAGTTTCAATAAAATAACTTGAAACAAAACAACTGCACCACTTAATTGCATTAAAAATGTTAATCAGATGAATCACGATGATGGTTTTATCTGCGTTCATGCATTCATTTTGACAGAACTAATAAATGCATATTTAAAAAACAAAACGCAGATTTTAAGCTCCGCACAATTTTTTCTCCTTTTCTCTTGCCACAGCTGTAAGTAGATTTGCATTGTGTGTTTTCCAAAATAAAATAACAGCCAATAACAAAACAAAACTAGGTCCACTTCACTGCTATATATGCAAAAGAACTTGAACTGGTGACAAGTCATACAGTTTATGAACTTGGAAGAAGGAGCTTATGAAGAGCGCTTGAAGGGAGCATGAAACACTGGCAGCCAAATGATTTCAGAGGAGCTCTTCATATGAAAAGAAAACAAAAGAAAATAAGAGGAGGAACACATGCTGGAGTGTTTTTTTTGGGGTTTTTTTCTGAGGCAAGGACAGCTCTAGCCCAAACTCAAATGAACAGAGGAGGATATTTGTATATTTGTTCATCCCAAAATGTGGCATGTGGTCCAGGGGTGTCAAACTATGGAGTAAAGAAATATTATTTAAAGACACATGCACAATATATACAATATATATATATATATATATATATATATATATATATATATATATATATATATATATATATATATATATATATATATATATATATATATATAAAATGAAAATTTCATCAAAATCCGTGCATAAGTTTTCGAGTTATCTTGAACACAGACAAACAGACAAACAGATAAACACCGGCAGAAACATAACCTCCTTGGCGGAGGTAATAAATAAATAATATAATATTAAATATGTAAAATACAAATAAATGCAGGACCTGTGATGTGACTGTTGCGCACATTAAATGTGCACAAATAAAAAATAAAATAAAATAAATAATAATAATAAATAAATACATACATAAAAGACAAACAGAAAACAGAAAATTGTAAATAAATAAACAAATAAGTTCATGTAATATAATACATACATTTAAAAATAATTAAAAATACTAAAAAAGTAAACTAAAAATGAATACAGGACCTGCGATGTGACTATTGTGCACACGTATAATGTGATATTGATGCTCCAACAATATATTGTGCAGCTCTACTGTGTGCTGTGAAAGTGCACGAGAAAGCAGCAAAAAAACAATTCTTCCAGGCTTCATTTTACATGTGATTGCTCATGAAATCATGCTTACCCTGTAATTACACCTGTCTACATTTTCCAAACTCTGTCTCCAGTCCACCTAAGTGGAGCTGAACTAATTCAGCCTGACATGATCCCCATTGATATGTTGTCAGGATGCAGCATCCTAATCGGCCTCAGACATATGTCACTCGGGCTAAGGATCATTAGCATAGCCTCCGGCGGGATGCATATCATGCCGTTGAGTCGATGATGACTCAGAAATGAATACCTTCCCATGTTCCCTTGCTCTTCCCACTCTGTTCCATAAGGTAGAAAAATGGAAAATGGCTGCAGAGGGAGCGTGGCGAGCAAGACAAAGACAAGCATTTATCTGCTTTCCCATATGTGTTTAACACTGGGAGCTGCTGAATTGCCGAGCCAAAAAGTCTTTTAATAGATGAAACACACGTGGCGTATGTTTTAAAAGACCGTCTCCGTATGCAGGCACTGTGTTTGTTGCTCTACATTAAAAGTGTTTTCCATATAAATTGGTTGGTGTACACTGTGATAGATAAGCTGCAGAGTGAAAAGGGAGAGAATTGTAAAACAGAGCAACCAGTGAGAGAGAATGAGCCATGTTTTGTTCTCATACTGTTACATTTGTGTTCACATATTTCCATTTTTATTTCCATGCACTTGTTGGCAAAGAAGAAGTAGCGCCTCAGCATAATGGAGTCAATTAAGAAGGCTCCCCGTCTCTTTATTCTTAATAGCAGGGGTTTTCAAATAGTAGGGCGGGGCCTCTCCTGAGGGTCAACGGAGGACTTCAGGGGAGGCGTGACATGAGAAAAAAATAAACCCCACCCCCATAGTCTGTTACTGAGTTATAATTAGGGCTTTTAAAATTAATTCAGATTAATCCATTAGTATGATTAATCTGATTACAAATTTTAATGCAATTAAATGGAACAGTTGTTTTAAATGGAATGGACTTAAATAGCTCTTTTCTGCCTTCATGGTGCATATATTTTGGATATTTTATGAGAAAATAAAGCTTTTTTGCATTTTAGAAGAATTTTTGAAGATGTTTTAGCATGTTTAGTAGATCTTTTAGTAGATAGTAGATATTTTTCCATATTTTTGGTGTTTCTTACTGTATTTTTGTGTATTTTATGGGAAAAAACTAAACAAAAAACACCCACCACTACCCCGAGAGACACAACAGTTGATCAACAGAAAGTGTTTTGATCGTGATTAATCAAAATTAATCCAACGCAACCCTGTGATTAATCTGATTAAACATAACCCTAACCCTAACCCTAACCTTAACCCCTATAATTTTTTTTATAGGAAGTTGAATACATTGTGGATGTTTTAAAACACACAGATATAAGAATAGAATAGAATAGAATAGAATAGACCTTGGAAAAGCGTTTTTCAGTGGAATGACACCCACCTTTAAGGATTCTTTACTATTGGGAAATAGAGGCAGTTTTTTACAGGAATGGGAACTCATTATATAACTGGCAGAGTTATGCTCTCTTCCACTGCTTTTCTAGTTAGTCAGGGAATTAATAATAATAGAATAGAATAGAATAGAATAGAATAGAATAGAATAGAATAGAATAGAATAGAATAGCCTTTATTGTCATTTGGCAGATCGCAAGGACAGGATGACTGGATGCAGCCAGTTCATCTGCGCATCCAGAATGTCTAAGAAAAAATACAGGTTTAGTATAATGCAAGCACAACCAAGCAAATTGGTTGTGCTTGGCAAAAGGGTGTTAAAAGCATAGGCAGATGTGAATATTTGTTTAAAAACTGTTAAAATACACAAAAATGTTAAGATGTGTTAAAAGAGATGTTAAAAATATACACAGATGTTACATTCTGTTTAAATAATATGTTAAAGATTCAAACAAAAATACATCACACACATCTAGATAAAGATGTTTAAAATGTGAAAAATAAGTTAAATTTTTATAAAATAAATAGTTTTTTGGGGGGGGGCTCTTTTGGGGGAGGCTCACTATCCCACAATTTGAAAACCTTTCTAGTATTGTACTTGTTTGTCAGTGCTGAAACTGCTCTAAACTTTTGTTTTTTTTTACATATCTTTAAGGTGAGACTAAAGCATGTGTACTCTGTGGTCTCAGATGAAATAACAGCACACACATCATTGAACTTGACTCAAGAAAAGGGAACACACCCCTGCAGGCGCTCACACACAGAGAAGTGTTTGTGTTTGTGCATCCAACAGAGAATGGATCAGCAGTAGAAAGGTAGAAAGAATGTAGGTAAGAAGACAGGTTTTTACTTCCCTTCTGCAGAATGCAAACATTTACATGAAAACATGCACACAACAGCCTTGGAATGTATATATTGTTTGGAACCACAATGGGGTTACATGCCACTCTCGCACATACATTCTTTTTCCCAGATAAAAACTCACACAGAAGTGAAGGTTGTTCTGGACTTGGAACTCAAATCTCTTCCTGCTTTCCATCTCGCCTCAGGGTATATTGGAGCGCTCCCCAACTTTTCTGGGCAGTCAGTCCATGAACCTAGTGTGGAGGATTCAAGTCTGTCCTCCCCAAAGCAGGAGTTTCATTGGAAAAGACATAAAACTTCAGTAAGATTCGAGCACGTTTGTGTTGCACTGGACGTTTGTTGACCTCATTTCAATGCTAGCAGTAAATTTTTTATTTATTTATTTATTACTTTTTTTTTTTTACTTTTGTCAAAACTTTCCAAACTTATGCAGTTTGGAAAGATTTTCTGCAAATACCCAAGCATCTCGTCTATATCCTTCTCAGCCTAAAAACACCTACAGTATATTGAGAGTCTATATAGCTTATTAATCCATCGCATTAATAGAATAATTTATTCCTTCCCTGTATTTATGTTATGTAAATTATGTCCTGTTGTGTTTAGTTATGTTTCGCTTCAAATATGATCAAATCCAAAATCAGAAAATGAAAACCCTTATTGGTTGTCATGGCTTTTTATCCCATGATGATGATAATAATAATAATAATAATAATAATAATAATAATAATAATAATAATAATAATAATAATAATAATAATAATAATAATAATAATGACATAATATATAAATAATGTCAACTCCAAACTTTTCTTTTTGTTTTAGAGCAAAAAAAGTAACATTACATCATGAAAACAAGCAACATTAGGCTTGAGTTTATCATTTACACTTATACATTCTAACTTATAGATCACATATTTAGTAATAGGTATAATATTATTCATTTTCTCTAATTTCCAATTTTTCATATTTTTTTCTGATTATTGGGATTTTTTGGGTGAAATTATACTTTATTTTATTGTCCCTAAATGAAAAAAATGTACAGATTTTTTCTTTTTACTTGTAACTATTTATAGGTTACTAGTGCAGAGCCCGTAGAAAATGTGAGATTGTTTGCTACTAATGCGCTGTGGAAGTGGGTGAAATGACTTGGAAAGAGCAGAAAGAAAGACTATAATAATTAGTTGGGGCAATTTAACAGTGGAGAGAGGGTGTAATTAAACAACAGCTGCATGTGTGGTACCGAAATTCATGTTAGATTTCGGTCTGGTTACTATCGTTAATGTTTGCCCCGGTTAGATACTTATATTGACTTTCAGTACCCAACTCTTGCTCGCTTTCTGTGTGTGAGCGAGAATGACAGCTAACTGTAGCTAAACCAGGAGGCGCGACTTAGCAATGCTCAGAATGGCAATGTTAGAAAGAGCAATGAAATTTGTTTAATATCTTTGTTGTTATATGTCATAATAGAGCGAAACTTTGCACTGCAATCCACTATAGTATTGGAAAGTCACCCTCCAAATTTCAGATCATTTGGTGCAGTTGTGTGGAGAAACAGAACACATTACAGACAGAGATTTGCTGAATTATAGATTATGAGATTGAATTGGTCTGAATGTGGATCATGAACTAAAATGATTTATATCTGAGTGTAATTTTTGCATTTCAGAAATTTATCCAAAGGGCCATATTGGACACTTAGGTGGGCCAGATTAGGCTCCTGAGCTGCATGTTTTGACACCTGTTGAATATTGTTAAACTTTGACCCCATATGTCCTTATATGGACACGTATTGTCCGCTGGAAAATGCCACCAGTTACGTGCTAATGTGTCACTGGTTTGTTAGATTGTGAACCATTGAGTCCCAAACCTGATTTTTTTTTTCTGCAAAATTATAAGTTATTAAACTCTTCTTCCGCAATCTTTTAAATATTTCTGCAAATTCACTGCAACTGAAAAAAAGAGACAGAGAGGGGGAGAAAGAATACAGCAGACTATTCAAACCAAATTCTGGAAGCTTGTAATTAATGCCACAGCATTTTCATGTAGGACAGTCAGCAGAAGATCATATGAGTCATCACTTGTTCCAGCTGAATAATGACATGACTTGTTTCACTTGCTTTTCAGAAGACTTCACACTTGTTTATTGCTTTCACGTGTGATTTGCTGGATGAGTAATGTTAACTCAATGACACAGTAAACAGTTGAGTTCTCTATCAATAGAAGCTATGGAAGTACGAGTGAAGGATAATCACAGCTACTCTACATGTCTGGGAAAAAAAAAAAAAAAAAAAAAATATATATATATATATATATATATATATATATATACATATATATGTATATATATTGCGATATGAAAAAATACTCAGGAGTATATCACAGCTGTGTGGTGCTGATGCAAATGATCAAACAGATTAGTGGTCGACACAGAACATACGTTTCAATGTCATTCTTCCTGTCGCTGAAATAATTAAATAAAATTTCTGATAATTGAATAAATAATATTATATATATATATATATATATATATATATATATATATATATATATATATATATATTTATATAAAATCTAAAATATAATGAGTACAAATAAATATGATAGATACTACTTTTACCACAATATTTTTTCACACAAGTACAAGTAGCTGTACTTAAGTACAGACTGGGAGTACTTTTAGCACCTCTGGTAATTGAGGCTGGAAGGGGAAAAAATTTAATAAGATGGAAACTAATGTTTAGAAGCAAGTTTGGAAAGAATTTAGGTTTATTTTAAAAATAGAGTAAAAGAGACCCAGGTGACTGTGGCTCAGTTGGTAGAGTGGGTCAGTCCAATGATCAGGGGTTGGTGGTTGGCGTCCCACCTCTGGCTGTCCACATGTCCACGTGTCCTTGGACAAGACACTGAACCCTATGTTGGTCTCAGTAGTGTCAGGTGGCATCAGTCTACTGCTGTATGAAGAACTGAATAGTGTGTATAAAATGTGCTATATAAGTACAGTCCATTTACCAAACTATTTTTCAGGTATAATACATTTTTATATGATACAAAAACCTGCATCTAACATAGACACCAGGTTTCTATGATGAACACCCTCACCTTGTTCTTTCAGCTTTTTCCCCCCAATACCGACACTATTACAACAGGAAAATCCACACATAACTCAGTGATATCTGAGTTTTCCCCTGAAATTAGGACTACTCTGTATTCTAACAGTGTGTGAATGATTCTGCATGCAGTGATTACCCCGACACAACCAAGGGAAAAACGACATGAAAATTATACGTTACCATTTTTGGGCTTTTTTTTTTTTTTTTAATTCTCTCACAGGTACATTTTGGGAAATGACATAAATATGCAAGGCTTCTGCAAAATCACTTAAAATGGTTTAAATGGGCAGGTTCTGCATGCAACATGAGTGGACACAACGGGTTATGCACAAAAAAGACCATTTCAAACCATGTTTTCAAGGTAAAATGCACTGACATGTAGGTAGCTATTACTGTCCTGATTTTGATCCTATTTTTGGCCCCAATATTTGATAAAAAAATGCATACATTTTGGGATAGCTCGTAACAAAAGTACATATTGTTTTCTTGGATTTATCTCAGGTCATCATTAGGGACATCCAGATGGGAAATTTCACATTTATGATTGGCTCTTAAAAACTCGCAAAGTGCCAGACGCCAAAATGAACCCAATTTAATGGAAAGACTAATTCCTAAAAGCTCAGTTATGTTGAAAATTATTATAAAAAAAAAACAAAGTTCCCCCCAACAAAATATGCGATTAATTGAACAAAAAATAAGTGTCTCCAACTAGTGTCATGTGTCAGGTAGGGCATGTTATTAGAAAAAACTGACATTGTGATTTTTTTTTTTTTTTTAACCCTGCAATACATAAAAAATCCTCAGCTGTGTGGTGCCGACACAGACAACCAAACAGATTAGTGGTCGACATGCAGTGTCATTCTCTTGGAGCTAAAATAATTTTAAAAATTCATAATTAAAAATGAATAAATAAATGTAAAAAAAACATTTAAAAAGGCTTTAATTTTTTAAAATAAAAATAAGTAAACAAATAAATACATAAATAAAGACAAGTAATAATAAAAAATATATAAAAATGAAAATAAATGGCTACAAATAAATACATTAAATGAATAAAAAATATACATCAATAAGTAAAAAAAATTTAATAATAAAAAATAAAATGTAAATAATTGAAGGACCTGTTATTGTGATTATTGCGCACACGTACATTGCGATATCGATGCTCAAACATATATTGTAAATCTCTAATGTCAGACATGTGTTTTACTGTTGACTCAATATTGTTATGTGCCATGCATGTATTAAATAATCTCAGTGCAGACAGTTGATAAATTATGATTTCTATCTGAATCTAGAGTTGCTAAGGATCAAATTCACAGCTGCTATTATGTGAAGCTGGTGGGTGGTGATGACAGCTAATCTCACTGTGTTCTTTTATGACTTCTGCACTTTCCAAGCAAAGTGTCAGTTTAATGTGATTTTCACCTTAAGCCTCAGCTCCACCACAAAGTCACTCTGGCCTATGTCCCCTCACTTCATTCAAGATATGGATTCACTAGGGGACACGTGTCAAACATAAGGGGGGGCCAAATCTGACCTACCAATCTGACCCAGTCTGGCCAATCTGGCCAACAGGATGGATAACAATGAAGATATTAACAGTGTAAAATGATTTGAATTGGGGTCTACATATAGAATAGTTAGATCTCAATTGGGTCAGAGGAGTAAAATATGATCATAATTACCTATAAATAATGAAAAATGTAGCTTTTAATATGAAAAGGTTAAATCACATGAAAATTTGGACTATCATTTTACAAAAACCTGAATAAATACATGAACAAATATGAACCAGCTGAAATATCTGAAGACAAGTGTCATTTTAAAAAAATATTCTGCCTGTTACTAAATGTTTAGTGTATTTTTAATTGTAATGTCAGTTGTTCTACACATGTGCAGATGACAAACTGATAGACTGAGGTGGAAAATGCTTCAACTTGTACGTGTTTTTATTAAGACATGTCAAGTTGTTGATCTTTTTCACATTTTAAGGGAAATATTATATGTGTGAATATTATCAGAATGTAATTTTACTCTTTTCACTGTTAATAATAATTTTACTGGTCTGGTCCTTTTGAGATTATAGTAGGCTGAATGTGGCCCCTGCACTAAAATGAGTTTGACACCCCTGCACTAGGGGTGTCAAATTAGTGTTTTTGTTTTGTTGTTTCTACATTTTTCTTGTTCATTTGTTGCATGAGTGCATAAAAGTCACCCTCATTTAGTGCCTTAATTTTGTCCACGCCTGGTTTTTAAACTTTACATGGAAGTCGGTAAAACTGGTTCTCTCAAAGTTTTGGTTTGTGCTTCTAAATCAGTCCAGTTTCACGGTGAATTTAAAGCAGTCTGCAGGATTTGTTGTGAAGTAGAGCGTTGTGTGTTTGTAGATGGTGGGAAAGCAGCCATAGCTGACGAGCAAACTGACCCCTCTTCTACACCAGATGAATGGACAGATTGTCAGCTGAGTGAAAAGAAGATGCTCTGTTGGTCCATTGTAGAACAACAACTGGAGCTGACTGCTCTGCTGCATCTTCATATGCGTACTGTAGGAGCTATGGATACTTTCGAGAAAAAAAAATCAGCCCAGCAGCCCACTGTGTTTTTGTTTTATTTATTTTTTACTAGACAAAATAATACACTGCTTTTTTTGTGTGTGTCTTTAGCATTCTGGCTGCATGCAGAAACACTCATCACTGAATCCAACCTCTTACAATTCCATTAGCATCATACTTCCATTTCTGAATTCAGTGAAGTTTCATTTGGTATGTGCTTATCTTTCTATTTCTCAGTGAGTGTTCATTTTAAAGGTCAACTTACTCTTTGTAAAAACGGTCACAAAATACTTATTTAAATATCCAGTCCACATTTGGACTCAGTGAAACCCTTCACCTGTCCCATCTGTGATCGTCTATAGTATTCACTGTGTGGATGTTATGGAGGATTTACATTTTAAATCATCATTTTCTGCCTTTTCTTTCTTTATTAAGACTACATGTCACATTCACTTGGAGAAACACATTCAAAAGGAACCTGGCCTCCATGATTTTCATTCTAATTGTTATGTGTAATTATTATTAGTATTATTAGATATTGCTGTGTAATTGTTGTTCTGTATTTTTTTATGGCATGGGTACCTTTTTGTCCTTCTGGTTATGTCTTTTATTCATTCTTTTAGGCTCTTTTCACTTGTATTTATCTATTTTTACATTTTTATCTCTTGATGGTAACTCTGAATGACTTAATCTCTTAGAAACGTACATATTACAAAGTAATTTAATTTTTGGGTTTTTAACCCTTTAAACACCAGTATATTTAGATTATGTAAATTTTTTTAATCCAAAAAACTGAAATTATTTCCATAAAATACATTTCAAGCACTACTTGTTATTATTATTAGGGCGGCTGTGGCTCAGTTGGCAGAGTGGATCGTCCAATAATTGAAGGGTTAGCGGTTTGCGTCCCGCCTCTGGCTGTCCACATGTCGAAGTGTCCTTGGGCAAGACACTGAACCTTTAGTGGCTCCCAGTATGGTTAGGCAGCGCCGATGTATTGGCAGCAGCCGTCTACTGGTGTATGAGTGTGTGTGTGAATGTGAGGAATTGTAAAGTGCTTTGGGCACCAAGTGGTGTATAAAATGCGCTATATAGGTACAGTCCATATTAGGTCCTGCGATGGGTCAGTGATTGACAGCAACATTGATTTTGATGCATTGGTAAAAACATTTCAGTGTAAAAAAAAAAAAAAAACTCTTCAAAACCCTTGGCCTGACATATCAGTGCACACCAGAGTTTTTTCATGACAGACAGATGATGAACTGGTGAGAATACCCTACAGCATGGGCCAAGGGTAAAAAACAAAAATCTACCTTCATTTGATGTTTGATGGTGATTGTCAGAGCCAGGCAGTGACCGGTACTAAAATTGAGGAAAACAAAGATCTGGAATATTATAAAACTTTACTACCAAACTATTCTCCAGTATTGTGATATATGTCTTGCAAAAAGACTCTTAACAGCCAGCTGGAAAAAGCTAGTTAAAATTACTTTTCTTAGTCATTATAATTCCAGCAATCTGCTTTATTTATTATCTAATTTTATATTACTTCAAGAATAAAAGCTTCATCAGCTCTTCAAATGACCTTGATACCTGTCTGAAAACTGTATCTTAGACACCATAAATAAGTAGAACAAAAGCAGAAATATGCCGCTCCAGACAGTCAAATGTGAAGAAGCAAAGCAAAAAAAACTGGAACAGATGTCCCACTGGCCTGTGTTAATGACCAGACTATACTGCAAACACTGATAGAGCTATAACCCACCGGGATTCTGCATCTACATGGTTATTTTAAAGCCACTTGCTTTAATTTGAATGGTTATAAGTAATGGCTTCAAACCTCATCTTATATCAGGACTATACTGCAGAATGTTCAACACATCAGTCCCGCTGCCTTCAGATTTAATGAACTAAAGGAGGGCCTTTTTAAAAAGCTTTGTGCATCTGTTCACAACAGGTACAGTAAGAATCAGCCATGTTAATTATAGATAAACAGATTATTTTGCCTGTGCTCCTGCAGTGAATACTTTCAGCACATGGATTTATAATGCTGTGTATAAACCTCAAGTTTTTTTTCTCTAAATAACTTCATTTCAATTTTGGTCTTTTAACAGAAGCCTGTAACTGTCTGCAATTCTAGCAGAAGCTACTGGATTTGAATGAGGATACGTACAGAACTGTTTGTGGTAATTTAACAATGCTTTTCAACCGTCTCATGCTAGCAGTACTCACACACGCTGAGAAACGATTATTAACATGTGCAGTAATTTTTACCAGAGTCAGTCCATGTAGCCCTCAAGTCAGTGAAATAAAATTACCAAGTGGTTTCGTTTAAGCAGCAGAAACACTAACTGAATCAAAATTAACACGTATACATGCACAGTTGCCCTGGGTCAGTGTTAATCTCCAAGGGGCATCACATTACAATTCTTTAGCTTTAGCAACATCAACCAGCCCTGTTTTCCTCCATCACCGGAAACTACTGACTCTGGAAGTGGAACATTGTGGCAGATTTTAATTAAGTTGTGATGTTAGCTGCTAACTGCTATGTCAGATTGTGCACATGTGCATACTGCAGCTGCAGTTATCGATTGTTTTTGGAGTCATTTAATCAATGAATAATGAGTTTTTTCCATTCACTTATATTAAACAACTGGAAAAACAATCTGAAAGCACAGACATCTGCCACCAATCATCACCAAAATTGAATTATTTGTTCCTATCAATATTTCCTGAAATTGTAATTAAAATCCATCCATAACTTTTTGAGTTTTCTTGCTAACAGTAAGACAGACAGACAGACAAAGATATAAATGCCAGTGAAACTTCATTGATACAACTTCAGAAACCAAATAGGCCCAAAGACAAGACTCAAAATCAGAAATATTTTTTTAAAGGTTTTATTACAAAAACAGTATTTCACCGAAGCCCGGGTTGCAGAACAAGGAACTGTCAGGAAACATACACTCAGGACAGCAACTGAGGGGCAAGGCAGAAGGTCAGTCAGCAAACAGGAAAGAGCAAAAACCAGAAAACCACAAAAAGGGGAAATCCAAAGCTCATTACCAGTGTCCAAGCGTGGGTCAAAAACAGGGCCGATGAGGGTGAGGCAATCTCTCATCCAGGTACAACCGTAGGATCAGGCAATAATCGAACAACAAATCAGACAGAGGATGGACAGCAGACAAAAACCAGAGAACATACACATACAAGACCAGAATCTAGACCACTTATTTGCTCCATAAAGGTAGACAAACTCGCACCAGACAAAGACACAGGAGGAGTTTATATGAGGCTAAATAAGAGGGGAAGGGCAACACCAGTGACAGGAAGTAAAACAAGACAGGGTGAACATGAACCAACATGACAAAATAAAAGGCCAGACAGTAACAACAACAGAAAAAAAGGAATACAAACAAAAAATTTACAACACAAGACCATACAAGTCTGTAGAATGACATTCCTTGGCGGAGGTAATTATTTCAATAGGTGAACAAAATAGTAAAAATAGCAAACAGACATGTCGGAAAATGACGTGTCCTTTATTTCAGAGCTAGCTGAAGCAAAACTACAAACAGTATCAGACATACACAAATATCTATTAGAAATAGCAACAACAGCATAAAGGTATGCATAAAAACATTGCATATACCTACATGTATGTGTATTCTGGTTGGGTGCTAACTGCATTTCATTGCTCTGTCTTGTATATGGTCAATGACAATAAAGTTGAATCTAATCCAATGTAATCTAAACGTAAAATGGAACCAACATATAACATTTGCTGCATTTCCATTACCCTTGGAAATTCACAAAATGTAAATGGTGCTATAAAAACTGGAAATGGTAACACTGAATTTCGAAAAGAAACAATCAAATATCGATAAAAGCTTTTCACGCTTTCATGAGGTGGTTTTCCAGATGTTTTGATATTCTAATATATCGCAAAAGCACAATGGAAATGCTTTTCCCGCAATTATATGTGGTGATGTACATGGTCACATGATCACTTCTCTCACAGTGAAAATGGTGCAATACACATGGACAAAGGAGGAGACGGAGAGTTTTCTCGAAATAATTCACAAGAAAAAAATAGTTTTAGAGACATCAAACAGCAGAGAAATGCAGCGTGTTATCAAGACATTGGAAGGTCCATCTTCCAGCAGTGAAATCTCGCGGGATGATATTTCATAAGACTCTCCTGACTTGAACAACCATTAATGGAAACACATTCAATGTGCAAATATACTCTGTCGAATTTTTAGGAATATCACTATTGTTTTACAAAAAACTGTAATGGAAACGCTGCTATTATGTTGATGGTGGTTGATGATGACGTGTGTAACAATAAAACAGCAACAGCAGACGTAGACAAAATAAAGGAAGCAAAGGTTCAATTCTGGAAAATTCCAATTAAATATGTATTTTGTCATGAATTTGGGTGGAGTAATCCATCATTTGAAACGATGTGGATTTTCCTCTGGTGAACCTTTTACATTCACACACAGATACACATGTATAAACCTAATTGGAGCAGCTATTGGTCAGTTCCAGAGCCGTGTGTCGAATTGAACTGCAGGAGGCTTCCCACACACATAAACACACATAGGCGACAAAGAACCTCAGTCAAAGTGGCGACTGCACACCAATTCTGGGCCAGAAAAAGACACGCAGAAAGAAGAAAAGGTGGGAGGGAGAGAACAAAACAAGAGGGTGGTGTTAGAGAGGAGGATGGAGGTTTTTGTGTTTTCCATGATAGAAAGAGAATTATCCTCAGACTCAAAACAACAGTACAACAATGGGACTGTATATAAACACATAATCACACAAAAGCATAGTGAAAATGCCTTTTTCATTTAAATCCCACCCATGCCGTAGACGACGGATGGCGAACCGAGCAAAACTTTCAAAACTGGTTGCATTAATTATCTCATAACCAGAATGTTCTGACACAGGTGTTGCTTTCTCCCCATACACCGCCAATTATTGGTGTGAGTGATTTTTATTTGGCTTTACTAATACCTAGCAAAACCCATTCAGAACACATTCGTAAACACACATTTCACACATGGAAAATCACAGTTTCAAACTCCGCTGAGCTAATAAGGCACTTAGGAGCATATACTGTATTGGTGAAAGAAATACTTAATTAATGTATTGAAAAAAGTTGCAGGCAAGCTTAAACACATTACTGGCAATTATCAAAGAGAGAGGAAAACAATCGGAATATAAGAAGTGTTTATAATTATTACTGAAACAAAAATGGCATTAAATCAGGCCAAAATCTTTAAACACGACAAGATTAAACATTCACAATGAAAAAAAAAACACTGAAGTTGAGATATATACAAATCAATTAATGTATTTGAGAGTTAATGAAATAACACATACAGAACCACTGTATCAGAAGTGTGACATAATTGCAACGCTTAACTATAATGTAGTTCACAAGAAATAATAATTGTTTCATTCTTTATTATATTAACATATATTATGATGGCCTACATTATAATGTCCATTTTCAGTAAAATAATTAAAAGTTCATCATTATTACCAACAGCTTTTCAGCAACTTTATGCAAAAAGTACTGCATCAATTTCTATGAAATTTTCAGAAAAGGTGCGACATGGTCCAGAATAAAACCCATAAAGTGTTGGTGAATGTAGGTCAAAGGTCAAGGTCATCAAAACTGTGTTTTTATAATGATCAGAGATAGGGCAAGTCAGGAATTTCCTGCTCATCTCTGTATAATCAATTTTGCAGACAACTTTTTTCACTGTTGTTACACGTTGACACATGAAGGTCAAAGTTTAAGGTTAATCAAATGTTGGATATGACCATCTTAGAGGCTTCCATTGAGCACCACTTTCAATTCAATATATATATATATATATATATATATATATATATATATATATATATATATATATATATTCAATGTGCAGCCTCAGCACAGAACGCAGGACAGTGTTCTCCCCAGACACTTACACCAGCTCTTCTAGGGGAATCCTGAATTCCCATGACAAGCCCAGAGATAGAGTTCCTCCAGCATGTCCTGGGTCGGCCCCGAGGTGTCCTCCCCAGACGGACATCCCAGAACACCTCCCCAGGGTTGTGTCCAGGAGGCATCCTCACTAAATGCCCAAATCACAACAACTGACTCCTCTCAACCTGGAGGAGCAGTGCCTGTCAATCTCCTTCTATCCCGAACAAGATCCCTAGATACTTAAACTCTTTCACTTGAATAAGGATTTGTTCCCCAATGTGGAGCGGGTACTCTATAGGGCTGCACAATATTAGAAAAAAACTGACATTGCGATTTTTTTTAACCCTGCAATATATATTGTGATATGAAAAAATACTAAATAAGAAATACAAAACGGTCAAACAGATTAGAGGTCGACACAGAACATACGTTTCATCCTTCTTATACCTGAAATAATTACATGAATAAAAAAAATTAAATAAACAAATAAATTTAAAAGATTTAAATTAAAAAAAATTATGAAAAAATTAAGTAAAATAAAAATAAAATTAAATAAATAAAAATACATTTAAAAAGGAAATTTAAATTAAATAAATAAATAAAGCACTGAGATTGCCAACCTCCATCAAGGCAGATCTCTCCCCCTTCAAATGAAGAGAGGTCAGCCAAGGAGGTATTAAATTCAAGTTTGTCTGTCTGTCTGTCTGTCAGCGGGATTACACAAAAAGTTCTCAACGGATTTTGATAAAATTTTCAGCATGTGTTGGTAGTGTCACGAGGAAGAAATTATTCAATATTGGTGGTGATCCAGAAGAGATCCTGAATTCTGGATCACTTTGAAATTTTACATTGCAGTAGACAGAGAATAAATTTCAAAGTGATCCAGAATCAAGGATCTATTCCGGATCTAAACTGAAATGTTTTCATTTTTGATTTTCATAATTACAATTATTATTTTTATTTTTATAATTTTAAACCTGTCATGTCTTTCATCCTTAACAGTACAATGTTAGTCTGGCTCCTTTTTCGTGCTAAAGCTAATTTGTTTTGTCAAGGGAGACTTCATACCATGTATGAGGCTCAGCTTGGTTTAATACTGACTTTATTATGGATTTTGATTAAACCACATTTCGATACTGGAGTGAAAGAAAAGATAGAGAGAGAAAAAAACAAACAAAAAAAACCCAAAAACATTTCAAACAATACCAACTATGATAGTAACAACCAGAGCAAGAACTGGACAAAAATAAATAGAATTACATTTAAAAAGAAACCAAAAAAGTAAATCAAAAATGAAATCAAATCTATTAGTTGAAAAATAAAAAAATATAATCCGAACAGAACAAACAATAGCCCAGACAATACACAAACAATAAAACTACACAACATTAATTATTATTAATTTTAGATACAAGTCCTCATTCTTAAAAGGGTTTCAACTGATTGAAGGAGCCACAGTCAAAGCCACATCCTGAAACTGCTTTACTGAAATGAGCAAATGTGTCTGAAGCCCGTCAACCTGACGATGCTCCCCTCCCAACGGGGACCCATAAACTATCAAGCACTTATCACATTACTGAGGCGGTGATTCAGAGTTAACCTTGTACAGTGTGGATTTACCAGCACGGCTGCACATGTCAGCTCTCAGCTCCTTGAGATTTAGCTCCCTGATTATATTAAAGCCACTTATATTAAATGAATGTGTTTGTACAAATACAAGTACTGATGCTTTATGAGGCTTACTGACACTTCCATATGCCACCACCCCAGCAGCCTCCAAGACTATGGAGGACTAAAAGTGTTAAAATTAAATAAATAAATAAATACATCATTAAATAGTTAATTAAATATGTCATTAATTAATTAAAATTGGAATGAAACACATAAATATCTTATTAAATGTGTCCTTAATTAATTAAAATACCAATGTATTTGAGGTAAAAATAAAAAAAAAACATTATCATTTCACTAAATTATTTATTTCATGGTCCTTGTGTTGCAGTAGATCATGAATTTATTTTATCTGTCAAACTCAGCCATCAAAGTCAGTGGGCGGCGCTAATACGAATCTAGTCAAATCCACTCCATTGGGAGTGTTAGACCATGAGTCTAGACTTTTAGCAGTTGCCAATAAAGTTTAGTTTCCTAAAGTATCCCATCGTAGAGGCTAGTAGAACCATCCAGTGTTTGGGTGGATGGTTGCATCTGCATCAATCCTTTATCTGGAATCCATTTAACTTGAAGAGAACCAACCAGCTGTTAACATCCACCCACTGACTTTGATGGACAAGTTTGACAAATAAAATAAAGTCATGATCCACTGCAATAGTATGTTTTTGTTTTTTTTACATCAAATGAATTGGCATTTTAATGAATAAATAACACATTTAAAAATGTATTTATTTCCCATTTTAATTAATTCATGACATTTAATTATTAAATAATGTATTCATTTTGTATATTTTTTTTTTTTTTCACTTTTAGTCCTCCATAAAAGTCATAACAGGCACATGCCCTTCTGAAATGTCTTTGAAGCAGACAGTGACTCCCGAGGCAGGTCCTAACTATCAGACAGACATTAGAAACTATAAAGGTACACACATTCCCTCTCGGCTGGTTAAGACCACACAATGAGCCTTATTATATTAGTATGTGCAACAAACAGCCAGCACACAAAGACTCACACATATATCTTTAATGGTATCATTAGGCGAAGCTTCCTGCAGTCTCCAGTGTTAGGAAACCACACAGAGATTCATTTAATAGCAAGAGCATTGGACATTCACTCGTCCCTTTGAATGTCCATGAATGTTAAGAAATATGAATTTACATAATGGTAAAGGCGTGTTGGTATCCTAATGCCTGTTTGCTGCTGAAGAGATTAATTTTGAAGGAAATAAAAACCAAATTCAATTACTATTTTCCTGCATTGGAGCTTTGTTTTTAGGTTTACTGTTGTGTTTGAATGGAGTTGTATCTCAGTTTTATCTTATACAAATAGGGTGAAGACTGCACTACACATTATTTGCAGATGTTATTTGACATGTTGTTTAGTGTATCTAGAGACATTTATATTAGGGCTGTCATGATTAATCGAGTTAATAAAGATTAAAGGTACCTATATGACTTTACTTTTACTATGAAGCATAAAAAGATTGGACCATTCGGCCTCTAAATAGTCAGATGTGACTGGTCTCTGATTGGTGTCAGAGAAGTTGTTATACATATGAGAAATTTCCCCTGACCTTTTTTCCTCCCTTGTCATTGTCCTTCTATTCTACTCTCCCTGCCCCCACTTTAATAGCTCATTTATAACAACCGTGTAAGCCATAGACGCTAAAAACAGTCCTCCATCTCCACATAAGTGCTTATAAATTTAATTGAACACCCTGCTCCTGCTCTAAACTCCTTACACAAATGCTTGTCCTTGACTCAGGTTCCATGTATAGCAGTGTCCAACCCTGCCACGCTTGGTTACTGCACGCTTAATTGTGTGTGCATGTTGGATGGGGTGTTAAAGCATGTCTTGTTATGGCCGTGGTAGTATAGCATACTGGGAGTGGAATGTGCTGTAATTTGATAAGCGCAACCACTGGCATGCCAAGCCATGCTGAAAGACAGAGAGATGTGCCCAGGAAGGAATGATATGAATGTGTGCTGGGCTTGACAGTAACAGTTGCCCTGTTGCTCAGGGCAACCAGATTACCCCCGCTGTCAAGTATTTTGTTTGTTCAGGATGTCCCTGTTTTGGCAACCAGTTTTCACATCCAAGAATGAACAAAAATCTGTTTTTCTCACAGTGAAATAAATGATCTTAGTTGAATGGAAAGTGGAAAAAAAGTTGTTCAGATTTACATAAAAAAATAATTCACATGGGTTCCTCATGTTTTCTGAAAAACATGTGAGTTAAAAAGGATCCAATTTTGTTAAATAAACATGATTTTTTTGGTCATATAAATCTACCATGTTTATTTTATGCTTAGTATATGTAATTACATCATGAAAAACCAACATTATCTTTTTTCATTTTATCACAAATGTACATCAGCATGATCATTTACTATTTCATGAAGCATTACCTAAAATTAATATTTTAAACAGAATACAAGGGGCTTACAGTGTTTCAGTGCTTTAATTGCCATTTCAAAATGCAAAGATATTTGCCAAAGCTACAACACAGCAAAAGCATATATTATTTAACCCTTTGATGCATGAATTATGAGAACGTTAGTCAATATTTTTTTTCCTACGTTTTTTTTTTTTTTTAACAATGAATAAAGCAATGTGACTGAAATATTTCTTAATGAATCTATTTATTATGGAGTTACATAATCATTCACTCAACTGGACATATGTTTAAGATTTGAACCAAAGAAACATGTATTTAAAAAGCAATATCAGAACAGTATGAAATAAAACATTTTAATACAGATTTGTTTAAGAATAGGCTGTTACTTACAGTCTAATAACAACAAGCAACTGATTTACAGGTGAACATGTTAGTGCAGATCAAGTATTAAGAACAGACCAGTTACAGTAATGATATGAACTGATGGATATGGAACCAAAACAACAAAACCCATGAATATACAAGAGAACAACTGTCAAAGAACTGTCCACTGTAGTGACCGGTTTGTGTCAAAGGGTTTAGTTGGAGGCAGATGCCAACAGAACTTCTAACACAAATATGGTCATGTACAAAACTGAACACTTCAATTACTGTTTTACTGTTAAATTGTGGAACACAAGCAAAGAAGAACAGCAGTTAGAAAGATACAGAACCTACAAGAGTTGCATGTGTTTTGCGTTAGGGTTAGGTGTAGGGTTAGGTTTTGGGTTCTGCACCAGGAAAAAGAAAGATGGCCAACATTTGCGGCTTCTTAACTTTTCACAGTGGGTGGAAATTCAAGTTTCAAATCAATCTTTATTCTAAAGATGATTTTATTTCAAAGATTGTACATCCCCCACACAATAGAGGACATTATATATACTGTATATGTATGAATACAATAGTTTTACATGTTTTATACATTTTAAAAGAAAGAACATAAAACGGTTATATTTCATAAAGTAAATAAATAAAACAAACCAACAACCCCTGTTCTTCCTTTTTTCAGTGTTACCCTGTCATTCTTTTTTTTTTCAGATAATTTATTAGTCTACAATTCTGTTCATGTTGGGCTGTTTTATATATGTTTAATTGGGGCTGTCAAAATGAACATGTTAATGCAGATCAATCCATTATCATGATTTTTTTTAAATTTTTAATCGCAGGGTTGCTGTGAATTAATTTTGATTAATCATGATGAACACTGTCTTGGATTATTGTTTTACCTTGTAATCTAATGTCCCACAAAACACAAAAAATGCAGAGGAAAAAACTATAAAATCCTAAAATTCACCCCCCCCCAAAGAAGAACATAAAATAGCAATGAAAAGTTCAAATCCGATTAAAAAATGCAGCAAAAACACCAAAATATGTGCTAAACTATCCAAATGTGCAAAATCTGAATATATATTTAATTGATATTTTTATTCATCACCTTCAACATTTCAACAAAGCAAAAAAACTATTCCATTTAACTGTGTTTAAATGTTTACTCATATTAATCATGATGGTGGATTAATTTGTGTTAATTCATTAATTTTCTAAAATTAAAATTTTATAAATCATGGAAGTTGCAGTTTTTGGTAAAAATGGTAACATCTGGTTTGTGTTCTCAGTGGACGGCATGTCTCATCTTTTATGTGACATAACGAACACCAAAAGCTGCTATCTTTGTATATTAACTCTCTCTTGTTCTCTGAGAACAAGGTGGACAAATAAAATATGAAAATAGGTGAATTCACTACATGTCTGACGATGTTGATGCTGCAGAGACATATTCAGTGAATATAAAGTGATCATAGCTACAGTAAAGACAGTTCTTCTGAGGCTTTCAGGTGTGTAGTCTTTTCTATTTCTGTATTTTCACAGTCTGATGAAAAAAATTTAAATGTGCAAATGACATCATTCAAACAGGATCCAGAAATTACTCCTGTCTCTTCACTGACTAATATAATCTTTTATTTGTCCCTAATTGAAGTGAGGTTCCATAATACTTCAGTGCATCAGTGCATACATATGGTCACTAAACACAACTGCAATACATAGTTCCAAAATAAGTCTTCCAGTCTAAAGGATTAAATATGTCATCTATCCATTTCCTTGGATTCAACCCCTGTCATTGTTTTATAGATTAGGGCCCCCCTAGAGGCAGCAGGAAGAACTGCAGAAAATGGCAGGTGTCGGCATATGTTGTCAGATGTTACATTATGATCATTGTTATGTCCCTCTGGTTTTAGTTTAGTATCATTAGTTTAGCTTTAAGATCAGCTATTTTGAACATGCATGGTTAACTATATACATGTTGTTCATTTGAAGTGCAAACAGGGGCGTTGTTAGGGTCTGTTGGGGCTCCGAGCAAAACATCCCTGGAGCCTCCGCCCCACCTGTGCATGCCACCAAAAAATAGCTTTTTGCACAATTTTTGGGACATTTGAGATGTAAACGGAAAGCAGAAATGCTATGATAAAATGAATAAATAAATAAAATAAAAAATAAACAGTGATATATGTACACACATATATATATATATATATATATATATATATATATATATATATATGCAAATGTGACTAAATAGGTAAACAATGAGCTTACATTATAATGCTTTGTGTAATAATATATTTTTAAAAAACTTAAACTATTCAAATATGTATTTTTTAAAAGTAAAAAAAATATTAAATAAATACAATAGACAATAACAATAAAAAAAAATTGTGCTGTTTTGCGCAGACTGAAAGCAGATGGGGTAGTATTTATGTCACTGTAAATTGCCCATTGTTGTTGCTGAACAATTTGGCAGCTCTAGGGCTCCCCTAGTGGGCGGGGCTCCAAGTAACTGCCTGGCTGCCTTATCTTCAAGCCACACCCCTGAGTGCAAAGGCCTTTAAATGCTCATATATGATTCTCAAACCTGGCAACTGCAAGTCATCCTCTGTTTCCGTGACAGTTTAATTTTCTTTTATTATTGTATCTTATAATTATTTATATTACTATTTTGTTTTTTGTTTTTTTTTGTTATCTAAACACATACCAATTTGTCATCTCAGTTTAGTGGACTAACCTTGTGGACTTTTATATTCACAGTCCATTGTTGATAGTTAAATGCTGTTATTGTGTAGTTATTGTTATTGTCATGCATTGCTGTTTGTGACAGAAAAAGAAAAAGAATAGCCATAGAAATGTGTCATGCTTTAATCACAATGGATGTCACTCTGATAACTCAAATATGGGACATAATTACACAGAACCATTACCATTCTATTATACACAAATACAATATGGTGACCATTCTGTCAAATTTTGGAACCAGAGGCCTGGTTGCCATATTTCCAGCCAATTATTGAACTTCGAGCCTGGTGTGTGTGTGTGTGTGTGTGTGCTTGTATTCCTATCTTTATGGGGGCATTTATGTGTTTACACAGTCACACTATGGGGACTTTTGACACCATTGGAACCCATGAGGATTAAATATAGATGTAGGTCCCCACTAGTAAAATATAAATCTGTGTGAAGTATGTGAATTCATGCAAATGAGGTCCCCCATGAACACATTATCTTGTTGTTTCTTGTAGTCCCCATAAAGCATGAGAGAAACATGTGCAACATATTTTTCAAAGGTTTGAAGATGCACTTACTTTTCAGATAAAAAAAAAAAATTTAATCTTTTTATTGTTTAGATTTTTTAAAGTAACAATAAATTATTCTTTTTTTTTTTTAATTTTTTAATTTCTGTTTTAAAATATTATTATAATTTTTTAAACATGTTTTACTTTATAAGTATACTTTATAAGTGTTGATTATAAATGTAGTCCTCATGAGACATGGAAACCACTACTTGTGTGTGCGTGTGTGTGTGTGTGTGTGTGTGTGCGTGTGTGCGTGCGTGCTTGCGTGTGTGTGTGTGTGTGTGTGTGTGTGTGTGTGTGCGTATATGTGTGTGGCCATGTGCACAGCTGGTGTATAGTGTTGCCACAGTGATGTGGGTCAGGATGGGCTAAGTGTTCCAAAGAGAGGAAATGAAGACAAATGAAGAGAGAAGAGCTAAACAGTCTTCCAGTCAGCTCCATATTACTTATCCTCTGTCGTCCACCCCCTCCCCCCCATCCACACACATACACACACACACACACTTCCACCCCCTCCACCCTTCTTCTTCTCCTCCTCTGTTTTCACTTTTCTCTCTCTCCCAGAGAAAATATTACAAAGCCACACACAAAGACTCCCGGCACAGTAATGAAAAGTGCAAAAGCGTGGCATTTTTTGTGCTACTTTCGCGTCACCGGCAATTAATTCCCTAGCAGCGAGCCAGCGGGGGCCCATGGTGCTATAATACTAATGCTAAAGCCAGCAGTGCGTGGACGCCACCCATAAATTTGAATCTACGTCAGGGACTTTTTTCCCCTCCATCCCTTACATTTACCCATCTACTCCTAGTGTGTGCGCCTACATTATGTGAGCTTATGGCCTCTGAGGCACCTCAGAGAAAAAGTTCAGGTTGATGGATATGCAGCCGACACCGCACTTTGATTTTCCTAGAATAACACAATACTATGCTACATTCACCTTTCATGGCTAATCAAAGCGTGTGTCTAAAAGTGACAGGGTTTAAAGTGAGCCAAGCTCATCTGAAATATGCACGCTTCTCTAATCGGCTCTTTATGCCTCTTTACTCTCTTTTTGGACAAGTAAGGGGGGAGGCCACATTTTCTAATGACATCACTGAATCACCCCTTTTTATTTACCCCCCCTTGTTGCTGGGAAGGAAGCCAGAAAAGAGTGAGGGCAGAGAAGAAGAAAATGAAGTGATTTGTGGCCACATCGATCGACAGGTCAGGGCTATTGATCAGTGAGTGGAGAGAGGAGGAGGCAGAGGAGGAGGAAGGGAGGAGGGGGAGTAAGAGGAAGGGGTGATGGAGTGTTTTGCCCGGGCAGGAGGCAGGTACAGCTTGGAGATCCTTGAGGTTCATTATGACTGGATCAAAATAAAGGACATAAATAAAGCAAAACTTTTCAGGCATCACAGTTTTGTTTTTTCACTGACACAAATAATCATTTAATTAAATAAAATGGAAGAAAATAATTAATTGATTAATTGATTGCTGATCTACTTCACAGTTGTCACAGTCATCTACCCTGACTATCTTCTATCATCTACTCATTGTGATTGAGAGAAGCTCTTAACTCAATATTTACTGCTGCACCATTCAGTTGACCTTGTCAATATGAATCAATAGGCTACAGGGGAAAACCCTTGAATTCAGGTTTTAATGGATACGTCCCCCATGTCCTATTTTCACTTTTCCCATATGGTGCTGTATTGGCTCTGTTTCAGGTTTTAAACACAATTCAACATGCTTTCGCCCGAAAAATTGGTCATTTCTTCTCCAACTATCCTGAATTTCCTCCAGAGACAATGGCAATGAGTCTATGGGTGCTTCATTGTGATTAGGCAGAGAGACGAGGAGCATATGGAGGAGGCTGCCTCCCTTTTATCCAGCGTGGACCAGCTCAGCACTTGAGAGCTGCCGCTTCCTGGCTCGCCTTCCAAGCTCTCCCCAGGTTGTCTCTGAGTCTCATCCTGCTGCCATCTGCCACCGGCTTGGGCTACCTCCAGAAATGGTAGAAAAAGCAGAGCATCCCCTTTCCTCTTGGTAGTGGGAGCCAGCTTGGAGGCCCACTTTCCTCTTCAGTCCTCCACTTTAAAGGGAACTGCTGCTAGCTTCAACTCCCTCTAGCAAGAGCAACCAGCAGCTATACACCATTCTGCTCATGTGGGAATAACTGGCAGAATGGCATCCTCTGCTCACACTGAAACTTTACAGCAAAAATAAATATTGTAGTAACTAGTTTGTTTCTACACTGCAAATTTTGGCTTTTGGAATAAACTCCCTGTGAGTCAAAACAACTAAATTTTTGTGTACACGCGTGAGCAATGCATATATACTCCAGAACTGAGTAAAAGTTAAAAAAAAAATTGTTGATCTTGAACCCTTTTTTTCTGAGTTAAAGTTTGCCTCCTCACATGTTCAAGTTCTAATCTGATATGGAATAGATGTAACACTAAAATGGATTTAATTTAAATATTAACTCACGTCCAGTGTTAGGAGGAACAATGAAAAAAAGAAACTCACTGAATCAAATTGTTAGATGGTCCAGTCATCTGATTGGTGAGTCCCAGTCATGTCCCCCCTCCCTGTACAGTAAACAGGTCCAAAGGATGGCGGCATCTGTTCTTAATAATGATGACCATCCATAAATAAGGAGTTCCAGCTTCTACCCTCTAGACGGAGGTTCTTAGTCCCAAGGTGCAGGACACAGTAATACAAAAAAAACTGTTCCTGCTGCCATCACTGAGCTCAACAACAATGACAATGACATTGCACTTTTGCACTTTATTTGCTTATTTTAGTTGTTTATTTCATGGCCTGGCTGTGTTTTTATTTTATTTTTTATTATCATTATTATTGTGACTAAACTCTTAAATTGTATTTATTTATTTTTACTCTTGACTTTTATCTTTTCTGGGTTTTTATTGTTTTTATTATATTTGTGTTATATCAATTTGATCTTAATTATTTTATTCTTTTATCAGACCAGGCTGCTGTATTGATGAGTGGTGGAACACTGAGAACTTTATTCTGTTTTTCTATTTTTCATATACTTGACCAATGTACCTTAATTATATGTCTTGTGTGTTGTATGAGCCTTGTACCTTTTTTAGACTTATATTATCATGGAGAAATACCAGTGCACAATATACTGATTGCTACACAGTTTTTATTTAACAATTTAACCACCTTTAAGGTCACAATAGTGTAACAACATGCATAACACAATCAGTAATAACTTGTGGGAGGTGAGCTATGGACAGGAAGTTACCTTAGTGTGACAGGAAGTTAGCTGAGTGTGATGCATGGCATATTACCTTCACTTATGGTGCTGTTTTTAAAAATACAAAAAGATGCAGAAAACACCCAATGAAGATCATTATACACATATGTCCATACAACACATGTTTTTGTTGATGATTTCTCAATTTTTTTTAAATTCTCTTCTGGTCACATGACTGATGATGCCATTAGTAAATATGAACTTTAGGAGAGGAGTTACAATACACTGAATGGACTCTCAAATATTACTCTGATAATAAGTATTCCTCAACACACACTGAGTTAAAGAAATCAGTTAAAGAATCAACTCCACAAATTCAACACTTTCACTGATTTTTGGTTTTACTACCAGATTTTTCACTCCAGAACGTTGCTGTATATATAATAGATCATAGTTCATTTCTATATTCAAGTGAAGCTAATTTTATTTCTGTAGCTTAATGAACAGGAGTGTCACATACTGACCTTCCCCTTAATTTATATCGACTCATCAATGGTCTATCACACTACATTGAAATGGTTAAAATACATCAAATATTTCTACAGCTCATTATTCATATTTGGTTTTACTTTGATTTGATCAAGCAATTCGATAGGGATTTTCCTATAATAAGCGATCCATATCATTTAAACTAAACAAATAGCCTTTGACTTTTGCTCATGGTGGCTGGATTAATGGCCTTGACAGAGCCAATTTGTTTTGTCTGCTCCGGCCTTTTTAAGGAGATATTACCCATTAATGTTCATTTAGGCTAGATATCACAAACTATATATAAATGGAGGTGAAGAAAATGTTGTTTTTTTTCTGTAGAAGGATGTTTGTTCAAAGAAACAAACCCTGTAAGATGATCCAGTTTGTTTATAATGTAACAGCTGTGTGGTCAGACAAATAAATAAATAATAACTACATACACAAAAATACATACAAATAAATGAATAAAAATAAATACATTAAAAAATAAAAGAAATACATAAAAAATGCAAATAAATAAAATATAAAATAAAAATAATTACAGGACCTGCAATGTGACTATTGTGCACACATACAATGCGATGTCAATGCTCAAACAATATATTGTGCAGCTCTAATAACACCCTTTTCACAGACAGACAGACAGAAAGACAGACAGATTGATCAACTGACTGACCAACAAATCTGCTTACACACAGTAAATTTTGCAGTGTTAAATCAACACTTAGAGAGTTTATTTAACTTGTTCTAGAGTGTATTTGGTCCCATTGTCTCCAAATTAACACTGCAAAATCTACAGTGCAGAGATTCACTAACATTAAGTAACAACAAGCGTCCCACCAGCTATACAGGCTTAAAGCAAACAGCCACAATCAGAAGATAATGATCATAGTTTTCACGTCGGTTGATTGTCATAATAAGTGGCCATGATTTAATTATCTTAAAATCAAGTATAATTTCATAGGTTTTTGCTTTGATGAATCTCTAACTGGCTCAATGTGGGGTTGGCTTTAGTGCAGAACTCAGATTTCTAGGAAAGTGTAATACTCTGTAGTGGAAATGAAGCAGAGAGAATGTGTCTTGAACCCCATGCTGTGGTTTCAGTGACAGAGAGGTAAGTTTTGAAAACTCCTACGCCTCTTCACACTCCCTAATCTAACGTATGAAGGGAGACATGAAATGCAAAACTGATGAAATATTTAATGACGATAAAAGATGGAATGAAAGACTGTGGCGTGTGTGAACAAAACTGTACAAGACAGCCGTGGAAATGTTGGGATGACATTGGATGCTGTGCACACTTTGGTGCGTAATGCGTGCCCAGGCGTGATTACATGCATCAATGTGTGAATGCTGTTCTTTGTGAGAATTGTCCCTCACACTCCCACACAGTACCTACTTGCAATTAACATGCATAAAAATACTAGATTTTTTTGGTGTACGTGTATGGTATAATAGCCAAGCCCTTGTATAAAGTGTCCATCACAGGTCTTTATGAGGTAATAGTGAGCTCACAGGATGATCTTTGGGGATGGGAACAAAAGAGTCCTCCTCTCTTCTAAATACTGGCTTACCTCAATAATTGAATTGAGGCACATTGGCAAGCCGTGCTGGTTTTCTTCATGTATATTGCAGACCAGCAGTAATCTGTTCTCGAGGAGCATCTCTGGCTGCCTGCTGCTGAGCTTGTGGAGGAGATGAGAGGTGACAGAATAGGGCTCTGTCACCAATGTTTCCATTATTGATAAGATGGGCGGAGGAGAGAGCTGGGAGAAAGAACTGAAAGAAAGGGAACACTGTGAAGCTCAAAAGTTTGTTCATGCCAGCACACAGATTGGGTCCAATCCCCATGTGACTCATTAGGCAGTAGCGCATGGTTCTAGTTGTCAAGGGATGGGTTATGATTTTCAAAATGTTCAAATAGACATTAACTGAATAGTTTCCGCAGCCATCATCTACTGCCATCTTCAAAAGCATACTGTTTATTCCAGTCTGCTTTTAAGTAATGTATTGCTAGTTCCAGAAGGGGTTGGTAATGCACGTAAAAGCTTCCAGAAGAACACATTATGACAGGACTCTGGTAACCTGCATGCAATGCTATGAGATTAAAAAAACAGCCAATTCAAAAAGCTTTGTGTGTGGTGCAATGTCTGCAGGTAACATGGGACATGAGAGCTGGAAGAACAATTTAATGCCAGTTGAACTCGCTGACCCGAAGAAGGTGAGGTGTTCCATTTGGGAAAAGTTCTTCTAACTAGGGCTGCTCGATATTGGCAAAATTTACGACATTCGATATACATTGCGATATTTGTCATTCAGGTAGATCTGCTAAGAAAAATTTGCTTTTATGTTAAAATGAGCCAGTTGTTTGTATATACTGTACTATTACCATCAATTACACAATTCTGTCCAAGAACCTGATGATGCTGCAAATGTAGACCTTAAGACACATGTCGCGTCAAGCAAAGAAAAACAATCAGAAGAAATACAAAAAACAAACATCACGTCATCAGACGTCAGGTGAGCAATCAGCTTTGACACCTGCAGCTGTAAATGGCACAGCTGAGCGGACGCCGGCATCTATGCAGCACAGAACAGACGGCTGCTGCACGCAGCGCGAGGAGGGTCAACGCCACCATTGAGCCATTGATGCAACAAAATATTTTATTTTTTAAAAGCCTGCTTTATTTCATTTATTTGATTGCAGTAATGTAAATATTGCTTTCTTTTTGCTTTTATTTCCATTTAAAGGTTTTTCACCTGTATCTGGAACTGAATCTGTATCTGAACTGAAACTGTATCTGGGACAGAACTAACCTGCAAAGAAGAAAAATAAAGAAAAAAAAAAAAATCAAACAAGAAACCAAACCATATCTGAGTGAAGTCCTGCTTTTGTCAATTTCAAAGGTTTTGGGAAGTGTGTTCTTTCAAGTTGGAAATGACTGCAGCCTTTAACTTAACTTGACATATATTAAAATATTTTGTAACAATGTGTAATGGCATGAATGTATTTCATAATAACAAAAGTGCCAGAGTACAAACTTTAACAGTGCACTATTGCTATTGCATTCATCGCATAAAATAAATGCAGTTCTACTTTTTTTTTTTTACTTTAATTTTATGACAATCCTTGTGAGGATTAATAAAGTCTATCTATCTATCTATCTATCTATCTATCTATCTATCTATCTATCTATCTATCTATCTATCTATCTATCTATCTATCTATCTATCTATCTATCTGTCTATCTGTCTATCTGTCTATCTGTCTATCTATCTATCTATCTATCTATCTATCTATCTATCTATCTATCTATCTATCTATCTATCTATCTATCTGTCTGTCTGTCTGTCTGTCTGTCTGTCTGTCTGTCTGTATTTTTTTTTTTTTCTGAAAAACTACTATGATAATCGGTAGAGGAAACTACTCTGGTACCACATGGCAGAGGTGGGGATTTCCAGGTCCATCAAGTCAAAGTCCTGCCATGTATTGGTTCGAACCTGTTCATTGAACCAGCCCATTTTGATGAGCACAATGCCTCATCCAGGTAAATGGGATAATTAGTGGAATCACCTGTGTTCAGTGAACAGGTTTGAAGTAATACATGGTAGGACTTTGACTTGATGGACCTGGAATTACCCACCTCTGCCACATGGTGTGTAAAACAGAAAAGTAATGAAGAAAAAAGGGAGAAAAAAAAGTATTTGCAATATGTAGTATATTGCACATTCCATTATCGCAATGGCAATATATTGTGCAGACCTACTTCTAACATACTGAAAAGTCAAATTTCAATAAGACCATGGCACTATATTGTGTGAGTAATGGTTTATTGGGTAACAGCTTCTCAGGGATAAGGAACAAATGGGTGATGGTTTAAGGTTACAGGATGAATGGAGGATGGATGATGTTGAGGTGGACTTCAGTCACCTGGGCTGAGACTCAGGATGGGTGTAAATTAGAGTGTGTATTGAGAGGGAGCAGATGAAATAAGAAGGGATGAAAGGGGATTTGGAGTAGTGAAAGAAAAGGATTAAAATACACACTGTTATGTCTAGGTGTTACAAGGACGTACGTACATAAAAGTGTTCAGACTGACCTCCCAACTCCCAATTACAAGAAGAAAGAAAAACAAAAAATATATACCCTAAACTAATGGTGAAACTAAAATACCATACAATACTAACTTAAATTCCATGGACAAGACAAAAACAGGTGAAAACTGATAAAACAAAAATAGCTATAGCCTAGCTGCACTCGATGCCCCTAGCGGCAGAAATCTAATTCTCTACCGGGGACGTCTAGTCATCCTCCACATAACTTGCACCTAGATGTTCCTGCAACTAGTCGACAAATCACAATGAAGTATAGAGTCAGAGGGCAGGCGTAATAAAGTGACGACAGAGCTGCAACGATTCAGAGAGAAACAACCATAGAAGAAGAACGACGATCAATGCTGCCGACTGTCAACAATTGTCTTTTGACTCGGTTTTGGAGACTACTCTTAAGGACTTGAAGTTGAGCTTCACATTAAGAAAGGAACAAAGAATGACAGTGAAGTGTTTTAAGCATTAAGCTCCATAATCCCCAATTTTGTTTAGTTATTAATAACTTTCTTCGGACTTCTCCGTGAACTTTCCGGTGCTCTAACTATGTAATCCTAAAGATTATGCTGATTGGTTGTAGTACCATCCTATTGTATACAGATGGATTTGATAGACAAACTTTTAGCCCAACACCCCTGCCTATGAAGCATTACTACAGTAGACCCATACTAAAAGAGCTACTCACCTCGAGTAGCTCTTTTAGCTGCTCTTTTAAATACTAAAGATAGATAGATAAATAGATAGATAGATAGATAGATAGATAGATAGATAGATAGATAGATAGATAGATAGATAGATAGATAGATAGATAGATAGATAGATAGATAGATAGATAGAATAAAGAAAGAATAAAAACATTAAAAACATGTATATATATATATATATATATATATAAAATGTTCCTCTCGCCCCACGTGGGCGGTGTCTCCTTCAGGCTCGGGTCCTCTACCAGAGGCCTGGGAGCCTGAGGGTTCTGCGCAGGATCTTAGCTGTTCCTAGCAATGCGCTCTTTTGTACAGAGATCTCTGATGTTGTTCCTGGTATCTGCTGGAGCCATTCTCCCAGCTTGGGGGTCACTGCCCCTAGTGCTCCGATCACTACTGGTACCACCGTTGCCTTCACACTCCACATTTTCTCTAACTCCTCTTTCAGCCCTTGGAATTTCTCAAGCTTCTCATGTTCTTTCTTTCTGATGTTGCTATCACTGGGGACTGCTACATCTATCACCACCACTGTCTTCTCATGTTTATCCACCACCACTATGTCAGGCTGATTGGCCATCACCATCTTGTCAGTCTGGATCTGGAAGTCCCACAGGATCTTGGCCTGTTTGTTCTCTGTCACCTTTGGGGGGGTTCTCCCATCTTGATCCTGGGACCTCCAGTCCATACTCTTTACAGATGTTCCTGTACAGTATGCCCGCTACCTGGTTATGCCTCTCCATGTATGCCTTGCCTGCCAGCATCTTACACCCTGCTGTGATGTGCTGGACTGTTTCAGGGGCTTCTCTACACAGCCTACACCTGGGGTCCTGTCTGATGTGGCAGACCCCGGCCTCTATTGCTATATATATATATATATATATATATATATATATATATATATATATATATATATATATAATAAAAAATATTTAAATAACCTCAAAAAAATATCAATACCGATCTCAGATATCACATGGCATGACCTCACTACATCTGACCTTTTCAAACATTTTTTTTTCTGTCCTGGTCAGGACAGAAAAATTATTTATAGACATGGCTCCCACCTGGTGAGTGCTGGTGTTTGGTGTGACACCGTTTTTCATCATGCACCACATTGGTGTAATTGGCTGTAGATGTCAATCTTTTCCTTGAAGAGTCATTACTTTACACCAACAATGCATTATTATATCATATGATATTATAATGTGCTCATTATTGTGATTTTTTCCCCCCCCAAGCACGTCCATACTTTTTAGATTATTGTAATTTATGCAGACAAATGCACCTTGATGGACATTGACCTCTTTGCCATAGATTTTATTTCAGTACCACTGGCTGCTGAATAATTACCATTGCTTTTGATGACCCTGGAACACTGCACTTTACACACTTCCTAATCTGACATTTTGACAGGTTGTCTTGAAAAGTAAGCTGTGAAGTTAATATTCCTCATAACACAATAACTTGATAAGCTCTTGAACTCTGTCGAACTTTTGCTTCCATGATAATAATTTTGGCTCTGAGCAAAGCACTTAAACTGACAGGTCAGGGGTTAATTTCCCCATTTCCCTCTTGCAGTAAGTGCCAACAAGATGACTTTCCTGTGTCAGTTGCTCTTATTTTATCATCTACTTCATTCACTGTTTTCATGCCCTGCTCTTGTCCCTGCCTGATGAAGACAGATTTTGTAACAGAGAGTTTTTTCCATCATATACCCTTCATGTATTCTTTTCCCATAACAAGCGTGATTAGGCAGATGTTCTAAGCTGTCAAGGGCTGTCATGTTTCAGGCCTGATTTATGAAGACGCAGCACCTGCTATAATCTGAATTTTAAGTGATAGTGTGAGTGAAAGACGAGAGGGGAGGAGACTGATCATTTTGGAAGATATGGCTTCTAGTTTTCTGAATATTTGTAACTATCTGTACTTAATTTTCTGAGGAGATATGTGTTGGATGTCAGTTTGATGCTACGTGCAGTCGACCAAACTAGTAATGACTTCACCAAATATGTATTAAGGCCTTTTTCGGTGCTGTAATTGTTGCCGCAACACCTTCTTGGTTGAACAAATGGGTCAACAGATTGTAATGCTAATATATTAGTGCTGTCCAACCCAAGATGAACACTCAGTGGGGTATGATCACAGGCTGATCACACTTCAACAGCAATGGGATTAGCTTGTTAATGTATTTTAACATGTCTCTGTACAAGGTCTTCCATTAACGTAACTGAAGTTGTTGTGTTCTCTAACGGTTGAATAAGGCTTTGAAATCCAGTGCAGGTGTGAAAATCAGTTGAATGGAAAACAAGCAAGGTGGTCTCAAGTGTATGCACAGATGATGGAAGCTGACAAATACTGTGAAATAGATCTAACGTTTTGATGAAATTAAACCTTTTACGGCTAAAGTTAGAAATGAAATATAATTAATTAATCTAAAAGCAATTTACCTTTGGGCATTTTCATGTCACTGCAAGAAAAATATTATTTCATGAAACATCAGATACACCTTTTTTTAATGGAAAATTCCAAGAAACTAGTGATGTGTGGATCGATCCTAAAATATCAATACCTCTGATACCGGATCTTTCTGCTCTAAAATTGATTCTCAATTCAAAATCTGGATACTTTTGATTACATTTGAGGTACGGTCTATGATGGTGTAAAGTATCTAAACTATTGAGGTGTTGTGTAAATGAGAGACAGTTGGTGGGACGACCTTTTCTTCCAAACAAATGGACTAAAGAAGAAAACTGTAAATATGATCCTGTTCCTGAACAAAAACCTGTGAATGAGGGAATAACAGTATCAATGATTGAAATGTTCAGTGTTTTCAAGTTAACATGATCATGTATTAATAATGAAGATACAAGTTTTCATCTTTATAGTAGTTCTTAATAATTAATTATTAATTAATTAATTAATTATTTATTTGAATGCTTTTATAATTGTACTCTTTTTTTTCAGCATTGCAAACACTATTTTCACATATTTTGTATGATTGTCTCCTCCGGTTTTTCTATTGTCTATTTCTATTTTCTACCTCCATATGCTACAGTTTAAAATAAATAAACAAGGCAGCCAGAGACAGCAGACCTTTGCCAAGGCTTGATTTTTCATTCACACTTGATGTGATCGAGCCATAGGTGTTGACCCATCTGATGTCCGAAGGTGAGATGATGTGAATGAAAAAAAAAACCCCACGAGATTCTATCTTGTCTGAATCCTGAGATATTACCACTGATGTGTTTTAGCTGTTGACCTTTAGTGTGACCTTGACCCTTCACCTTCACTGCTCAAAATCTAATGGGTTCTTCCTTCCTTCCTTCAATCACAATCCGTTCAGAACTTTTTGTGTAATCCTGCTGACAATGAGACAAACAAACAAACAAACAGAATCAAATTTAATACCTCCTTGGCGAAGGTAATAATAAATGGCTGAATTGTCTTCTTAAGGAAGCTATGATTTTTAGATTTAAAAGACAGGTGTAGTCACATAAAATATTGGTATCGGTATTGCCGAAACTGATACAGAACCAGAGACAAACAGGAGCCACATGAAAGACTCACAGACCAATATAAAGTTTGAACAGTTTTATTGTAATAATACGGATGCTGCACTGGAGAAGCTGCTTCAACTGGTGTCACAAGGAAAAGGTTAAGAGGCAGCAACTAAGAAATAGGTCAAAAAACAGATCAGGATCAGAACCAGTAAGCCAGCCAAGTTAGACAGGGAAAAACTCAGAGACGTTACCTGTGTATATATGAGGGTCATAACAAGAGGGTAGAATCCAACACAGCACCTACAGGGAGGAGGCAAACTCGGTGTCAGTGGAGGATTCCAGGTCCCGTAACATGAGGCAGGTTCCAATAGACAAAGCAGACAAGGGGGAGACAACCGACAAGAACCAAAGTACAAACACAGATCAAGAACCAGAGAGACCAAGACATGAAACAAACCGCTCATTTGAAGTGCCAAGAAAAAACGAATTTGTGATTTGACAAAGAAAAAGGAGGGGCTTAAATAGGGAGCTAAAAACCTGAGACACATCAGGTGGAATCAAAAAGGGAGGCATGACAAACACCTGTGCCAGGAAGTAAAACAGAGACATGAGACATGAAACCACATAACAAAATAAAAGCCCAGACACTCACAATAACAGAGAGAAAACCACAAAATGAGACAATAAAAGTCCAGATTGTTAGTTACCAGTCTGAATTTTACTCGGTATTAGATCAGAAATAAAAATTTTAAAAAAAAAGTGGTATCGAACATCACTAAAAGAAACTCATGCTTTTGTGTTGTGGCAGCCATGGCCTAGTCGGCTGGAGAGTCGACTTGTGATCGATGGGTTGTGGGTTTCATTCCCTGGACTGGACGGGCTGATGTGCCTGAAAGCAAAACACTTAACACCCCCCCCCCCCCCCCACACACACACACACACGCACATGCACACACTCCATCTGCTCCCTGGGCACTGAAGCTGGTTTAATGTCAATATACCTTGAGCACTGTGTTACTTTAGCGTGTTAATGTATTACTATTCGTTAAGTACAGTTTGTTCTAGTTAATGGTGTTGTCTAGTTGCTCATTGGGATCCAATTTCTAAAGTCATACAGTAGGAGCTGGTGTTAAAAATAAGCAAGGAAGAGGTTAGGAATAAACATAAGATTTTTTTTTTCAAAATTTTTTATAGAAAATCTCAGCTGAGTTCGAACGACATCAATGATTCATGTAGGTATGCAACTTAGATGATATCGTAGAAAAGTAGTCAGCTATCATCCACTAATGAGTGGCTTACAGCACTTTACAAACAAAGGTTTTCATCACTGTGAATAATAAAAGGAATCACCAGGAGAAGATACTGAGATATTTGATTGTATATAGATTATTGGTATAGTCCACTAATCAATCTCAAAGCTATGTCATTACTGTTTTAGCCACAGTAATAAGGCACCAGGTCTTTCTTGAATACAGAAGCTCAACTGTTAGTATAGATTTTTCACAGGTAAAAATGCCTGAAGTAGAAAAAAAAGAAAGAAACTGTCGAACACATTTATTTCTGTTGATTCACTGTAGCTTTTGTGTGGTGTGTTTTATTTACACTTAATGCCATTGGGACTTCATTAAATTTAAATAAGTCACTGTAACCTGGGGAGGCTGGAAATAGCAACAACGAAACCTCAGAGCAGCAGCAGCAAATAGCAACCGAGGTGACTGAGCAACACAGTCAGCTGGGAAAATATTAAGATCTGAAGGCTGTTTGATTAGTTTCAAACATGCCACTAACAAGCTGAGCTTCCACACATTTCAACATTGACCTATTGATTTTAATACAGAGATGTAAATAGGATGAAGTGAGCTGCATCCACTGCAGACTGAAACACATTAAAGTTGAAACTTGGGTTTGTTTTCTTGTGTCTACAAACTGACATTGAAATATTTTTAACCCTGTGATATGAAACAAATCTTCAGGAGTATATAACAGCTGTGCGGTGCCGACACAAATGGTCAAAGAGATTAGTGGTCAACACAGAACATACGTTTCAGTGTCATCCTGCTTGTAACTGAAATAATTAAATAAAATGAATAATTACAAATAAATAAATACTGTATTTTCTGGATTATAAGGCACACTTAAAGAAAATACAGTATTTATTTATTTGTAATTATTCATTTTATTTAATTATTTCAGTTACAAGCAGGATGACACTGAAACATATGTTCTGTGTTGACCACTAATCTCTTTGACCATTTGTGTCGGCACCGCACAGCTGTTATATACTCCTGAAGATTTTATCCAACAATGACAGTGTGCCTTATAATCCAGAGTGCCTTACAGTATATATAAGGCATATATAAATATATATAAAATGTTGAGCTCATTTGTCTCCTACATTACAAGACCTGTCATGTGACTATTGATGCTTAAACAATATATTGCGCAGCTCTAGTCCAAACCTCTGAGTGATTAGTTTCTGCATCAATTAAACTAGTGTTTCCACAGTGATGGAGTTTATTTGACTTGCTGGATCGATGAAAGCATGTGTGGAAAGTGAAAGCATTTTAAATTGAAGGTATTTTCTATCAGTTTTCCATATTTCACACTGACCCTCACCTTTTTCTTTCTCCTATACAGGATTTCTTCTTATAAAACTTTACCTGACCTTATTTTCACTTTATCCTCCCTTCCCCCATCATCCCTCTGTAACTTTATCTCTTATTCTCAAATGCAAGCCCAAGCTTGAGCCTGCTTTCTCCGACAAAGCAGCATTTTTTTCTAAATAAGTTGGTCTAGTGCGTTAGCCGGGTCAGGGCCTGGGCTCTCATCCTCATCCAGTATATGTGTTACATTCAGGAAGTAGGAGAAGAAAATTGATTATCTGCTTATGTGTAGGAATGAGAAAATACTGTAACAGCCTACACACATGCAGAGAAAATGCTGTCCATCTAGAGCAGGGGTTTCAAACTCATTTTCTTTCAAGGGTCACATTCAGCCCAGTTTGATTTCCAGTGGCCAGTTCAGTAAAATAATAGAATGGCATGAAAATAATAACTTCAAAATTTCTGTCTTTGATTTAGTGCAAAACACCCCCATTAAATTATGAAAATATTTTATTTTACAAACTATACAAACAAAAACATGGGGGGAAAAAAACGTAAATTTCCTTGGAAAAATAATTGCAATTATAACAATGGTTTGCAGAAAACATTGTAAAAAATGTAAGTTGTTATTATCGACATAATGTAAAATGTTTTTTAACATCAAACTTTGAAGTAGATATGGATTCATTATTTTCTGTAGGTTTTTCTGTTATTTAACTCTAGATAATATTGGTTTGTATGTGGAACCTGAACTAAAATGAGTTCCACAGCCTTGACTGTGGAATTATTGACCTTTGCAAATTCATCCATTGGAAGTTTTGGCAGGCCACATATTTGAGACCCCTGATCGACAGACAGCATCAATGCTTTTTGTCAAATTGTTCATTCTACTGTTTTCCTGATAAGAACGGCAAGGCTGAAAAACAAAACAGGACAACAGAAAAGTGGTTTTCTTTTTTTAAAAAAAGCTTTGAAATACTTTCCTTTTTCCACCCTGCTCACTCACTCCACCCTGTTTTCTTTTTCATTTAACAGACTTAAAGAAGTGATTTTCTCTTATTGAGCTGGTGAGGTGTGCTGTTCCTTTGTGAGCAGGTGTTTTCTTTATTTCACGCTGGGCATTGTATGATTGCAGTGAGATCAATAATTGACTGCATTGGTCCCCTGGGAGCCACTAACCAGGGATCAATACAGGCTTTGTAGGGTTGCTTTCTCCGCCTGATATTTTACCAGGTATAACTGTTGGCGACTGCTGTGTTGCTTTTTATTTGTCTTTTTTTTATATTTATTTTGCTGGCCTATAGTACATTACTTCTGGACTCTTCCCTGTAAATAATCATATCGACAGGCGAGGAAGACTACATTTCTGCAATTGGTAATCAATGATGCACCAATTTGTTGTCCCTCTCCACATGAACGCAACAAACCTATATCCTGCCACGATGAGAAAATTTGATTTCCAAAATTAAATTCCCAGTCCATCCATTTGAGAGGAAGGAAAGTGAAATGTACAAATAAAAGCAAATGAACCCTAACCCACTGGAGGAAAATGTATTCACAGCCGTCATTTAAGTAAAAGAAGTTGGAGCTGCAAGAGGTGAAGCTAGTTTAAAATACTTCCATTTACTGGGATATCATTTAACCTGACAGCTCATCACATGATGCATAAGAGAGGAAAGGAGAACATGCAAGGCTCTGATAACACTAATCCGTTTCCAGTTTGAAGACTTTTCACTAATCGTTGATTTTGGTAACGTATTGGATGATTTGAACATTTACTGATATGAAACCAGGTTAGAAGTTTAGCAGGAAGAATATCAGTATATTGGTAAAGCTTGTAGACGTCTGAAAGTTTAACTACACTCTGCTTCCTGTAAGACTTTTAGGAAAAGCTGCATTACCCCACTGAGACTGGATAAGAAGTCTAAGGCCCAATGTAGTATTTTTAGGCTCATCCCTTAAGAGCCAAGTGCAGCAAGAATGTGTTTTCTATGAACTGCTCACTTTTAGGACACAGTACAAGTTAGAGCTCCACAATATCTTGTTTGAGCATCTGCATCACAATGTATGTGTGTGCAATAGTGACATCGCAGGTCCTGCAATTATTTATATTTTATTGTTTTATTTTGTATATATTTGCATGTATTTTTAGTTATTACATTTTCTTTAATTATTTTTATTAATTTTTAAAATTCATTTATTTATTTATATTTTTGTTTTTATTTGTGTATTTTTTTTTTTAAATTAGTAATTTTATTTAATTATTTCAGCTCCAAGAAAGATGATACTGAAATGTATGGTCTGTGTCGACTGTGTTGACCATTTGCGTCGGCACCACAGCTGTTTTTACTCCTGAGGATTTTTTTCATATCGCGATCACAGGGTTAAAAAAAAAAAATCTCGATGTCAGTTTTTTTCTAGTATTGTGCAGCAATATTACAAGGTAAATACAGATCAGGAAGTGCAAGTTTATGTAGTTATTTTAATAGTTTGTTAGGTCAGGTTAAATGCAGGCGTTGGTTCCAGCCTGGATGAATAAAGAAGGTTGTGTCAGGAAAGGCATCTGGTGTAAAACTTCTGTCAAACTAATCATGTAAATCAGGAATATAACTTTCATACCAGATCAGTTGCGGCCAAGGTTAACGACCTACACCACCAGTGCTGTTGACAAACAAGATGCAGATGGACATTGGGCGACTGCTGGATGAAGAAAGACAGGAAATAGATGGATGCGATGAAGAAGGACACACAGGCAGTTGAAGGGGTCAGATGGAAGACAATGATTTGCTGTAGTAACTGCAACACAGCAAATATGGGAGTTAAATATTCAGTGAGGGTTAAATATTCAGTGTCAGTGTTAAATATAGAGTGTTAGTGTCAGGCTGCTGTTAATATTGGTGTTAAAACAAATCGGTGTAGATCAAAAATCACGTCCTTATGTAAGAGTGGATGACAGATAAGAATGTTTGATGGATTGAAGAAAAAATTCCAAATCAGCCAACGCCATCTTGTTTTTCACAAGAGCTGCTGAAGTTGCTCATTCTTATGGAGCCCCTTAGGGCCCAGAGGTCTTCATACACAGGTGGCTTAGAGAAATTACCATTACCGGATGGATAAAAGCACCACATTTTGCACAATGCTTCATTACGACCTAATAATTAAAAATAGACTAGGAGCCCTCCTGAGCTTTTCCCAAATTTAATGAAAAAAAAATATGTAAAAAAATATATAACATCTTTGAAAAAGGCGCTTTTCGCAGTGGCAAGAGTCTAATTGGATGAAAACAGTGTATTAAATCGAGGAAACATTAAAGATAAATTATTTTAACATTACAGTACCAGTGACATCATCCAGAGAGAGCAGAAGGGGCATCCCCCACCCCCTGGTTTTTGCCTGTCCAAAACTTGAAAGATAAGATGACCACAGATAGTGTGAGTGTAGGTTTTATTATTGTAGTACTGTGGGGCTTACATTGTACATAATGAGACCAGCCTGTTATGGGGGGTGGGGTAGGGGTCCAGTCACAAGATCACCAAAAAAAAAAAAAAAAAAAACAGGGCACAAACACGACAAGATAAAATTGGTGACCACAGAAATAAATGTGGCCTACTGTTTCTTACTGCTGTTGTGTCTAATGAGTTGGTCATGTGGTAGATAGGCCTACGGGTAAATGACCCAGTTCCAAATTTTGGAAAAGCTCAGGAGGGTCCCTAAGCTATCTGTAATTATTAGGTCATAATGAAGAATTGTGCAAAATGTGGTGCTTTTATCTGCCTAGTAACGGTAATTTTGAATAGTTGCACTAAGCCACCTGACTATCAACCCTAGTCCTCGGGACCCACTGTCCTGCATGGTTTAGATGTCATCCTGCTCCAACACACCTGATTCAAAGCAGTGGGTCATTATCAGGCTTCAGCAGAACTTGATAACGAGCTGATCATTTCGAATCAGGTGTGTTGGAGCAGGGTGACCTTAATGATGAAGTCTACATTCTGCATTCCTCATTAGTGTTTTAAACAACATGATATTTAATCATGCAGACGTTTCCCTCATCATTCATTGTATGAAAATGACTGAGGCATGGTCCAAAAAGCTTTTTATTATTTCAATTTACTGGTCATATAATTGAATTTATTTGTGTAAGAAGTACCCCTAGTCATTCATTTGCAAAGTCAAAGCAGGCAAATGAAAATAAACAAAAAATGGTGATGCCTATGCCCAGTTTTATGTGCTTACATGTTGAATAATATTATTTGGTGAATCTAAAAGTCACATTTGGAACATACTGGATATTAATTTTGGACAAAAACAAGCCTCATCTAGCTCTAAATAGAGAAGCCTACAAACTTTGCATCTATAATGTTATCTGTAATGAGCTAATATTAAATAATGTGTTGCATTTTAATAGCTTGGTATAGTATTCATTCTGTAAAATGTTGGTCTGAAACATAGTTACTGAGACAGATTGATCTAGTGGAGTAAGAGTATAATATTTTTCTTTCAAATGTAGTGGAACAAAAGTATTCAGGGTGTAAAGTGTGTCAGAATTGCGCAGTACTTGGTTAAAAATGCTTCTGATCACTGCAGTGATTTTGAAGAATATATGTCCTACATCTGCACTGTGCGGATATGCACCGCTTAAACCACCTGTGTGCATGACGGAAAGTTTCCACTCGGAGACCAGATGAGCCAAGCTGCTCTGTGCCGATTGCATCACCAAGTGTTACCATAGCAACCTGTCCCCTCATCGCGAAGGTCTTCTGGCACCGTTCCACTGATAGAGAGGCTAAAGCCCTCTTATAGAGAGAGAAGAGAGGACTGTTAAAAGCCAGCCGGCCGAGGAACACATCTGTATTACTTAGCGTCAGCTGGAAAGAAAGGCTCCCTTTATTAGGAAGTAAGTGGAAGATGTCCCCAAGGAGTGCTACAACGTAATGAATTTAGACTCATTCAACATTAATGTGATGTCGCGTCAGTGCCACCGAGCTGTATCTCCCTACATCAACTTCCCATTTCCTGATTTCCTGACAGTCAGTAGGTCATTAGTCAATGTCGGAGCCACCGTTCAGAGATTTAATCTGATCACGACGCATCTGAATGCTTTATTCAACACGTTTGCCATTTGTGTGTCACTGCCCTAGCTTTCTTGCTAATTCCACCACTATTCTTGTCACCTATGTAAAGTTCACAACGGTAAATTATTAATTTGCACATTGCCTTCTTTTTCATCCTTTCTTTCAGTTTTCTTCTTTTCCCTTTCCTGCTGGAACTGGAATGCTATGAAATAATTTACAAATCTACACTGATATCCCTCTCCCACCGATGTTCGTTCCCTATAGTAGCCATTTTGAGTTTGTCAAGTCAATCCTGTCAAGGTTTATTGGGTCTGAATGTGCTCAAGCTTGCCACAACAGATTTTTTTTTTTTTTTGCCAGGTTTGAGGTAAATGCAACACGGCAGCAAAACAATGAAACTGATAGAGCATTTCACTGGGAACACAGGCCATGGGGACATTTTCTTCGCCGAGTAGAAACAATTTCAAAGTAATAGGAACTATTGGTCTTAGGCCATATTTATTGAATCTACCTGTCTGACTCTGTGGAAAAGCAAGCAAACTACTGCACAGATAACAAATGACATGAAATACTCAATGTATCTTTCATCCATTATGCATGGAGTCAAACACCGGTACTGACTTTAAAGGATTCCTTTGTATTTTGATTGGTTTTGATTTAAGTTTCAACAACAGTGATACCTTGTAAAGAATGTATTTTTCCAGCACACTGTCTTGAGCTTTGATCCACCACAGAAATGAACTGCAATGTGCATCATCTTGAAACCAATGCCGAATAGTGTGTAGAGTAGAATCAGTAGAAAATCGTTAGTGAAGAACTTTCTTTCATGTCCTTTTTTTTCCTCTCATGACTTTAATCACCATTGTACTTTACCATTCCTTTGATAACTGGCCGACGCATCGGAAGTTGCTTGAGGCTCCAACATTGTGTCATATTTAATGGATGAACCGTCCAAACAAGGGGATTGGAGTGTTACCTGGATGAGGCGTTTGCTTTGACAACTGCAAACTGGACATGCTGTATTTTCTCCCCAATGGGATTTTCCTCCCCTCAGCCTCCGGTAGAGAGAAGGAAAAAAAATTGCATGGAAGTGAAGCTTTTAACGCTGCAGGGATGGAGGGAGATTACCTTACACAGTTACATGGCCCAGTGGACATGCACACACACATATATGCACTCAAAAAGACATTTGTACAAAGCCTCCATTCATACTCCAAATGACATAAGCTTAAGTGTGCAAGAACAATTTGCACATAAAAGCTCACACCTCGGTTGAATCTTCAAAACAGAAAAGAATCCAGTGTATGAAGATGAGGGTTATTTTTGTTCTATTTCTGTGTCAACCAAAGCAAAAATAAATACAGTTATACAGTTGTAACTTTAAAGTATTTTGGACATAATGTACATTGTTAACAATAAACAAGAGTGAAGTGTCCAGCATTATTTATCACAGTCATTTATATGGATTTCATTGTTAATTCATTTTTTTTTATTTGCACCAAATAAAGAATATAAAACCACAAATATTCAATACAACGGTAAAAAGAAAAAGCAGAATGCAAACTGTACAGATGTGACAGTATGAAAACTAAGTCACTTCAGAACAAAAATCAGTGGAGAGAAACTGACTGTATATCCAATAATGATTGTGATATTAGATTATTTATTTTTTTAATCTCATAATTATGCAATTTTAAAATGTATCATGTTTTTTTTTTATCTTGTAATGATGACTTTTTATCTCATTTGTGACTTTTTTTTCTCGATTTTTTCTAAATTGCCTAAATTACGATGTACTGTGACCCAAACACATGTACTGTCTACATATTAACTCACTTATTTTTAGATACTTTTGAAACTTTTTTTTCAATATATATTTCATCCATGGCAGAAAAAATAGTTTTACCTTTTAGTTTTGTTTTTTATTACAATTCAGAAGCTGTACTTTTTTTTTTACTTTTACTTCAGTAATGGAGTTGAATCAATATTTGTACTTTTTAGCAAAGTATTTTTATCCACACAAGTAGCTGTAGCCGACTTCTACATGAGGACAGAATGTGAATACTTTTATCACCTCTGATTAGCAGCAGTGTACACTACCTGTGGGAAAGCAACACTTTTTATCAGCGTTGTTTGTAAAATAATGCTTCTCTGACTCCAGGATATGGCTATACAATCCTCTGTTTGGATTTTAGTGCTTGCTCTCCCACAGATCAGCTGTCAATCAAAACAGGTCAAGACCAGCTCATTTCAAGTTTCTTGTTGACAAAGTTTTTCTTGGTGGAGAAGTTTTCATTCGCAGCTATGGCAGATGCTGCAATTCACCGGTCTGAATCCAAAGTGTCAAATGTATGTTTTCCCGTGCAGGTGCCAAAGGATTTTCCCAGGAAAAGAATTCCTGGTACTGAAGTATGAAGTTTGTACACTTGAGTCCAGAGTTTGCACTTGATACGTTAACTTTGACACAGCCCTCAGCTCTGGTGTCAGTCTTTTGTCAGTCAGTTTAGCTGGAGGCTGCACTGAGAATTCTTCTAGGAAAACACTAGAGAAGAGACCAGCACTGATGTCCCTCCTTTTTCTTCTCTGCAGGTGGTGTGTTGACTGTTAGTGTGTGCAATCTGTTCAGCTTTATTTGTGTAACAATATTAGTCTTGTTTATTTTCTGGATATATATGTTGTACTGATAATACTGTATAATAACCTCAGTAAAGTCGATTATACTGTGATCACTCCTTTATCTGTGTGTTTCTGTCAGTAGGATTTCATTGCAACTACTCCACAGGATTTCATGAAATGTGGTGGAAGAGTAGAAAGTATGAAGTAGATCCAATGGATGTTTACTTAGTACGTTTACATTAATCTGGTTAATCTGGAACAATTGTAGCATGTTATTCAGGACCTCTGTTACTGTATGTTCGAACTCTGACAAAAAATTAGTCATACTTAAATCGAAAATGACATTCTGATCTCTTCACAATTGAACATATGAGTAATGGAAAATTTAATCTTGATAATAGTGATTTAATTTATATGATGCATATCTATGTCATCTGATTTAAAATACATTTTCGTGATATTACTTTTTTTCCATATCGCCCAGCCCTTAAACCCTATCCTGACAGGATTAGTTTTACCTAGGGACATCTTGTAATTTGCAATAATTACCAAGGTCATCAGTGATGTTAATCCCATCAGAATCGACCATGTCAGTAATTTGGAGAGTAAACATTTCCTTATAAATTACCTACTACATTTGGCTCAACTCTAATGTCCTGGAATAATTTTAATCCTATGAGAATAGGTATCCCAGTGATTTGTCCAGAAATGAGTGGATCTCAAACGTGTTTTGGTAGTTTGTTAGCTGGAGGCATTTTCTACATGTTTAGAGCCAATGATGGAGGCTGCACTGGACTGTTTATTAGACCTTTAGGATTCCAGCAAGAACATATGGGTCGCTCGGGTACGGTAACAAAAAGAAAAGAAGGCGTCAAATCATTGTGTCTGCCATATTGAAATCAAAGTTAGCGGATGTTACATAATACACAGTGTTGTGATGTCAGAAAACCAGGATGAAATCTGACTTTGCTTATCTTGTGAGAATAGGAAACATAAAAAGCAAATGTAAAGGGGTCTTTTTTTATTACATGAGCCCCAAGTCAAAGTAATCCTGTCAGAACAGGGCTAATGTCTAATGGCCTTTTTAGTTATGATTCCATGACAAGGTTGCAAGGTAGGCTTTTAGTAGTTACAAAACAGAACAGGTGGTTCCAGGTACAACAAACCCTGCCCTTTGCAAACATTTGATCTGATTTGCCCTATATTGTATAATTGCAAAGAGACATTTTTGGTGACCTTGACCTTTGACCTATATTCACCAAATTTTAATGGCGACGTATTCTGAACTACCTTGCACCTTTCCTGGAAAAGTAATGGAAAATGGTCTAGTAGTTTTTTGCATAAAGTTGCTGACAAAACATAGACATTGTACCTCATTTGCTCTATCTCTTATTATTGCAAAAACACATTTTTGGTGACTGTGAATGTGATCTTTGACCTACATTCATCAACATTCAATGGGATCTATTTCCTGGAAATTGGTCCAGTAGTTTTTGCGCAAACCTGCTTACAACCAGACAGACAGACCGACACATGACTCTCCCCTTTGGAGGTTAAAGTAACAAAACAAAAAAAACATGACTCAGCAAACCAATAAAGGTGTCATTCCATAATTTTTTCATTAATATTGCTGTGTTCTCCATTGTTATTGAATGCATTGTGCGTTGGTTCTGTTTGAAAAAAAAAATGTCCGGGTTGCTTTTTTAAAGCTGTTTTTGGAGGGTAGAAAAATTACTTTCGGTCGAACAACAGGGTTTACAGGTCCAGAGATGGTAATGTGTCTCTGATTGGCTCAGAGCTTGAATGCATGAAGGAACGCTCCCCCCTCCCCTCTCGCTCTGTGTGTGTTTACCATCCAAGTAGCATCCAGCTATGTTTCATGCCATCGCGTGTTTCGAAAACTTGCAGAAACAAAACAATGCTTTATTTCCACAGAGAGCACATAATCTATTAAAGTATAGTGTACATTAATGAAAGTATAGTAGAAAGTGGTTAGTTTATGTTTAAAAATACTGCTACACAGGGAGTATAGTGGGTGTGCATTCTGCAAGAGCCCTTCTAGTTTTGATTAGCACAAGTGCTTATGTATTTGTACAGACAGCACGCACTGAGCTCAACCTCGGTCTCCATTTTCTTCGTTCTATTTTCTGCCATGCTATCAAACACCATCCCTCCCTCTCGTACACATCTGACACAGTTCAATTGAATTTCACCTCTTGTCACTCTGCTCTCTGCTTGCATGGATTCGCCTCCGAGCCACACGCTGACACTCGCATGCACAAAACCACACAACACGCTGTGGTGTGAAGTGATGGCAGAGCACTGGGCTGGTCATGACAAGGCCTTCATGCTCCTCAACACCTGGCCGTGTGTGTGTGTGTGTGTGTGTGTGTGTGTGTGTGTGTGTGTGTGTGTGTGTGTGTGTGTGTGAGACACCTAATGCCTACACCTCTCAGACACACACACATTGTCAAGAATACAGATGCGTTCATGGCTAGCTTCGCACATACACATTCACTTCTATTTCCCCCCTGGTATAAAAGAGAGTGAGCTCAGGTAGCTGTCAGGCGCTCTCCCATAGGGAACAGTGGGCAAGTCAAAAACAGCCTCCTTGCCTGTCACTCCTTGCACTGACACACACACACACACACACACACACACTGGTTTCCATGCCTCATGAGGACCATGTTTGTAATCACCCCATGAAGGCAAAATAGCCAGTGGGTAGTGAGTGCAAACAATTTTTTTTTTGTAAATAAAAAAAAATACAATTAAAAAATAAATTCAAAAAATATATATTTAAAAAAAAACAGATAAATAAAGTTATGCAATTAAACAAAATAAATGACAAAATAAAAATAAAATGAAAGGAAAAAAGTAAGCAGATGTGTTTAAAATAAAGAAATACAACAAAAAACTTATAGTAAATTAAATAATTGAAGAAAAATACATTGAAAAGAATAGTAAACATGTTTTGCCCCCATTCTTGATGGAGACTTCCAGAAAAAAAAGTTAATGTATTTATAAGGGACAAAATTTGCAGACATTTGCATACTTCACACAGATTTCACCTACGGTCCTCCCAAGGGGAGAACCGTAGGTGAAATTTTGGTCCCCATCATGTCAGACGTCCCATGGCATGACTGTGTAAACATACCAATGTCCTCAGAAAGATAGGAATACACACACACATACACAGCTTGGTTGAGGGGAGGGCTATGGAATGAGATGCCTTGGGCAGATGCAGGAGCAGTTGTCTATGTCTCTACACAAAGAGATTGTGTGTGTCTGTGTGTCCAGCAAAGCCACCTGCCAACCGCTCCAAGTGGACATGCCGCCTTGCATTTAGTCCTGGCCTGGGAGCCACTGATAAGAAAAGGCTAGCTGTGAGTGTGTGTGTGTGTGTGTGTGTGTGTGTGTGTGTGTGTGTGTGTGTGTGTGCATGCGTGTGTGTGAGAGAGACATGTATATCCTATGCAGTGACAATGACTGTTTCCTACTCTGACTGAGAGGACTCGTTCTAACGTGGTTTTTATGTGCTTTCGACCATAGATTTCCAATCAGATCAGCTACCTGTGAAAGCGCAGCATCTCTTTTAACACTTCCCCATACTCAGGCAAGGACGTCATGCCAGCTGGCTGGCCAGCAGCCTTCAGGGTGGGCACAGAGCCACAGCAGCTGGGGCTGCCACAACACGGGTCAATTACTGTCTAAGTTGTGTACTTGTACAGTACACATACACTCAGGCAGCCTCGGATGCAGTTCAACTCTTTATTGTTTCACACTTGCTCAAAGTTGAAGAGTCAGTGGGAAGTTAAAGATCAAAAGTAGGGCTGCACACTATTAGAAAAAAAAAGTCACATTGCAATTTATTTTATTTTTGTTTTTAAAACTGCAATATATATTGCGATATGAAAAAATACCCGGGAGTAAAACTGTGTGGTGCTGACACAAATGGTCAAACAGATCAGCAGTTGATACAGAACATAAAACTAAATAAAAGAATAAAGTATATATATATATATATATATATATATATATATATATATATATATATATGATATATAAATAAATAAAAATGCTCAGTCAGTACTCTAGCAATATATTGTGCAGCTCTAATCAAAAGTCTTATGAGTTGCGCGTTTGGCTTGTGAAAGCTTGAAGTGTTTAGCTAACTTTTGCTTATCTTCTTACTGCCGTTCTCCTACTTTTTTGTTTTCTGTTTTTTCTCCAGAGTGTGGATCATGGATGGTTCAGAGTTTGTAGTGTCTTTAGAGGATGACGACCATCAGCCGGCTGCTTGTTGACTGACTCTTAAAAGTTGTTGTTGAGTTTTTAAAATTCCTAAAATTTAATCTTTTCCAAATTCTTCAATAGGCACAGCAGGCCCAACAGCACAATGTGCACAACTTGCTGTGCATGGATGGACAAATTCTCCCTGAATGAATTGAGAGCATCTGTTTGCTTTACGCCAGGATCATATTTAATCCCTGTTGCATTTGTGTTGTTGGATTGTGTAGTTCTGAACAAAGACGTCATGGCTGATGCATATTGAGATGAATCCATACAGACGTGCTTGTCTAGTGTTACAGCAAAACCTTTAGTGGAACTCTGAGAGTCTCATTAAAACTTAAGCAGAGAGCGCAGTCTATCAGTTTTACTGTGGAGAAGGAGTTCATGTTGGATGAGGTCATTTGAAAATAAGTCCCTTAATGACCTTGGTGTTTACTGGACTATGAAAGGCTGCAAAAAAGGGATTTCAACAGTAAAAGAGTTTTGTTTCCAGGAAATTAGTATTATTATTTTTTATATAGCCTAAACACAGATATGTTTTCATTAGAAACATAATTTCAATTTAACTGTGCATTATTTGAATTTGATTTATTTGAACATTAAGAAATTTAAAAGAAAAAGAAAACATACAGTAAAAACAATACAAGCATGTTCAAAAGGAGTGAGTCAAAGTTAACATTTATGAAACCCCACCCCTTCTTACTGTATCAACTTTTCTAAGGGAAATCCCCTTCTTCCCAAAGGAAAAGAGCACTACATGTATTAATTATATACTACAAGTACATACATGTATATAAAATGAAAACCATAAACAGAAATAATAATAATACTCAATAATAATGATATGAATATGTATTTGTGGAAAAGGAAATGGAAAACGCAAACAAAAATAACCTAATAACCTGCCCCTAATAGCATAATGTGAATCCAAAATGACCTGCTGTGAACAAAGTAAAGAATTATTAATCAAAGAAAAAAGAAAACCTCCACACCCCCATATCATCCCTATGTTGTGTAAAGATATTTAGTTTATATTTTAGTTTTAAACTGATATAGCCTATGACACTTATACAGATAGATAATATACCGTATACCATAATAACTTCATATAAGCAGCAACAAACAAAAACAATGGTTTTATAAAATCACAGCAGAGAATCAAAATCAGTTTTATTGACCAAATATGAGAAAACACAAAACATTTGGCTTTGTTTTTTCATTGCTCATGACGTACTGATTCAACATAAATCCAAACACACTTAATCATAGGCCTAATATAAATAAACATTCGACTACAGACAAGGACAACGATGGGTTGAGCATAAATACGTTCATATGAATAACTGGGTAAATGTGTTAGTTGACATGGCTGTTATTAAACACTGTGCTAACATTTAGCAAATGGCTGAAATGACTTGGCTTGGTTAGCAGAACATTTCCTAGTGGTCAGTGTTTTCAGACAACAGCAGTGTTGTCTTGGATAGCGTCATTCACACTCCCATCCAAGTATACCCTTCTGGCTCCAAAAAACCAAGATGAAAAGATTGCCAAGACAGTAATTATTGAATGTTGTTGCTTTTTCTCTGCTGTCCATGCTGCATCCTAATGCTTCATTTTCCTTTTCTGCTTTTTCAGGCTGCAGAGGAATGTTGTGTGGCTTCGGCGCCGTATGTGAGCGCAACCCGACTGACCCCGCCAAGGCCGAGTGTGTTTGTAAGAAGGTGGATTGTCCATCCTTGGTGGCACCTGTTTGCGGCTCAGATGCATCCACCTATTCCAATGAGTGTGAACTGGAGAAAGCCCAGTGTAACACACAGAGACGCATCAAGGTTCTGCGCAAGGGACCCTGCTGTAAGTAGCATCATCTGTGTAGTACGCAACTACATGAGCACCATCAGATCCATTTAATCAGCTCTCATCTCATTAGAACACATGGATTAGGATTGATGCTAAATCCACAGGCTTAAAGTATGAGGTACCACATTTTCTATAATCCATGGATGAAGCAATGCCTTCCATTAACCCATAAAGATTACCATTCACAACTATTGTTTGCCACAACTTTTGGGTAATTTTCTTCTAAATGGTTTATCATTCACTGCAAAATTATTATTATTATTATTATTATTATTATTATTATTATTATTATTATTATTATTATTATTATTATAATATTATATATATATATATATATATATATTTATTTATTTATTTATTTATTTTTTAATTTATTTCATTTTATTTTATTTTTTTCTGTGAAAATCTGGTATTTTTCCATTCTTAATGTACTCATCGTGTAGCTCAGAATAAATTAGGGTTATTACATTAAGGTTATTGGATCTAATTTTGTTTTTAAAAAGTAGGAAAAGGTGACTGTTTCAACAAAATATATCATTATCTAAACTTAAAACAAAAATGTTTCCATCCACTGTCATTTGTCAAACTCCATAGATTTTAAAAATTGTTTTTATTTATTGAACATTTTTGAACATTGAACAGCAGGTAGACATTGTAGATCAGTACATGCTTTTGGATGTCTTTGCAAGATAGCTATTTGGTGGTGACTCAGGGTGGCTATTTTAGTGAGCACTACAGAAAGTAAAGTTGTGTGACATAAATGTATACTTTGAAGTTCAAGACAGCAAAGCCTTACTGAGTGCATTTGTTCATCACTTCTGAGTTCTTCATGCCCCCCAAGAAAAACTTTAACTACACTGCTCTACAATTTTTTGAAAGTTTCTGCTTCAGACATTAAACATGTCAAATATTACATACTTTAATAAGATAAACCCAAAAACAAGTCTCTTGAGTGCTGGTTAGCTCAGGTTTTTAATATATATGATGGTGTGTTATTCCACATATATGGTGGTTTATGCACATGAATTGTAAATTCATGATTTGTAAATATTCCACTAGAACGAACCTGTAAAGTGAATGGATCATAATGTGCAGACACTGTTTTGAAGTAGATCTGAGACCAATATTCCTTTGGTCTTGTTCATTCTGAGAATTTCACCCCAGAATTATCTTGGACATTTAAGCCAAACAGCATTTAAGTTTCATTTGAGTTTTCTTTATCACTAACACACATGTGGTAACATTTCATTATTTTTATTCAAGAATCATTTTAGTTCTCATAAATATTGTGCATCTAACATTGTTGTATGCAATATTTAACATTTTTGTTTTTGCTTTCCACATGGAATGACTGTCATTTCTCCATATCAAACAGTAGTACAAAACAGAGCAAACAAATTACACAGCAAATTAAACTTGAAGTATCCAAATGTACCCTAAAGGAAATAAGCAGAAATTAAGAATTTCACATTTTGACCCAAGTTTTTTTTTTTTTTTTTGAAAATTGAGCCAACCAGTCTTTAAGACTTGAGTTTCCTTTATCAGTAACACACGTAGGAATATTTCATTAGTTTTATTCCAGAAGCATTTTACTTGACCAGTATATATATATATATATATATATATATATATATATATATATATATATATATATATATATATATATATATATATGTATGTATACACACGCACAGAATTAAATGAGAAATCACACTGATACCCTCAATCCAGAAAAGATTAATCTGAAAAGGATCTGTGGTTGCACAATATTTCAGAAAAGTCATCTGACTGACTTTGTTGAAAGTTGCATTGAAAACCTGTGAAGTCGAGGTGAATTAACTAAAGAAAGTGTAGAGAAGATGAAGATGTTGATGTTTCATCCAATATGGGCACGTTGTGGACCAAAACACAAAGCTGTTAGCCTCTGAGTGAGGCTAAATTGCTTGTTATTGTCAAATAAATAGATTTCTATTATACTGCACCCTAATTTGACAGGCTTTGCCTCCCTGCATTTATCCCAGAATAATAAAACACGTCCCCATTATGTCTAATCTATTGTCTTTCCAATATGGCCACACTCCCAGTGCTTAAGCGCCACCTGCACCCTCGCAAACAAAACGTGTGCCACTTAGTGTTCCCGTTGGTATCCGTCCAGTGTGTATTCTATCCCTTAGCCCCCGGTGGGTGCCTACACTCCTGCTGTACCCTATCATTGCCTCTCTTTAACAAAACCCATCAAGATCCAGGGCTCAGAGGGGAGCAGTGGATTCCTGCCAAAGCTGCAACACTGCAGCAGCTTCAGTAATAACTATAGTGTTTTGTCAGCGTCGTGCCTGCCTGCCAGTGTGGACCCACTGCTAATTCCAGGAGTCTGATTACAGTGCCTGCTTGGACCTGGCACTAATAACAAGCTTGGTGACTGCTCACCACTGGCAGAGAGGGAACATAGAGATAGAGAGGACAGAGAGAAGACAGGAAGAAACACAGGATATGACAGAGAAGACAGATGAGATGCATCTGGAGAAGGAGGGAGGGTGGGAATAATGCTGAGATAGGAAGGAGCAACGCTATGAAACATTTAGAGAAAAAGAGCATGCAAGTGCAATGAACAGAAAAATAAATGCAGCAAGCGAAGGAGTGCACAGAATACAGGAATAGATTAAATAGAGAAAGAAAAGTGTGGAAGTGCTGTAATGATGGTGTATGGAAGGTTAAGGTCAGTGAGAGCACTATAATTATAACTGGCAACTATAGCGGGCACTTGCTATCAAGACAATACATGAATAAATAACTAAAATAGAATAATAATGATGATGAAGCTAATGATAATATCGCTGATGATAACAACATGCTTACTAGCAGAACGGAGACTTCCTCTTGTCATGTGTCACATATGTGAGATAAAGTCAGTGTAATTTTCTTTAGCACTTTATCAGCCGCATTTTAAACGAATCATTATGTGATGGATGGTAGCCAAATATGTTTTTAATACTACCTTTTCATATCTCTGCATTTGTCAAAGAGGAGTAAGTATAGGCATCTGTTCATCTACAGCTATAAACACTGCATTACAATTTAGGGCTGCATGATATTAGAAAAAACTGACATTGAGATTTTTTGTAACCCTGAGATATATATTGCAATAGGAAAAACTACTCGGTAGTATATGACAGCTGTGTGGTGCCAGCGCAAATGGTCAAACAGATTAGTGGTCGACAGTATTATCCTTCTTCTACCCGAAATAATTCAATAAAATTAATGATTAAAAATAAATAAATAAATACAATCAAATGTAATTCAAATAAATAAATAAAAAGACAAATGCATAATAAATAAATAAATTACTTAATTAATATAAATACATAAATAAATAAAAAAAATAAGTAAATAACTTTTCCTTTTTTAAATATAGAATTTTAATATGATAAATAAAAGTAATTACAGGTCCTGCGATGTGACTACTGCGCGCACGTACATTGCAATGTCCATGATCAAACAATATATTGTGCAGCTCTAGTCCAAACCTCTGAGAGATTAGTTTCTGCATCAGTTAAACTAGTGTTTCCAAAGCGATGGAGTTTCTTTGACTTGCTGGATCAATGAAAGCGCATTTTGAATTGAAGCTATTTTCTAGCAGTCTTCCATATTTCACACTGACCCTCACCTTTTTTTCTTTCTCCTATACAAGATTTCTTCTAATAAAACTTTACCTGACCTTATTTTTCCTTTATCCTCCCTTCCCCCATCATCTCGATTCCCTCAATGTGTGTAACTTTATCTCTCCTTCTTGAGTGCAAGCCCGAGCTTGAGCCTACGTTCTGCATTGAAGCAGCATTTTTTTCTAAATAAGTTGCTCTAGTGGGTTAGCCGGGGTTCTCATCCTCATCCAGTATATGTGTTACATTCAGGAAATAGGAGAAGAAAATTGATTACCTGCTTTACACACCTACATGTACACACATGCAGAGAAAAATGCTGTCCATCTACAGACAGCACCCAAATGGATGTAGTAAATAAAAAGATTTGAATAAACAAATTTGAATGAACAAATACTAAATAAATACAAATTAATGAATACAAATACATGAAGAAAACAAAAATGTAATTAAGTAAAAAAAAAAATTATATAAAAAGTATATATATCTACATCTATATATACATATATATATATATATATATATATATATATATATATATATATATATATATATATATATATACACACCATTAAACAAATAAAAAGGATTGCAGGTCCTGCAATGCGAATATTGTGCACACATACATTGCGATGTCAATGCTCAAACAATAGATTGTGCAGCTCTATTAGAATTTGGTTCATTACCACTGTCATGGTGTCAATTGTACAACCTGTGGACCACAGTGTGAAATGTCAGAATCATGTGACACTGGGATTTTGTCTGTCTTTACTGTATTTAGTAGCCTGGCAAGCCCAACTATGATATGAATTCATAGTCTGGAGACGATCCATAGACAAAGCTAAAACGTACATGCTGTCTTTCAAACTGTTCTGCACGTAAAAGGCCAGAGCTATGCAGAGCAACAAAAACAAGTCTAAACTAGCGTCTATCTGGTTGCTTTAACATCCTATAGGCTAGGCTAATTAATGTTAGCACATTGCTAACAGTGGAGGAAAAACATCCAACTGGCTCAGTTTACATACTGCTTATCCGACCATAGACTGTGTATAAGTTCATACTTAGTGAGTCTTGTGATTGGACCAGTAAAAATTCAGACAAACGATTTGGACCAACTTGGACCAACGATTCAGACAAAAATACTTTTTGCCACTGGAGGCGTGCTAGTTTACTCGGCTAGTGTTTTCATCTAGTAAATGAGATGAAGTTGTCTCGTGCCTAATCAGGATATGAAACACTTTTGCCAAAAATAACTTTTAGTTCATACCTAGAAAAGCACTCAGAGAGCGCAGACTCCACCAAAGCAGATCAGAATTCATTATGGGGTTGATTTGGATAAAGTTTGATTAATCTTGATCAAGACACTATATGTTGGTTGACTGTTTTTTACTCAAATTTCTCACAAAATGCACAAAAATACACAAAGAGAAGAGAAGAGAAATCAGACAAAAAAAAACTATACAAAAATATGCTAAAATCCAATAAAATTCACCCCAAAAATATAAATTAAGACAAAGAAGCAGAGAAAAATGTAAAACATAATAAAAAAAATATGCAATTATGACTGTTGTCTCTGTCTAAGTTTTTTTCTACTCAAATTCACCACAAAATGCACAAAAATACACTAAGAAACACAAAAAATGCAGAGAAAACAATATGCAAAACATGCTAAAATTCACAACCCCCCCCAAAAAATGTGATAAAATATTCAAAACATACGCAAAAATATGAATATATTTATATCCAATTAACATGTTTATTCAACAACTCTGACAGTTTAAACAAAACTACTTGAAACAAAACATAATTATACATAATTTTATAATTATATAAACAACATTGTAATCAAATTAAACACGATGATGGATTAATCTGTGTTAATGTGTTAATTTTGACAACCCTGGTATATAACACACCCATTTAGTTTGTGATAAGTCAAAAAGTTCTGCATGATTAAGAGAGTGACAGCTGTGATTTAAAGGTGAATGCCATCTGTGTCTTTCATGCTGTTTGTGCTTTACTTGCACTATCCCAGCAGCAGCCTGACATTTGGAGCTCTTCTTTATTGAATAAAACTTATTTTTCCTCTAGCAGCTCTCCTGAGGATATATTTATGGAATAACAGGAGTTGATATTATCATGTTTAGCAGTATTGTTCCACAATAAGCTGGAAAACTGAGCTGAATTAACTGATGTCCATATTAATGTGTATGGAATTATATGATCTTATATTAATTATATGGTTGAGCCATTTACTTCAGGTTAGATGCTATTACTTTGTACTTTACACAAAATTATTGTAGTAAGGCAGAGCTGGGTCTTAAGTGTCATACAGTTGATTTAATTACCTAATGGCACTCATTATTACAGTATTCTGAGAATGTAAGGAATATAAAGTACATATATTTATATAAATGTAAGGAGTATGAAGTACAGATATTTATATAAATGTAAGGAATATAAAGTACAGATATTTATATAAATGTAAGGAGTATATAGTACTGATATTTATATAAATGTAAGAAGTATAAAATACAGATGTTCATATAAATGTAAGGAGTATAAAGTACAGATATTTATATAAATGTAAGGAGTATAAAGTACAGATATTTATTAACAAATGTAGGGAGGAAAAGTCAAAAGTGGGCAGAAAAATAAATATTCCAGTCAACAGTAACAAAGTACTTCTACTTAGTTACTTGCCACCTCTGGTGATGTGATAAAGGGTTCTACTTTTACAAGTTTTTCAAAAGGTAAAAATGATCTAACACTGTATTTCATTCATGTTCTGTAAAGACACTTAAGGGTGTGGAAAGAATGATGACATTTTTCTTTTCCAATTGCTCGGTCTGTTTGATCTGGAGTTTGTACGTTGAATAAGCTGTATATTTGTGATTCAGCTAACCTTAAATTCTAAACTGCTGGCTGCCACTATTTTTATAGAACAGATTTAAGATGCAGTCTGCAGGTGACAAATGAAGGTTTTTGCACATCACTGTGATTTCCCACCCTGTATTCTGGTCACTACCATCACTATTCATTTGTGCTATTCACTTTCTGTGGCATTATGCTTTATGGTCAACGCCATACTGTACACACAGTCACAGTCAAGTGTGTGTCAGCTACTTAGGCAGCTGTCATCTGCTGGTTTATTTACCTTTTGCTTTCATTACAACAAGCCCGTTGAAAGCTCCCACGCATTGCAAATTGACTTCTGTCAATAGGTTGCTTTCCTAAGAGCTGCACATCCTAAAGAAGCAAAGAAAGTGCTTCTAGTGGGATGAAAAGTTCCAGCAAGTTTCGAGATGTGTTTAAAGTATTCATAAGGAGAGATGTTTCTGCCAGCATGTGTGTTTGTATATGACAGAAGAGAAGGCTATTTGCATCTTCTTTGCATGTGCATAAGGAGATGTGTATTTACCTAGGTGCAGGGTGAATACTTGCCTGGGTGTGGGTGTGGAAAAAGAGAAAGAGAGGGAGAAGGAAAAGGAAAAGGAAGAGGGCGTTGGGAGGTCAATGGAAGCCAGGTGACAGGTTTTCATTCACCTCCTGTGTCCAATAAATTCAGCTAGTACAGAGGGTCTGGACAGGTCAGTCTGACTCAGATTATGGAGTTGTCAAGCCTGATGGAGGACGAGCGAGCCAAAGACTTGGAGAATGGTAGAACGAGGAGGGAGAGCCCAAGGATTGAGAGCGCTTTCAACTTTAAGAATAGTGTGGGTGGTTGGATTGGTGCTTTTGTGCAAAGTCTCGTTTGACTCATTCCATTTGAATGGTGGGTTTTCATTGGGGTAAGTGAATTGGCGAGCGTTCCAAGGCACCGTCATGTCCAATTCAAATCACCTCGGAAGTCTTATCTGGTACTCAGGAGTGCAGACAAAAGAAGTTTCCTCTCACAGATTAAACCATTTTTAAAGAAACTGGAGTTATGTGGAGCATCTTGTTAGCCCGCTACAGAATGAAATTTGTTAAAAGGGACAGGATAGGAGCGTCAAGCATCCAGTCACTGTTGGATGCTGACACCTCTATATTCCACACATTGTTAGTATCTTGGTGCTCACTTATTATTCTGTGGTCATTCACATCTTGTAAAGGTAACTGGAATTCAGCTTAACTTGGTAAAAATGCATATATGTTATCAAAGTCGACTGTCTTTATTCACCACCACAAATTTTTGAGAGAAAATAAACCTTCATACATACTAGACAACAATTCAAAAACATTTTGTGTTGATGTTTTACCTATTTCTTAGGCATGAGAAAGGTGTACTTGTATGCTAACAAATGAATTAGATCATGCAGATTCACTACCAAAGGATATAGTGTGGTTACAACATGCAAGTATAAGCATGCAAGGATGTTGAATAAACATGTGAACTATATATATATATATATATATATATATATATATATATATATATATATATATATATATATATATATATATATATATATATAGTAGTAGTAGTAGTAGTAGTTGTAATAGTAGTATAGTCTATGAAAATAATTAATGATAGCTTAACTATATCTATGAATCTTACAATATAACATAATCTTACATGATAAGAGATAACGTAACACAGAGAACAGGTAGATGCTAACAGCTAGTACCTCACAGTAGCTAGTTAATTTAAGTAACCTACTTGGAATTTTCTGAAATACAATTAATTGTACAATGGATTTACAGTATAACAGATTCAAAACCAATACAATTAAGTGAAAGAAAAGAACAAAACTAATCTCATCTGATCTAATTTGCACCCTGAATGCTGTTATTTATTTCAGTTTCCAGAGGCTTTCAGACATACCAAAATGCTTTCCTTTGATTTACCACAGGATGTTTTCACACCTGGCTAGTTTGGATGTGTTCAAACAAACTGTCTAATGTATGTTTGGATCCAGATGTTCACTGAAGATACTTAACAGCCAGCCCAAGACTAACAAAAATTCTCAACTGGCTCCAAATTTAAACTTGTGTTGTGAAAGCAAAGCAAACCAACCACAATATTTTCACAGACCAATACTGTTTTTACCATGAATATAAAGGTTGAATAATTGTTCACTACTTCTTCCTATTGTGAAAACTCAAGCAAGACCTATCATAGTTATGCACTGTCAAACAGGGAGACATCGCAAACTGTTAATAAAGAATGATGAAACAAAATGTTCAACATTAGATGACGCATTAGTGTTGGAACTAAAGAAAACAGGTGAAGAATATTCATAAGAACAGCGGTGAAGACAGACATTTTTATTGTTCGACAACCCGTTGTTGCTGTCCGTTGTTGATGGACAGGGACATTATTATCCATCATTTCAAATTAAATTTTTAATGAATCATTTTATTAATGTTGAAAAACATCTCAGTGATGCAGTAACTGTAGTTGCTGCTGGATGATCCTTATCCTGTATTGCGTCTTTTTTCACTGCTTTCATAATTTCTTCATATTTACTGGACTTTTGAAAAGGACTAAGGAGATGCCGCTGTTTTGACATTTAGTGCTAGCAAAGTATAGCATCTAATCTCAGCTAAAGTCAATTAAACAAGAGTTGACAATAACTAATTGTTAGACTCACCATCAACAGGAGGTTTATTTCAGGTAGACTGACTGAGTCATGTGACAGAAATACCGGTGATGGAGTCCTGTACGGCCCACTTTACAAACCTACTGGTACCCATGTACATTAGACCTATAACCAGATCTGTGATTAAACACAGCTTCTACTTATTAACTCAATTCTAAGGGCTTTTTTTTTTTGCTAAAAATCAAATCACTCAATGACATCTGTGATATAAAACACCTCCAAAATAAAACAAACCAGATGTTGATCAACCACGGATCCACAGCTTCATCCATGACTCTGCTTTTATTTTGTCACTACCTGTCCACACTTCCTTTAACTTTACCCGTGTCTGTACCCCTGAATTTTATCACATTTTTTACCCATCCCACATGTTGATGTGGTTTATCCTGCTGGATACAGGTCCAGGACTGTGTGCTGTTGAAGTCAGTGTAATAGTGAACAGTGTTGTATTCAGTGTAATTGTGAACAGTGTTATAGTCAGTGTAGTAGTGAACAGTGTTGTATTCAGTGTAATTGTGAACAGTGTTATAGTCAGTGTGATTGTGAACAGTGTTGTATTCAGTGTAATTGTGAACAGTGTTATTGTCAGTGTAATAGTGAACAGTGTTGTATTCAGTGAAATTGTGAACAGTTGTATTCAGTGTAATAGTGAACAGTGGTGCTGTAGGTTGTGCTTACAGACATTCCTGTGGTAAATTATCCTCAGTATTTTAATCTGTCAAAATGATGGACTGCCATTAAAAAAAATTATTTTTTTTCAAAATCTGTGAAGGACGTAGTATTTTCGGTTAACGCAACCCCTTAACTGCTACAGAAAAAAGAACTTCAAAATGACAAGAAAATCAGCTGTTCGATTACAAGGGACATATTGCAAGCTTCATTTGAGGTTTAACTGGAAAATGACCCAAGATCTGATCCCATCTATTACAGTAATGGCCAATAATCCTTCATTACACTGAAGGATCAAATCCAATTCTAGGAGTAATTTTTCAGGTTGACCTACCTACAAATAAATCTGGTTTAGGTCATTCCATACTGATCTGAAGTGTTTGCTTTCTCGAGCCTGGACATTCTTTTCCCTTGTCCTCTAATCTCAGCAGTTCACTTAAATGTAGTCTGATGTATGTAGTTGAGGCAATAGTCCTGTGTCCATAACAGCCACAACACACTGATCACTCCACAGGTCTTTAGTACCTTGACTTAGATTTTCTATCGCAAAATCAATATGCATCCTTGAATGTAAAAATGTAGGCAACTGGAGCTTCAGCTTTTCATTATTTGAATGCACTGAAAAAAATGTGAAAAAAGACTGTAATTTTCAGACAAGCAACTTGTCATTCAAACAACTTGACCTCTATTCCAGAACCAGCTGTAACCACACATAAACCACAAAAAGTATCTAAAAAAGGTTACAAGTAAAAAAAAAAAAAAAATCATATATATATATGTCTGTATGTATGTATGTATTTTGCAGATATTTTGGATATTTTATCATATTTTTTGGTGGGGGTTTTCTATATTTTAGAAGAGTTTTTGCATATGTTTTGGATTTGTTCATCCTTTTTTAGGATATTTTTTTCTTGGAGTGGGGGGGTTAAAAATTTTAGTGGATTTTAACTTGTTTTGTGTGTGTGGGGGGGGGTTTCCAAAAATGTTTGTGTTTCCTCATGAAACACAAACATTTTGTGGGAAATTTTAGTACAAAAACTTAAGACAGAACAGTTGACTGACAAAGTGTTTTTATTGTGATTAATTAAAATTAATTGAAAGCATGATTATAGTGCATAGTTTTCATATATATATATATATATATATATATATATATATATATATATATATATATATATATATATATATATATATATATATATATATATATATATACATACATACATACATACATACATACATACATACATACATACATACATACATATACTGCACTCCAGTCTTAAACACATCCAACTGAAAAATGGAAAACAATGTGTTTGTCTGAAAGCTTTAAAGTTTAAAGGTTATTAGCTGAAGTGATTTCAGTTCTTGAGTCAACATGGCACAGACTGCAATAAAAAGTTAAAACCTACAAAATCACATGGAAACCCTCCGTATTGCACCTTTAATGTTCACCTCTATCATCCATATCTTGCAGTTCAGCTGAAATTGTCTCAGCAGGGTTAAAAAAATCAGCATGATATTCTTTGAGAATTTCTCTCTTAACACTAATAGGGTAATTACAACATTGAAATGCCAAGGTGGCAATGTAAGACCCCTCCTGAGGGCAGGACAATACAGCTCATGTGTCCATTAAGGTGTTGGGCTCTTATCGCCCTAGTGCTCTGCTGTAATATTCACATAACCTCACCCCTAATACTTCACACCAGCTTCTTCATTATCTTCCTTTTGTTCTAGATGGATGATTTGGGATCGGTGGGGTTACATTTCCGGCGGTCAAGCGGGCCGGCAGTGAGCGGATAATGGCCTCAGATATTATCGAAAATTAAAAGGAGAGGACGCGTTTAAATTGGCCCAGCAGGAGAGGCTGATAACAACATGAGGTGGAGAGGCGAAAGTGCTCGGTTCAAAAAAAGAAAGAGAGAGAGAGAGAAAAACAGCCAAGCACTTTCTGGCTCAGAGAGACAAGAGACATTTGGGCAGCTGTGTGCACGCTCTGTGGCTTTGTGTACGGACATGCACGCTTTACAGTCAACGGGGGGACGCGCACCGTGTTGGCTCTCCTAATATTGAACTTGGAGCCGAGTGGTAAATACACTCCCTTTCCCAGAGAGAGCCAGAGAAGTGCTGCAGAACTCATCTTGTGTGGCCACTCTAGTGGAACATGGACTTTTCATTCTCTTTCACTCGACTTTTTCTCTTGAGTGCAACAAGTAATGCAAAAACTGGGGTGTGTGTGCATCTGTGCGTGTGTGTGTGAGAGGTGGGTGGATTATGGAGAGAGTGATCAATGAAGATTGATTTTGGTTGTGTGAGTGTGTGTGTGTGTGTGTGTGTGTTCTTTTTGAGACTCACCATAATCAGAAGTCAGCGCCTCCCCCTCCTCCTCTATCAGTCCTCCTTCTCTCTGCTTCTCTGTGTAGTTTAGAGAGGGGGCTTTATCTCGGTGGTGCTGACACACTCCTGTGTCCTCACAGTGAAAGGAAAGGCATCAGTACTCCACAGCTGCCTCTCAGTCTGCACTGACATACTGCAGACCCAACACAAGCAGGACCTGAACTTCATCTTACACATATACCATGCCGTATGACTTGCTGATATGGTTATTTCAATGGTTTAACACGTATCTATGACATTGGAAAAAAAAAAACATTCAGATTTTTTAACCCTGCTTTTTTAACACAGCTACTATATACTCCTGAGTATTTATATATATATATATATATATATATATATATATATATATATATATATATATATATATATATATATATATATATATATATATATATATTATATGAACAAATACTCAGAAGTATATAACAGCTGTGTGGTACCAACTCAAATGGTCAAACACATTAGTGGTTGACATAGAACATACGTTTCAGTTTCATCCTTCTTGTAATTAAATGAAATTAGCAATTAAAAATAACTAAAATGAAAAATAAATGAATAAATAAATAAGACAAATGAATTTAAAAAACTTAATAAATAAATAAATAAAAATATGTATGAAATAAAAGTAATTGCAGGACCTGTGATATGACTATTGTGCACTTACATTGTGATGTCGATGCTCAAACAATATATTGTGCAGCTGTAATATCTGAGCTCTTCTGTGCTGTGATGTTATTGTTATGCCTTAAACAGATTACATGTCTCCTATAGAACATGTAATTCCAACTAAGCTGCAGTAGCGGCGTGGTATGTTAGTTAGGGAAAATAACATGGATTATGTTGAATCAACACAATAAGGAAAACACGTCTGTCCTTGTGAAATTCATTCTAAAAGATTGCATACAAATGCTATCAAAATATTATTAAATATTCCAATCGCATATTTTCTTCCAGTATCCACTACTTGTAAGTAAAGTACACAAGCAATTGATTCATTGATTTGAATGTCATACACCATTTGGACTCCAGCTACAATAAAAGAGGAACAGTAATTAGGTTTGCAGTGTGAGAAATATACAATAGAAATCCAAAAGTTTGGGAATTAGAAGTCAGGGAGCAATTGACAGAAGAAGCTTATTATAATGGAAACTGTTCCCCACTTTATACCCATGCATTTTCTATGATAGTAATACACTTTATTCTCCAGCAATAGCTTCACAGCATTAAAGTTAATCAAATAAATTCTGCTGTTTCTATCTTATAAAACCTTATTTCCGCAGGATGATGTTGATATATGTCTTGTGGGGACTTGACCTGAAAGCGCTATTATGTAGTTAATATCAATCACAATAAGAATGATATCACTAGATATAGTACAGGTCGGGGGTTTTCAAATTGTGCGATATTTAGCCTCCCCTACAAGAAAAGAAAAGCGACTGTGCCCCCCCACCCCCCTCCATCTTGGTCAAATTTTTTTTTAGATTTAATATTTATTAAACATATATTTTTTTAAACGTCTATGTCTCTATCTCTATATGTCTTTAAATATATTCTAGACAAATGTTAACATCAGTGTATATTGTTTTAGAACATATCTTTTAACACATACCATACCATCTTTATTTGCAAAAGCGCTTTAAAACAGAGACAGCTGACACAAAGCGCTGCACACAACAAGGCATACAACACAAAACAAAGAAAGAACGAGGCAATAAAACTCATTTAAACATGTTTGTGTCTTCAGCGTTTTTATAAATATATTTTTACGTTTGTAAAATTTAAAATGTATGATTTTTCCCCTCGCATGCATTGTCGTTAACTAACCATATGTACTGTAGTTAGCTAACCACATGTACTGTAGTTAGTTAACCATATGTACTGTAGTTAGCTAATCACATGTACTGTAGTTAGTTAACCATATGTACTGTAGTTAGCTAACCACATGTACTGTAGTTAGTTAACCATATCTACTGTAGTTAGCTAACCACATGTACTGTATTTAGCTAAACATATGTACTGTAGTTTGTTAACCACATATACTGTAGTTTGCTAACTGCTATAAGTTATATATTGTACAATACATTCATTATGTTGTCCTACTAGTAATATCCAGTATCTTTGGTAGCTCAAACAAAACAAGATATTCTCTTCACATTTTCGGCAAATGTTCTCAATGTGTTTTTGGTTGTAAATGTCATTATGAAGCAGGTTTGTAATGAAACAGCACCTCACTTAGACCTTTTACTCTGTGCTTTTTCCCTATCTGAGCTACTATTGCAAAGATTAGTCTTAACTCCTTCTTTTCTCACTCCCTTTTATCAGTCTGGTCTTTCTTTTGCCCTTGAAAATGGGGCCTGAGCTTGTTACCACAGCTATACCTTTTGTCTTTTTGTGTTTCGTCTGCTTGGTGCCAGTCTGGCTGGTTGTTAAGGTGTCTAGGCATGGGCTGGGTAAAGCCCTGATTTATCCGCTCGTACAGTCCAAAAGGGAGGGGCGGGGTCAGGAAGTTCTGCCTCTGCCTGTCTCCACTCCATCAACTTTCCCCACTTTGTAGTTTGTTTTTTTTTCTTCCCTAAATAGTACATAGTTCGAAAACCACAAATAGCCATGTGGCTTCACCTTTTATTCAAGTTTAAAGAAATGATGGTTTGACATTTAATGAAAATTTTTATCATGATAACATTTTTGACTTTATCACTCACTTTCCCTTTTCCTTTTCTTTCCTTTTACTCTCCTCCTATCCCATCTTTTCTTCTTTACCTTCATGTTTTACTTCTCTGGATCTTTTCCCCATTTTTCACCATTCCACTGTCCTTCACAACTTTTTAAAAAATTTTTAATTTTTTAATTTTAATTTTTTTTACTTATTTCACCCCGTCTTCATTTGCTTGCTATTAGACCCAGTGAAAAATAACTTTTCTCACTCCCTCTCTCTCTCCCTCTCTTTCCATTTGCCTCTGTAAAACTTTTCCCACAAAATTTTCTATTTCCTTCCCTGCTGTATCAGACACACATATAGTCATCAAATTTCTCTTGGGTGATTGCTAAACACATTTATGCGCATGCACGTCCCCACTTGCGCAGGCTGAGAGGTCATTGTAAATAACTCAGTTTTCGTGCTTTTATTTCCCTGGGGTGTTGACTCTTACTTGGTATTCATAACCATAGCATGCAGAAGCTGACAGACACTGTGGACTGTATGTGTTTGCATTGGTGTGGATGGTGTGTACTGATACTGTATTTACATCTGTATGCAAGTACACAAATACACATTTAGTGATATATAGCTACACACACACACACACACACCACACAGAGAAATATACACATATAAATAGATGATAATGGGCTTTGCTACTTTGCTGGAACCCTCTACCCATCTTTATTCGCTTTTCCACTCGTCTACCACCACTGATACTTGTAAGACAAATCCTGTCTTCTTCATCTTTTCCATTTACCTCTCTCTCTCTAAAACCTGCAAGCAGATTACGCACATGCACACACACACACACACACACACACACACACACACACACGCACACACACACACACGCACACACACACACACACACACACACACACACACCTATTTATTACTAGACAAGGGGTTGGGTTTTGAGACTTTTTAATGTATTTATGCATTTGACTTCTCTTGAATAATACATAGTTATGTTATTTGCTCTTCGTATACTTTAGGAGAGATTGAAAGAAGAGGGGTGGGGTGGAGGGGGAGGGATAATAAAAGCAGAGAAATGTTGAAAATATGAGCATAACTACCAGCTCAGCAGACAATAGTGGATCTTTTATAGTTTTTATTGTATGGAACAAAAATGGGCAAGAACTGTCAGAAGCTGGATTTTGAAAGAATATCTTTTTGTCCTTGTATCTGCTCTTTCTTTTCTATGATATGGGCATAATATATCTATTTGTGTCTGTGTGTGTTTCTGTGTGCAGGGACATGTCACAAAATGCATTTCCTCATCATTACATTTTTCTTTGAATTCTTTTCCAGTCAATGATGATCTCTGGCATAGAGCTACAATAAGAAAAGATAGCAAAGTAAACATGTGTGTAATTGGAAAAAGCAGCAACAGATAATTGATTTAGTCTACGTTTCATTAGTGATTTGGAAATTTGAAATAGTTCAAAACAGATAGATAGATAGATAGATCCATACATACTAACTATTAACCTTTGAACCCCTGTTGCATCACCATTGACAAGTTCTGTTTGGATGATTTAGTTTAAATATTCAGAACATTTTTTATTTTTTATTTAGAAAAAAGAAAAAGCCAAAGCGAAAATTAATGGAACTGAATTATAATACTAGTTCTTTCTTTCTTTCTTTCTTTCTTTCTTTCTTTCTTTCTTTCTTTCTTTCTTTCTTTCTTTCTTTCTTTCTTTCTTTCTTTCTTTCAAATTTGTACTTAATTTCTTAGTTTTTTGTGAATATTGCTGCTTTTTTTTTCTACACTTAGTTTCTTTTAATTTATTTTTTTCACTTTTTCCGTTTGAGTTTTACCTCGTTCATGTTAATTATTATTTTGTTGGTTTATCATTCATTTTTATTTGTTTTTATTGATCACTGGCTGATTTAGTTAATTTTGTTGCTTAATTTCTTCTTTTTTTGACTGTGGAATGTCCCAGGAGTTAGAGTTAATATTTCACAGTAAAATAATCACATCCTTGTAGTTTTACTAAGGCTTTGCAAGTTATGCAGGCGGATTTTTTTCGATAACCACCCACTGCACCATTAACGCCCGCTGCCAATGGCAGCGAGTTTTGTCACTTCAGATTCACGGTACCATATCACTCTGCAGGTAGTTCAGCCACTTTGAAAGTAAATATTTGCTACATTGTACTGGCTATTTAATCCAGTCTGGTAATAAGCTCTAATAACCTGTAGAGTAAGCGGCATAATGTATTGCCCACGCGTGACAATACTGTAATACAATATTTTTCTGATAGTGTGCAATACGTTATCCCCTACATATTTTAGAAGAGTTATTGATTAGGTTTGGATATTTCATCTCTTTTGTGTTAGTTTATTTTTTGGGGGGGGTTAGCATGTTTTATATGTTTGTGTATTTTATGTGAAATTTGAGTCCAAAATAACAAGAAAGAAGAGAAAACAATGGCTCAACATCGTGATTTAATCATGATTAATCAAAATTGATCCAAAGAAATCCTATGATTAATCTGATTAGACTGTTTAGTCATTTGACAGCCCTACTTTTTTTTTTTACTCTTGTACACTTCCACCATCCTGGTGTGTTTATTGACTGCATTCACTCCCCAGATGAACACTTTTGCATTGTGGAAACACAGGATAAATTAGACTGTCTGTAGTTTCAATGGCAGATTGATTGTTAAGTTCTGCCATTCCTGGTCTAAAGAGCAAAACCGATTTATGCAGAAGTTGTACTTTTTAAGCACCGTGGGTTTGGGAAATAAAGCATTGAGATATTCAGCCACATGGATGCCGCCGTGTGTCTGTGAATCAACTCATGTCGTCTCATCTTCAACATCAGCACAGTGGTTATTGATCAGGACCCAGAGCCCTGCTGCTGTTGTTGTTAGCGATCTAATGAGACACGGTGGATACCTGGGTGTAAAAAAAGTGAATGCATTTAACAGGAAAGGAGACAAACACACCACTGAATTACAACCTTTAAACCCTTTGACCACCTGAGACCCAGCAATGTATTTTTCTCCTCTGGCGTGGGATGAGTTTGACAGCTTTACTTAAAAAAAAAAAAAAAAAAAAAAAAAAGTCAAACCCTGTCCACTACAAACTGTTGCATCAAGGCAATTATTTATGTCCAAAAAAAAGTTGTTTTAGCATGTCTTATTAACCTTGAACTTTATGCATCTACACTTGCTGTTATTTTATTATTATTATTTTTATTATTATTATTTTTTATTATTATTATTTATTATTATTATTTTCTAAAAATTTCTCAGAGGAGAAATGTGCCTCTGCAGAAATGTCTAAAAATGCATGTTTACTTGTATTTTAAATATATGTTGTGTAAAGTGGATTTGAAAATGTAAATATATCACTGCAGTGAGTGGAATTTTCAGTTTCTCACAACCTCATAGCGAACCTGTACGATAAACTCTCACTAAAAAATGATTATGCATGAGCAGAAAGGTAATGCCTTCTCCCTGCAGCTGGACCTATGAGTGCAGAGGAGTATATAGAATCTATCACAGCAATAATCACATTCACTGAGTGTATTCCAGAGGTTCCAACTATCATAAATATATATATATTTTTAACACTTTTAAATTAGATAACTTTTTTAGGAGGCATATACACACTTGCATGCTGCTGATTCCACACTATGGACAAAGTATCAAATATAACTAGCAAGATATTGATATCACTTTACTGTATGTACAAAGAACTCCATTCGTCATATTCATGTGCTAAAATCCAACTTATTCTCTTGAATCTAAGTAATTTGTATTATTATATTATTTTTGGTGGTTGCAAAATCTACTACTACACACACAAACACACACACACACACACACACACACACACATATAGCGTGTGTGTGTGTGTCAAAAAAGGTCTACAGTTGGCGGCTTACAGTTGGCAGTTTACAGTTGTGGGTCTACAGATGGGGGTCTACAGTTGAATGTTTACAGAACACAATAATTCAAACTATGAATTGTAAAAGAGCTGCAGCATCTGAAACTGCCCACAATGAACATTTGACAGATAAACCACAGGGTTTATCTGTCAAATGTTTACCATGTCTGTTATGTATCGTGATTGTCACTCAATTCACCATATATTTAGCTCATCCGGACAAAGTTGTGATGAGCTTTTGCCATCGTGCTTCGTCCGTCGGCGGCCATCGTCATCCATAATTCCCTAAATTTGCTTCTCCTCCCTCAATTCTCAACAGATTTCAATTGTGATTGATTCATGAGATAGATCTACGCATTAGGCACAAAGCGTATCACTTTGTTTTTCGATTGTCACTTTGTTTGTCAACGATTCCTTTACAACTCTGTTTATTTTTCCAGTCGGTCATTAAAAACGCTTCTCCTCCCTCAATTCCCATTGGATTTCAATTCTGATTTTAAGATCTATTGAATGCCAGCAAGACATCACAGCTGTGAGGTCCGGATTGTGTTTGTTTTTAACAATTACTTGAAATTTCAGGGGACCCTAAGGTTGAAAAATACTGATGAGTACATATATATGTGTGTGTGTGTGTGTGTGAATTATATGAATTATACATAGGAGACAAACTTAGAATGGCTGTTTCTCTGCAGTCTTCCAGCATTTATCACAACCACTTGACCTGTGGTGCTGACCACGGTCATTCAGGTTATAATCTAAATATGACTGTTGTTTTCCACAATCATATTGTGGAAAACATCATTTGGGCTCTCTGAGGGTGGTGAGGACAAGCCAATATGCCTTCATTTGTCTCCAGAATGTGTTTGTTTTCTCATTTTTGTATCTACCAATTTTCATTTTCAGAATTAAACTAAAAGACACACACATGGACACACATGCACCGAGGCTGCCTGCAGTAATAATGCATGCCTGAAAAAGAAGAGAATCAATCCCAGTTATTTTCATCTGCTATTTACTCTGAATAAATGTCAGAACTCGCTGCTCCTCCTGTAGCTTCACACTGCCTCTCTTCTGTCTTCCAGAGAGGCTTATCAAAATAGCTTAAATTAAATTAAATTGTTGTCATGTTAAACAGGATCCCATATAGCAAGGCTGAAAAATGAGTACACTAATTTCAGGGGTTTACGTGACTGTACAATGTTTGTGTGAGCCAGATGCAGAGAGAGAGAGTGCAACAAAACGGTAGATAAACAGCCTTTCTGTCTCCACATAGTAGTTGTAAATGATAATCCAGGAGATATTTGTAATTGATTTATAATTAGGATTCAATCTTTGGTGACAGCTACTCATTATCATGGTATTTCTTATATACCAACACTCATGTTTGTATGTATGTATTGTTTATTCTATAGTTGTAGCAGATTTTTTTTCTATTGATGAATTCAAAAAGAATAAATAAACTGTAAATGTAAAAGTGTGAGACTTAGTATAGCCAAGCAAAAGCTGGAAATATGACAAAATGACCTGTGAGCTTCCCATTAATTTTTTAAATCCTAATAAAACTGCCCAAAAAATTTAATATAATGTAACCCTTAAGTGTGTTGAATTTATTTTGGGTTGATTAATGCTGTATTTCACTCTAAATCTAATTAGACCTTTTTTTGGTCAAATATGTTCGTCATTGCTAAACTGTGACATGCACCCACATTATTCAACCAAAAACAACAAAAATAGATTTTGATTTTTCACTGCTTACACATATCCCAAAAAACCCACAAACAATATTCCCAGAACAACTGAATAATGAAAGAACCTATATTTTACATCTTTTGTATGCACTGCTTCCACATCTATTTTTAATTTCAGTTCTGGGAAGAACCCCAACATCTGCTCTGTCATTTACAGCCTCTGGAAATTTGCCTTGAAATATTAAAGATGCATATGTCATATCAAAGTGTTTCAAATCTGAGATAATATAAGCATAAGTTTAGGGATCTACTAAGATCCCAATTTGTGTGTACTAATTTGCGTGTGCAATCTAGTATTTTACATGTAGGGCTGAGCCACAGTTTGTGGGTGATTTACTGAGATTGCTTAAACAAATGACAACAGATGCAAAGTTTTGTTATTTAAATGAGGATTTTGTTTGTGCTACTGGTTAGGCAAAGTTGACATTAACCCGGGTATTTTTGAAAATGCAGACATTTGCCTTCATTTGTGCCTTTCGTTTCAACATAAACAGAGTTTTTTCCTCTGAAACGCAAAAAACCCTGGCAAAAGTGAAGCTTTTTAAAAACTCAGTTTTCGTGTTTGTGTATAAAGAGACCAAAACAGACTTTTAGGCTAATTTCGCACCACAGAGAGCTGCATCTTAGATCTGGCAAGCATGGATACACTCCAGATAGCAGCATTTATGTTATTAAGAGTTGTATTTCATAGTTTGCTTTTCAAAATAAAGATAATCCAACCAGCAGATCATCAGGGTTCAGAGGGCACCAATTGTGCATCTTCTTGTGACCAACATATTCCACATGTGGCCGTATGAGACACATCCTACACAAACCACTTCGTCATGCTTCACTTTCTTCTATGGAATGGAACAGCAAGTAGGAGCATTTTAAAAGAGGTAAATTTGTTACATTATCAGCTTTTATTACCTTATTGGCTTCAACAGGCAAGCCTAGCACATGGACCTATCGCTAGTTAATTTGGGTGTGATGCTTTTTATGACTGGCTTGTAAAATTAATTCCTTTGATAAAATCTAAAGTTTAACCATAAAATATTTAAACCCATTATTAGAGAGTTTATTTAAACTTTGAATTAAGTGTTCGATCATTTAAAGTGTATGAGACTCAAATAACACAACAAGAAGGCTTCATTACATTAATTTCTTAATTATATACAGTACATACATATGAATACATTTTGTATCACATTTTGAAAAAAATAAAAATAAAAACGTTAATTGGACAACTGTCCCAAGACAATCAAATTGAAAACATGGCAACACAATTCATGGGTCAGCCATACTGTAGATTTGACATAAATATGACAAAATCCAGATATGAGTTGTCCATAGCATGTCATCTATAAACAAGCAAGTGTGTGTATTTCTACTGTACAGTGAATAGTGAGTATCATAAACATGTGAGAATGAAAAAAAGAACATATTCTGTATGGAGTGAATTATGAATATGCTTGGGGCTTATCATGCACTCACCAGTGTGTATTAAAATGTGTTATTTTTTGTGTTGATGTGAGTTAAGGACCAACACCGACTGTAACTGACTTGTTAGCAGCTCTGAGCAACATATTGCACCCAGCGGCTATCACTCATTAGCAAGTGTTGATGGCAAAGGCCAAGTATGATTAGCCAACGCTTCGCTGCACATCAGTACTGATTTTTGGCACTGGAGAAACACACACACACACACACCCCAGCTCCTGTTAATCAGAAGCTAATGAAAAGAAACTTGAAACATATGTGCCAGTTGGTGCACATGAGTCTGTGTACTATTTTGAGGTCCAATATCCCAGTTTACATCACTCTCTGGTGGCATCATTAATTTCAAAAATAGCGTCTTTCTCTTTACATTTAATGGGCGTGTTTGTGGATTTACTGCATCAATTCAAGCTGTTGTACACATTTAAACTGAAGTCATTTTTCCCCTCAGTTGCGCTCATTGAAGTTTTACAGATGAAAACGTTTCTTCATGGAATTGTAGCTACGGTCTATATGCTTGCTGAAGCTCCACATGTACTAAACACTTTCATCTCGCTCCTTTTGATCCAGTGCTGCCTCACATAGATGCTAACAATTTAAAACAACATAAATGCATTATTGATTATGTGTGGTACTGGCCTTAAAGAGGTAAACAAACGAGCGGTTAATGGCCTCCCTGACAGTGCTCCTCTACTCCTTTTGGCACTGAGATCTGCTTTGTCACCTTCAAAAAGCCTTCGCCTTAATCCAGGAGGCACAACTCTTGGTACAAGTGCTGACACTTTTCCAATAGGTAATATAGAGTTTTTCCCATAGGCCATTAGGGCGACAGGACGGATTTGAGGTTAAAGAGACTGTCTCTCAGTTGTTGTTTTCAGTCTTGACTCTCTTTTTGTCTTGCTTGAATGGAATAGAGTGTGGAAGGTTAGACCATTGACTTCGACAAATTTAGAGAAACTGAGTATAAATCCTGAGGGTAAAATAATAGAAAATAAACAGTAATAGATTATCTAATGATGAACAGTATCAATTTGGCATCTTCAGTTACAAAACCAAACCTTGCTTTTTTACTCAACACTCATGACCACCTTTCTAGTTATATATATATAAAAAAATCTGGTAAATTATTGTAATATAAATATTAGGTACAATGTTCTATTATTAATACATACACTTTATTAACTGAATTTCCGTGAAGGTGACATACAACATCAGAAGTATCCTACGGTATGGAGGGTGCAAGAGAGAAAATTAAGGTGGGAGAGTGGAACCTCCGGAAACATATAAACAAAAAAAGTCATATTTGGGACACATTGGCTGAAATTTTTTAAGATGAGGAGCGGCTACAGGTTGCCAAGCCCTGGTTTAGATGCTGCACCTTGATAACTTTTGAATGATGGACCAAGACAAAAGTATTTTCTTAACATATTAACTTACAAGCAATGACATCAGATTTTAACATGGAAAAAAATGCAGATATGTGAGTAAGGTCATGTGATGTTCATAAAGACCATTGACTACTTTCCAAATATAGCCTATTTCTTGCAGTCTGAGTTTCAGGCGGACTAGTTAAAAAAAACATTGCGGGTCATTTTTACATTGACCCATGCAACACTGATACGCGCGGGTCAATGTCTTGTTCTTTTTTTTACTTATCAAACCCTTGTGTATGATTGTTTGTTTTGTTGCTTGTTTTGTTTTGCTTTTATTTTCTACATTTGGTGAGATAATGGGAACGGTGGGCTAAATAATCTTCGGCTTCAGCCCTAAACCTTTTCGGTCAAGCAATGTATTGATCATGCGTGAATATGGATCTTGCCTGCCTTGTGCTTGTGCCTTATTTTGTATTATGACCGAAATAAAAAAAATCTAATCTAAAAAAAAATAAAATAAAATCTACATGTAAAAAATAAATCAAATCAAATCACTGCCAAAAATCACTAAAACTTTTCTGGATGCAACTACTGGACCAACACCTCAATAAGATGTTTAATGTTGTTTTCCCATTGAATGAGCTTTTTTCTATATAGTATCATATTGGTATAATTTCACTACAACTAACTGTCCTATTTATAGAATTTTTTTTTAGTAATTTTTTTTTTTGTTTTTGCTAGTAATGTGTCAAGCTTGTCTGTGCATTTTATTACTTACTGATATTTAAGTTGAGGATTTAAGTGTTTTGTGTTTAATGGGGTGCCGTGCTTCCAAAGACCTATGTCTGTGTATGCGTCTATCGTAAATGCCACATCTAGATGATTTAATCCCATCCTGCCTTCTGTCTGTCACTCAGCAGAATAAATGGGCCGTGCGTTGTCATTCCAACCCTCTACCTGTACTTTCCTGCACCTTTTGAAGTGTGAAATATCTGCCATTGGAAAATGACAGCAGTGTTACAATAATGATCAGTTTGGAGGGCCTTACAGCTTTTTTAGGATTTAGAATGGCATTTATATTTTCACCTATCCATCTTTATCTCTATCTTTTCCTTTTTTGTTTGAAGTAGGGCTGCACGATATTTTTTTTAACCCCGCGATATACATATTGCGATACGAAAAAATACTCAGGAGTATTCAACTGTGAGGTCCTGACGGAAACAGTCAAATAGATTAGTGGTCGACATGGAACATTTGTCCTGTAGCCAAAATAATTAAATAAAGTTTATAATTAAATAAATTAAAAATAAAATGAATAAATACATAAATAAAAAGACAAATACATAAATATAAGGGGCAGCATGATGGTGCAGTGGTTAGCACTCATGCCTCACAGCAAGAAGGACCCTGGTCTGATTCCAAAACCAGACCTTTGTGTGTGGAGTTTGCATGTAACCCGTGTCCGCGTGGGTTTTTGACTCCAGTTTCCTCCCACCATCCAAACACATGCACTGATAGGTTAATTAGTTAATCTAAATTGCCCATAGGTGTGAATGTGAGAGTGATTGTTTGTCTATATATGTTCAGCCCTGAGATGAACTGGCATCTCATGCAGGGTGTAGCCCACCTTCGCCCATTGTAGCTGGATTAGGCCCTCAGTGACCCCTTGTGACCCGAGTGAGGATAAAGTGGGTTCCGATGATGAAACATAGAAACGTATAAATGAATAAATAAATGAATAAATAAATTAAATAAATTAAACAAAATAAATGTGAAAAAACACACACACAAAAAAAATCAAATATAAAATAATAAATAAAGACAAAGAAAAATAAATAAAGACAAGTAAAAAAAAATACAAATTAAAATAAATTAATCAAAATAAATGTAAATGTTGTTATTAAAATAAATAAATACATAAATAGAAAAAGAGATTCCACATAAGTGATATTTCATTCTGGCAGCAAGCCTTGATTTTGGGTGATTTTCTGTTGTTGATTGCTCATTTTTCAGTCTTGTTACCAGTGACTCACTCCAAAATGGTTCAGAATGATTGTGATGTGCTCAGTGTGTGTCAGGTTCTATTGAAATTAGATGAGAAAATGTTGAGCTCATTTGTCTCCTCCATTACAGCACCTGTCATGTGACTATTGCGAACACATACATTTTTGATGTTGATGCTCAAACAACATATTGTGCAGCTCTAGTTTGAAGAAGGAATTAAGGTAACCTAAACAGCAGGTCACCATTGCCAAAATTTCTGAGAATTGGGGGATATTTCGTAGAGGAACACTGACTGACTGGAACACACACACATGCTTTGCTCTGAGTGTGGCCAGCAGGCTACAATGTGATGAGGGCTGTTTGAGGGTCCATTTTTCATTCTCAAGGGTAAAACAGCAAAGCGCGTAAAAGGGAGTAACAGCTGCAGTTCAATGGCGTTCTTTGAAGAACTACATCAAACATAGAACCATCTTCCAGCCATTGGCCTCACAGTACACAAAGTGGAGTATGTCTGTGTTTTTGTGAGTTTGTGTGTGTGTTTGTGTGTCTGTTGGAGAGGTGTGTAGGACTGGTAATTCTTTGGCCTTCCTTCCATCCTCGCCTGCTGCTCCTCATCTCTTGGTTTGTCTATTTGGCTGCACATTCCCTTCTTGGATCTCGGTGGCTATTGATCTTGTCGGTTAATCTCGTTAATTTCTTTTCAGACCATTTTACTCCAGACTCCCATCACAACCTCTTACTGCTCTCCTCTCTACATTTATCTTACTGGTTCTGTGCCGTACTGCTACTAGAGCTGCAACTAATGTATCAGAATTACTATGTATATATATGTATATGTATGTATATATATATATATATATATATATATATATATATATATATATATATATATATATATATATATATATATATATATATATATATATATATATATATATATATATATATATATATACACAATGACAACCAGCTGAAACAACTCCAAAAAGTTCAACAGGATATCTAAAAGCAGCAGTCTAGTGACAGTACAGTCTGTGCACTGCACTCTTCAACACATTCACATCAAATTTATCAAGAACAAAAGGACCTAAATGAGTGACAGGTTTCATCTTCACTATTTTGTAGCAGTCTGTCCCGACTAACCCAATGAAAAACACATGCCCCCCCACATACCACCACCAAAATGGAATCATTTGTTCCATGTGCCACCACTGTCAATATTTCCGCCAAATCCGTCCAGAACTTTTTTATTTATCTTGCTAAAAGTCAAACAGACAGATAAAGGTTGGCAAAAACATAACTCTGCTGTTACTTGGTGGAGTAAAAGGTAAATTGACTTGTAGAGGAAAATGCCCTTATTCATCTTTATTTGAAGATACTTAATGCTTGATTGGAATTGATTCTACTCTCCCATAAACTGTAGACTTTGTATCTGCTTTCATTTACTTTTGTAAACCTGTGTTTTTCATTTGCTTCTTTGCAGTATCAAAAACTGGCCTTGCATCTGTTTGCTCAGAGTATATAAGGTGGTATGTGCATAGGTTAATTTTTCTTGGTCTCAAACTGCTTTATGCTCAGTTGGGATTTTCTGACTGGGCCATCAGATGCATATGAGCAGACCCGTATCTGATTTGTTTGATCACTGATTAATGTTGGTTGTTCATTTTAATTTGAAGATACTTAATGCTTGATTGATCAAGCATGATTGATCTTTCTTTCTTTCTGTAATAAATCTTTGCAAATTAAATTATTATTTGCTGTCCTCTTATCCTGTCCTCTTGTCCGAGCTTATATAGCGCATTTTATGCAAACATGGTGCCCAAAGTTATATATGTATATATATGTATATATATATATATATATACATATATATACACCGATACCAATACCAGTACCTGTCCATAACTTTGTGAGTTTGTGAGTTATCTTGCTAACAGTAAGTTAGATAAACATATATAGATAGACATATAAAATATATATAACATATATAAAAATATCCTTGGCAGAGATAATAAGTGACGGTTATAGAAAACTGAGTATATTGATATATTGACATTGTCTCTTCTGAGTAACACTCCATGTTGTTGGGAGTGTCCCAGGCGTCATGTGTGTCACAATAAATGTCTGCGTTAAATACAACAGTGAATCCTATGTTTAGTAACAGCAGTGTTTTGGAAATAAAGCTTCTTTATTCAAATGGATTAATTGTTGAATCTCTAATTGCTACTATTCTCAGAGAAAGGCCAGTCATAAAAGTTCCAGACACGATTAAAAAACTGTTTATTATTGAATCATTCATTCATAAAAAAAAAAAAAAAAAAAATGCCATGGAAAATGTCTTAGTATTACTCACTCTTCCTTACTTGATAAAAACCCAATAATTTCCTCTATTGTACGCAGTAAATTGGTGTTTCTGGCTCTTTCTTTCTTTTTCAAACTATGTACTTAAATGTGTTTGCTTTTTCAATCCAGTTTGGGAATTTTGGGAGGCTGTAAATTCTGCAAAACTGTAATCTCATTTTAAATTAATTTTCATTTCTATTTATTTTGACAATAAGCATAATAAGAAAACTGGAAGGGAAAACTTCTGGCAAGTTAACTGTTGTTTAACTTATCCAAAAGGTTTCCTTTGCTGTACTAACAGTTTTTAATTCAATGGAAAATTAATGCCTTCATTCTTTAATTTTCATAAATATTTGGTAATTTTAGGAAATACTTGTTTCCTTTCCAAGAAGTAGGGAAAACAAAAATGTTGGTGATAATCAGTTATTTTGGTTAATGGGACCATATAATGTCTAACAAACTTATGAAGTTATCTCATTTCTTTGCACACTTGTCATATATCACTGATCTATAAGTAAAATGATTCTGGAAAAAAAAAACATGTGTGTTACTGATAAAGAAAAGTCAAGTTTCCAAGATAAGTCTTTGATCAAAATTTTAAATTCTTAAAATTAACAAGAGAATAGGTTTTAGTCCAAAGGAATATTGGTTTCAGATCTACTTCAAAACACTGTCTGCATATTATGATCTTTCTAGTGGAATATTTACAAATCCATTGTATACATGTACATAAACCATCATATATGTGGAATAACACACCACCATATATATATATATATATAAGAAAACATGATCTAACCAGCACTAAACTCATTTATTTTCTGATTCATCCTATTAAAGTATGTAAGACTTAATTTAATGTCTGAAGAAGATCATTTCTAAAACAAATTGTACAACAGTGCAGCTTGTAGACACATAGCACACATCCCTCTGTTTAGCTCTTGTGTAATTGCTAACTATTACGGTGAGATGATACATATTTGAATATTTGACAATACTTTTACGTAACATGAACGAAATGGCTCAACATTTTTTAAAAGGAATTATTAAGGAAATGGGTATTTTGGCTATAGGGAGCAAAACTCCACAATGTCATTTGGGGAGTTGTCTATATAGGCTGCTCATTTATCTGTTAAATACTAATCAATAAGTAGATCCTGAATTTCTTTGTTTGGTGCTTGACAAGTGTTCCTGAGCTATCTTGGGAATATTGAAATTGGTTGCATGGGTTAGCATATTTTTGACAGTACTATTGATGGAAATGCAAATGCCAGAGCAACTTAGCATTTGGGAAATGTTAGTTTCCCCTTTTAAGAAGTAGAATAGATAAAATATTGATGCTAATTTCTATATGGACTCTGAAAAGGGTACTAATCAATCGAGCTGTAGCCTTTGCTGCTCTGTTTGCAGACAGTGGCCTGTTCACATACCCTGCAGACACAAAACACTGGTGCATTTTTCACTTTTCCTTCTAGCCCTTTAGCCGTGAAATGCTCTCATTTGTTTAATAGCTAGTGGGTAATGTTCTTTGGCTGTTGGTGGGCAAGTATTCTTCTGTGTTATTAGACTTTTAGCTGACAACAGCTGCCGGCTACGTCTGAAATCATTGTGAATTCGAGCAATGACACAAAACCCAAACGTGAGGATGTGACCTGAAGACAAAACCGAACACTACTAAGAACACAAAGCAGGTCATCACACTGAGCCAAGAATGTACATGTCTGAATGTTTAATGGAAGACTCTTTTCTTTTCTTTTTTTTTTTCTTGAATGTTTCTTTAAATTATTCAAAGTTTGACTCTATTTTTTTCTATTTGCTTTTCACATTCTGTGCCTGTCTCTTTTACACTATCTGCCTTTTTCCACTTCCTTCCCTGCTGATGATAGGGGGGTTCTTGATTAGAACACACAGTGCAAAGTCCCTCCACATCGCGTCATTGCATTTGATTAGCTCTAACCCCCTGTTCCCTCCCTTATCACTACCTGCACAACAGGAGGTACTGCACACACACATGCGTGCACACATACACTGGCTTATGTATCACAAACTCACTTGTGGACTTATCTGAAGACTTGTGCTGCCTGTAGACGTGCACTGGCATATATGAACACACCAAATCTTAGCCCACACACGGGCTGCTGCTGGTAATGTGGCAGCAGGGCATCAGGTAAAGCCAGCATGGTGCTGACAGCTCTCTGTCCCTAATGAAGCATTAATAAACTGCCGCACAAAAAAACAGTGGATCAGAGAGCAGCAGAGCCCCCCCACCTGCCTGGATGTCTGTGGCCTGCCAAGGGGAGAGGATCACTGTAATCCTCCAGCCTCCAAAACCTCTCTGCCCCAATTTTCAGGAAGACATCATCCGCTTTTCACCTGCTCTTCAGTACTGAGCTAAAGGTTCTGAAGTTTTCACTTTCCAAGAGTCTAAATGCAGATTAATACTTCATAAATGCGGCTTTGCATAATGAAAATTACAACTTTTTTTGTTCAGTAACAGTGTGTTTTTGTTGTTGTTTAGTTTGGCTTGGAATTTGAGCTGGAGAAACGGAGGAGTGCAATGTTGGACAGGAATATGTAGTCAGGGCAGTAGAAACAGCACAAGTGGCACATGCAGCACTATCGTTTTCTGGAGCACAGGGAGAGTGGTGATAAAACAGGCAGAGTCGCCAACGTTAGCTGGAGCCAAAGCAGAGGCGGTAGCGCTAGATAGACCAAAGACTGGAGAGTGAATACTGTTGGCTGTCATTAGATAACAGAACTGATTGCTGTGGGAGAAAACAACCAGGGAATGATACGTTACTACTAATGAACTAAAATCTTTTCACATGTTTTATGCAGAAGGGAATGGTCGTACCAGGTCTACGGCCCATGTGACACGCTAGGGACACACTAATACTTACAGTCAAGATCCAATGCTTCGTAACTTACTATATTAAAGAGATGCACAGAGCTGTGCATCACCCAGTTAGTTATTGAAAGTACTGACGTAAGATAATAAACACAACACAGTAAATGGTAGCGCTTTTCCACCTTTATGGTGCTCAAAGCGTTTTTTCATTAACACTTAACACTTATACACCAGTAGGTGTTGCTGCCATGGCCTACTGGCAGAGATTTACGGTTCAGTATCTTACCCAAGGACACTTAGTATCGCTTCTAGCCGATTCTACTCACTTTGGTGCATTTCCACTATGAAAACAGTCTCATGGTACCTGGGCCTAGATTTTGGCATAAACTGAGGTTCCAAGCGGTCGTTTAACATGAAACTGATTGGTGGAGTTGTGTCTGCATCAATGCATTAATAACGTGTGACCCACCATTTTAAAAAAAAGACAAAACAAAAACTAGATTCGGAGTTACAGTAAACAGCGTTGAGTTAAATTCAGTCTGCAACACAATGATGTCATTCTGCAAACCTACATCATGGTCGGTCGTGGAGGTTGAGACATTTCTGTCTTTGGTGGCTGACAAAAAAAATCAGCCAACAACCTTCTGTGTAGCATTTAACAGCTTTAACCACAGTAATATGTCATTACCCAGTTACCTACTTTTATTCAGTCAGAAGCTACCCCAGAAGAGCTTCGGGGGCTTCCTATACCATTCACACTGTTTTTGGCATTTGTTGATAAAAACACACAGCCACACAGTGGGATTGATCTTATGATCTATTGAATGACTCTCTTTTGTTGATAGCAAGACGTCACAGCTGTGAGGTCTGGATGAGCACAGGGCCATTTGTCCTGTTTAATGCATAATCACAATTTTACATATTTATTTAAACCCTTACATTTTCAATCAGGAAGACGTTAAAGCTTGGGAGTGTTTTGGCATATTTACTTTTGTGTATGTGGAATGTACCAAATAAATAAATAAAAGTACTTTGTTACTGTACATAGCATATATATATATGCTATATACAGACTAGATAAATGTGGGCGGATGATATCTAGAAGAGGAAAGGTGATCACAACTGAAGGGGTTGACCTACCTGAAGGGAATATCACAGATGTGCAGGAAACTTACAAATACCTAGGGATCCCACAGACAAATGGTAATCATGAGGAGGCAGCTCGAAAGTCAGCCACAGCCAAATACCTACAGAGGGTAAGGCAGGTCCTGAAAAGTCAGCTGAACGGCAAAAATAAGATCCAGGCCATTAACACCTATGCCCTGCCAGTAATCAGATACCCAGCTGGGATAATATCCTGGCCACTGGAAGAGATACAAGCCACTGAAATCAAGACAAGGAAACTCCTTACCATGCATGGAGGGTTCCACCCCAAGTCCAGTGTCCTGAGGCTGTACACTAAGCGAAAGGAAGGGGGCCGAGGACTAGTAAGTGTCAGAACTACTGTCCAGGAGGAAACGGCGAACCTCCAGGAATACACCAAGAAAATGGCCCCCAATGACCAACTGCTAAGTGAATGCCTCAGGCAACAAAAGCCCAGTAAGGTTGAGGAACCAGAGGGGCTATCATGGTAGGACAAACCCTTGCATGGCGTGTACCATCGGCAAATTGAGGAAGTGGCTGATATGGAAAAGACATACCAGTGGCTGGAAAAGGCTGGACTAAAGGACAGCACAGAGGCACTACTCATGGTTGCACAAGAACAAGCCCTGAACACCAGAGCAATAGAGGCCAGGGTCTACCACATCAGACAGGACCCCAAGTGTAGGCTGTGTAGAGAAGCCCCTGAAACAGTCCAGCACATCACAGCAGGGTGTAAGATGCTGGCAGGCAAGGCATACATGGAGAGGCATAACCAGGTAGCGGGCATACTGTACAGGAACATCTGTAAAGAGTATGGATTGGAGGTCCCAGGGTCAAGATGGGAGAACCCCCCAAAGGTGACAGAGAACAAACAGGCCAAGATCCGGTGGGACTTCCAGATCCAGACTGACAAGATGGTAATGGCCAATCAGCCTGACATAGTGGTGGTGGATAAACATGAGAAGACAGTGGTGGTGATAGATGTAGCAGTGGTGGTGATAGATGTAGCAGTCCCCAGTGATAGCAACATCAGAAAGAAAGAATATATATATATATATATATATATATATATATATATATATATATATATATATATATATATATATATATATATATATATATATATATATATTAGGTATCTGTATTTATTTTTCTGGAAACCTTTTTCTTTTCCTCCCTACATTTGTTCACAAATATCTGTACTTCATACTCTTTACCTTCTCAGAATAGACTCATTACTTTTTTCAAACTAAACAGTTATTTAGTACAAAAAAACTTCACTTCAGAGGGGGAGAGGAATTGGAGACTTTCTACATTATAATTATTACTTTTATGTCACGACTATGACTTTTTATCAGAATTTCGACTGTCTTTTCCCATATTTATGAATTTGTATCTCAATTATGCCATTTTATCTCATAATTGCCACTAGTAATTATACATTTCTTATCTCATAATTATGACTTTTTATACTCAAAATGTTGCATGTTTTAATCAAATTTTTATGACTTTTTTATACCTCATAGTGTTGTTGTTTTTTTGTTTTGTTTAGTTTTTTTATTCCATTGTGACTTTTTCCAGATTTTTTCAAACCTTACCCACAAAACTGAGTACTGTGGCTTGATCAAATACATTATCTACACAGTAACTCACTTTTAAAATCTATTTATTTATTCATTTTTGGGGAGGCTCATTGTCCAATGGTCGAGGAGTTGGTGATTCACGTCCTTCCTCTTGGCTGTCCACATGTCAATGTGTCCTTGGGCAAGACACTGAACCCTGAGTTGGTCCCAGTCGGGTCAGGCAGCGCTAGTGTATCGGCAGCAGCTGTCTACTGGTGTATGAGTGTGTGTGTGAATGGTTGAATATGAGGAATTGTAAAGTGCTTTGGGCACCAACTGGTGTATAAAATGCACTATATATGTACAGTCCAGTACAGTTGGAACTTTTCAGATTTTTCCTACCGAAATAAGCATTATTTCATCCATGACAAAACATGCAGTTTTTCCTTTTTTTTTGCTGTATTACAATTGAGAATTGTTGTACTTTTTTACTTTAACTAAAGTAAAGGAGTTGAATCAGTACTTCTACTTTTACCAGAGTACTTTTTCACATAAGAAGGTGTACTTCTACGTAGTACTTTTACTACCTCTGTTCAGAAGTAGACACACAGGTGGTCGAGTCACAATGCAACTCCAGCTGGCAAGATTGTGAAGCATCCGTCAAAACATGTTCAAATTTATTTAAATATATAATAGAACCTCTACTAATTGGGGTTCAGTAAATGAGTGCTGTCTGTTTTGGCGCTTGTTTCCTTTCCCTCATCAAAAACATGATTCCATCTTTGTGCTGGAATGCCATTGCTTCAGCGTCTTTATCTCTCCGTCTATCTGTATCCTTATCGGCCTTCTCTCTCTTTTTTTTTTTTCCTCATTATCTTTGCAGTTTAAACCTTGCTGAGTTTTCCCCCTACGAGAGAGTCTGATCTAATTGGCAGCAAGGATCATTCTAATTTAGCGAAGCCAGCTCTGCTGACTTTTTCAGCTCCCTGCTTTCACTGCTGTTTTTTTCTCCTACCTATCACATGATAATAATAATGAGAAAATATAAGCAAGAACTCCCTGAAGTTGCTGCGGTAAGTGTGTTTTTTTTCTCTCCCCGTGCGCTTGTTACACCGATCACATTCACCCAAGCAATTTGCCTGCTTGTCTGAGTCTGAGAAGGGAGGCTTATCTGCACTAACGCCCCATCGAGGCTGCACTTCGTTTCCAAATCGGCCCCCGTTAGCATTCAAATCAAGAGCCCCCACCTTCCCCTTCTCATTCTTTCTGCCCCCTTACTATCTCCCCCACCCCACTTTGCTGTCAACACAATAGCTTTGCTCAGAGGAGAAGGAGGGGAGTGGAGGGAAAGAAAACCCAGGCTATTATTTAATGAGATCAAGCAAACAGGCCCCTCTCCACTGCAGAAACACTGGATCACTGAGTTTCTCCCTCAGCTTCCTCTACTCACTGTGACTGCCATCTCTACCTGAACAACCACCATTTTATAGAAAACGTAGGTATTCTGACAAGGTGCTTCTTTTTTAGTGGTTATCCTCCTCCCATTCTACCACGAGGCAAATCAAAAATATTACGACTTTGAAGATTGTTTAATCCAAGCTAAAATTTTGATTTGTGTTTGCTGGAAAGATGTCCATAGATCTTCAGTTGGTCGCTGGATGGAAAAACCCGTTCTACCAACTGAGCCACAGCCGTAGTGAATTTCTACCTGCCCTGGCAGATGTATCTCAGACGTCATCAGTGTCTTATTCTTATTTTGATTAGACACAGATTACAACCCCATTAGCTACATTTCCAGTTGTTTTTTTTATTATTCAGAATTATTTATTCTGAATAAAATAATTTGGAATTAAAACTATTTCATTCATGTTTACATGTAAATATTAATGGCAAATAAAGGTTTCATTGGGAAACAGGTGTATTCCACTTTAGTTAAATGGTCTTTAAGAGCTGGAAGGGTTTTGATTAGACAGAACAACTACTTAACATCTGGATGTCTAGTGGAAGAAAATGATCACATCCAGTTCCTGTTTTGCTTTTGTTTTCAACTATCAACATGGAAGGACAGATACTACATGTGGTTTTTGCCTTTATTTTTGTAATAATTATTAACCAGCAGCTTGACCAAATCAATCAATTGTACTAATGCCAGCAGCACGAAATATGTGCGTCATTCATTCATTTTCATTTATTCCAAGCAAGTGATTAAGCAACACAAATGATTTTCATACAACAGTGTCTGACAACACAAATACTCCCAACAGAATACTTGCAAGCCCAACATATCACATGAGTTTGTGCTTGAAAAGGAGTTGGGAGAAGAAAATCGTATTTAATCCTACCCCGAGTTCTCACCAGCAATTTAACATAATGAAATTTCAATATCAACGCAAAATATGTCTATATCTATGACAAGACCAGGAACATGTGCAGAATGACAGGAATAATGTTAAAGCAGAATTAACTGTTTCCATGTCAGAGGAAATTATCAAATTTGGAACTAATATGGAATAAACAAAGTGAATTCATTCAGAATTAAGTTTAATTGGGAATAGTCATTTTCAGCTGGAATTAGGTGTTTATATGGTCATCTGAAAGTGGAATTAACCTTTATTCTGAACTAAACAAGCATAAAAACTCTGATAGCTCTCATAGCTGCTCTCCAGACCATTGAATCACCATTGATAGCATCACAATGACTTGTAATTTTGTTCTTTCTGATTATTTTACTTTGACTTTGAGCTGTAATTTGGGATTTTGTCTTGAAGTACGTCTGTCAGAAATTAGGTCTAGAGTCTGCTTCTGTTGCAACACAGCACAAACGCAGAATGAAAAGAAAAGAGTGTTCATTAGTGAGTTGAACTCAACAAACCTCAAAAGGACTTGACAAGAGAATAGTAGAAAAAGAAAGAGTTGGGGGAAAAATGTGTCATGAAGATGAGGAACACGAGGTGGGGGAAATCCTTTGATCAAGAGCACTCCTCGTAGCTCTCCTGTCTCTTTACACATCTATAATATATATCCGTGCTTCATAGCAGGCAGAGGTTATTAACAAGGCAGTGGCGCCATTCCCTCCGGAAGAGTGGTATCGCATTAAACAAAAAAAAAGCAAATATGAAAGCAAACATAAAACAAAATACAGCAAGATTTAATATATGCACCCCCCCTTTAAATTAAATTCATCAGTGTTTAATATAACAGAAGAGGGTTTAATATTGGATATGGGTAAATATTTATTCTTAAAGCGCTGATCTTAGGAAATGAAAAGGCCGCCTGCGCTACAGAACATGTTTATCCATGACAGTGGCAAATATGGATGGACCAGCAAGATGACAGCGATTTTAATCTAATGGTTGTCTTTTGTTAAGCATATGAAACCCAAGAAAAGGGCAGCATCGGGCAGAGGAAGCAGTGGCAAAATGAAAAGTTCCACCCTCCCCTGCCATCAGTACGAGTCACTTACTAACAAGTGGTATACTTTTTAATTAAAGTGGAAACAAAATCCTACAGGGGGAATTCCTCACTCCCTCTTATGCTCCACTTTCTCAAGCTCATTTGCAAAAAGGTAAATATTCAGAGGGTCGCTTTTCAGCCGTGGCGATTAAACCATGCTCTAGCATAGCAATAAAGAATGTGTTGTGAATGCAAAGCGCCTAATTTAATTCACCCTGCAAAATGAAACGTAACTTATTTGTATGTATAGACAGCTGTGACAGGGAGTTCTTACCTGGGAGTGTCAAAGTGCTAGTTGTTCGCACTCAGAATAGGTGCACTGGACTTTGAAAGAAACACCAGCAGATGCTTAAATAAGGCCGAGTGTCAGCTGTGATCTGCTCCAGTGTACAGTAACAGGAAGAAGAGCTGCTGGACAGGTGTACTCCCCAGTGTAAATAACCCCTCTGCTCTTCACAAAAACCTCATTTCCATGTTTGTTTCATCCCGCAGCACTCAAAGACCCCTGCACAGATGTGGCCTGTAGCTACGGCAGCACCTGTGTCCAGTCCTCAGATGGCCTGTCGGCTAAATGCATGTGCCCCCTGGGCTGTGAAGGTAAACCGGAGAAGACGGTGTGTGGCAGTGATGGGAAAGATTACCGAAATGAGTGTGAGCTGCATCAATACGCCTGTGAGAACCAGAAGAACATTCGAGTGCAATATGAAGGCCACTGTGGTGAGTTCACCTCCTCTATCCCATGCTTCTCTTCTTCTTAAGACTTTAACTCTTGAGACTTTAGCTATTACACAGTCAAAAGAACAATAATAATAAAAGCAACAATAGCAGAGACTACAAACCTCCACCAATTAACAGTCAAAGATGTGGTCACAGTGAGTGAGGGGATCTAACCTTTATAGCCTCTAGATTTTATGATAATCTGAATCATTGACTCTGAAAACTCTAGTACTTGGAAATCTTGTGGATACTGAAGAAATCAAATTCAATAATGGTGGCTTTCTTAAGGATCTGTAGAAAAATAAACAAAATACACAACAAAATGAACAAATGCTAATACATACCCAAAAATTTACTAAAATTAAGTAAGAAGAATAAATAAATCACCAGTATTTTAATTTGGTTGTAGTAGTTTTAGTTTTGGCTTTTTCTTTTTCTAAATCAGTTGCTTTTTGTCTCCTATTTATCTCCATACATCAGTTCCATGAATAAACCTCAGCAAAGACACAGTAAAAAATGCTTGGATTTTTAGAAATGTTTAAACCATCCATTCAGAACATGTCAGGGCTGACACATCAGGCGTTAAAGGGTTAACCCTCACACATTTCTATCAAATGGGACTGCTTGGAATTTGTAGCAGTAGAAGTGTCATCAAAGCTGCTGTATGTGCTTGTGTTCCTTTTCTTCAGTTATTTTTGTTTTCAAGTCAAACCAGGATAGAATAAGAGAGGAATTGAAGTTTGACAGGTTTTTATTGAATTATAAAAGATGTAGAATGTTTGCCATGAACTGTGAGCTGGAACACACTGAACAAGTATTTGAATTTTGATCCAGTAGTCTTTGTTTTAGGGTTTTTATTTTTCTAAATCAGTGCAGCTGGTGTTTTAGCACCTGGTTGAACTCCAAAAAGCAATTACATGCTCAAAACTCAGAAACCATAAAACAATTGATAGATATATATAACCATGACAACACAGCAAACAATAGGACGAAACAAAAGAAAAATGATGATAAAAAATAAATAAATAATATATTTTAGAGCAAGTCAGTCTCAGTCACTGTCACTGTTCTGTATTGCACTGGGCATGCTCAGATGACTATGGAACACTTAACATCTGTGTCCTCTTCTTAGCACGTTTTCAACATATTCTCATTGAGTTATTCTTATTAAATTTTTGTGAATACTTAAAATGAATCATACATTCAGATCACTTGCCACAGATACATCAGGGGTTAAAGAGACACAAAACCTGAAAACGAAGGAGGAAAAAGTTAGATTCTTTGCTGATTTTCACCAAAAATAAGCAACCGTTATTTAAATAATATTGTTTATTATATAAGGCCTTCCAGTTTACTGCTCCATTCACCTGCAGATGAACTGCAAAAACCTTTAAAACTTAGACAGCTGGTTTCACTCAGAGACGTCTGGTTGCAGTCTGGTCTTATTTAATGTACAACGTGTTAATATTTTGTGTGTACTTTTTGCTTTTGCTTGATATTGTGCATCTTGTTATATGTTTTTTTTTGTTTTGTTTTGTTTTTTTTAATGAATGAAAGTCTGTGTCTTTAACTATTGTATTGCTGCCCATCTTGGCCAGGGCACTATTGGAAAAGAGAAATTTAATCTCAATGCAGTTTTCCTGGTTAAATAAAAAAAAAATACTGAACATATGAATTGAAAACTTAAAAAAAAACTAACAAAAAAACAAAACAAAAATAGTACATATTTACACAAAAATCACAAATACATGTTTTTATAAAACTATTTACTAAGCAATTGGGTGTCACCATATGGTGTACAAACATGTTGAATGAAGAATGTTAACAACTCTCAAAGCACATGGTTGAAGTCAAGGGAAGGTTACTTACAATAAGCTACACCAAACTTTGATTAATTTCATAGGTAATTACACAGTAAATTCTACAGCGTTAAAATCAACTCTGAGAGTGTTAATAAAGATGAGTAAGACCGAAAAAATAGTGTATTTTAATGTCCATGGACAGTATAAAAATATCGCTGCCTCCGAGTCTGTTGCTTTCACTGTTGGTGAGGGAGTTCTCCCCTGTGCTCTTTGACTACAGTCAGACGAGCTGATCAGGAATGGTTAACAAGGGTGAAAAAGCCAAGAATACAGAGAAAAAAATTCTGGAGCACACAGCACGCTACACTATGGAGTACTGTAGACTGGAGACAAAATAGCAGATGAGACTCAGGCGTTGTAAAATGGAAACAGCGTAGGTTGAGTACCGTGTAACCCGAGGACCTCCTGTAATGAGGTTACTGGATTAGCTGTCCAGCAAGTTGCCCAACAGTATTCATTAACATATATTGTTGAATATTGCAAATGCTCCCATTGACAGTTCACAGAAATGATCTCACAAATTACAGAAAAATTCAACAAAAACTGGACAACCAAGTGTAGACTGGAAAGCTACACAGCACGTCCCGTCTTTGTCACACACACACACCACAGCTGATGTCAACGAATAAAAACAAGACGAAAATGTCTGAGCGCTGCAAGTTGGAAATAGTTCAATTTTAGAACAGCGCTGCGCTCGTCAATGTCACAATTCTCTTGCTGACCAATCAAAAGCAAGGAGGAGGTGGGACAACCACAGTGTGTTAATGTTTACACATGCAACGTATCTAACACAGAAGTGTGTGACGTCACGTGTTCTCAGAAAGCGCCCGGGAGACAAGGTTTTTAATTCTCTGCACTAAAAACACATCCTGTGGACACAGGCCCTAAAATAATATATAAATAAAATAAAAGTTTAATTAAGGGTCGGGTCAGGTTGCAGGTCTCATTTTCATGGGTATGAGCAGGTGCAGGTTTGGAAAAGTGGAGCCCTGCACAATTCTGCTGGACTAAGTCTTAAAATGAAAATGGGTAGTAAAATTAACAATGGTGTCCACACTATTGTATACAGTGTAAAATTAACACTTTTGAAAGTGACTGAGTGAATTTGACTGAGTTTTTGTTGGTTTATCACTATTTGGGCGCGATCACACTGGCTCCACACTGAAAACTGATTGTCCCCCCTCCCCTGTCCCCCACTGGCCCACGCTCACACTACCCTAATCCATCTGCAGTCCGCACCCAGGCACGGCTCGATTGCGGTCACACCGGTTTTAGGGGCAACCAGGCCTGGGCATGATACAACAGCCCTACTGTGACCGGGCCCTGAGTTGTTAAAATTAGAAACCGCTTAACACTCACTGGGTTACCATGGTGATGTAATCATGGTAAATAAAGTAAATAGTAAGCCGCACAACCCAGAGGGATTAGAGAGTACTTTTGTAAACAACATGTTGCTCCGAGTAAACAGAAGGGAAGGAGGCTGTAAACATGGTGGCTACGTAGAGTCATGACGCAACCATGACCTATTTTGCAAAAGTATTGCGAGATCTCGCAATACTTGACCCAATTTTGTTTTTGTTTTTGTTTCACTCCTAAGGGGCTCTGTAAGAATGGGCAACTTCAGTGACTCTTGTGAAAAACAAGGCGTCAAACATTTTAGAACTCTTACGGAAGGATGTGATTTGATCTACACCAATCTGGATTTGTTTAACACCAACATTAACAACACTCTGATTTAACAACATTAATTTAACAAAAGCACCAGGCGGAGTGTTTTAAATCAATGTGGTGTTAATACAACTCCGACATTATCTATTTAACACTGACACTGAATATTTCACACTCCCATATTGTGAAAATCTGTAACAAAAATAGTTCTTAAATAGTATTGAAATAAAAATAACAATATTGTATTGTCTCTTTTTTAAAGTTATTATTGGTTTAACCAATTTTGTATTATTATTTTCCGTAGATGTATACAGTACAGGTCAAAATGATCATGTAACTTATCATGTAATTCATTTTCAACATAATACAAGGGTTAATAGCCCAGTTAAAACTAAAATTCCCTACCTTTAAAAAGAGATGGGGTATACTTGTTGATTATTTAAATGTTTCTCTTTTTCATTGTTGTATTTCATATCATAATCACAATTATAATATGCATGTCTAAATGTGGACAATGTAGGAATATGAGCAATAGAAATGCATATGCATTGTTACACTGTAATCCAGGGCAATGTATATATGTGGGTATATGTATACTGTATGTGTATGTGCCGGTATGTACGAATATATACATATATATATATATATATATATATATATATATATATATATATATATATATATATATATATGTATATATATATATATATATATATATATATATATGTGTGTGTGTGTGTGTGTGTGTTTTTACATGTATGGCAAAAGGTGCTCTCAAAGCAGTCCTGTTGTGTGTTGTTTATTACCTGTTCATGGCAATAAAGTTAAAAGATCAGTTAGTGACTTGTATCCAAGGTCCAAGGAGTCTGAGGGGTTAACCCACAACCTAACCTACATTACCATGAAACATGACTTAAAGGTAACCTTGACCCTAAACAAAATCCCAGTTGCTCATAAATCAGATGTGTGGTTGATCATTGTCAAACAGCATATAGTACATACGTTTTACCCTCTAGACACTATACGAGGGCAGGTGTTGTGCTGAATGTAGATACACTGGATCATACGTAAGAGCTGGACAGATGCCTCCAAACACTTCAACGAGAGTGGAATTGATTGTACTATGAAGTAATTTAAAGTAAAACACAAAAACCTGATGCTGTAAATGCAGACTTAACTTAAATTAAGACACACAAAACAAATGTTCTCAGCGGCAATCGTTTCCCCTAAACATTGTATAAGGGTAGAGAACTGGAAAGAAGCCACCAAAGAAGTACTAATGTACTGTTAGTTAAATTTAAACAAAGTAAATGTGACTTTTCAGTACTGGTATTTCAGCAAGGTCAAAAACCAGTAAAAGGATTTGTAATGATGCAAGTCTTGCATCAGCAGATTTATCTGACATAAGTGAATTAAGTGAAATTAAAACATAAATATATGTATATATATATTTTTTATTTTATTTTATTTTATTTTTATTTATTTATTTTTTTTTTTAAATTCCCTTTAACTTTAACTTTTGCTTTCTAAACTAGATTATATTTTATTTATTCTGATAAATTAATTACTAAAATCTTAAATGTTTTCTTCTTTTTCTCAGCTTGTCCATCTGTCTTTCTTTCTCTCTGTTGTTCATTCCACTTACTACCTCCAGCTTTTGTCTTCTTTGTTTTTCACAGCCCACTTGTGTACAGCTCAACTCTGCTAATTCTCATTTTTCATTCTGGTTGCTTTGCTTCACACAGGTGCTCCTGCAGTGCGAATTGTTGTTTTCTCTAAGTAGGTCTTCAGAGCTGTCGTTTTCACTGCACCCAGACCCTTTTTTTTTTGGTTTTGTTTTGTTTTCTTTTGTTTCGCTCATCCTTGTTATCATCCGGCAATGGTTGTTTATTCCCAAGGCGATCAAGTTTTGTGTTTGTGAGTATTTTTATTCTTTTTTGCGTGGAGCCAGATGGAGGGTCTTGGTCTAATAGCAGCGGCAGCCTCGGGGTGGTGGGTGCAGCGAGATGGATGTGTAGGCCTGCCAGCAGAAGGTTAGCTGTATAAATCCAGTCTGAGTCGGGGCCAAAGTGACCTGAGTTGCCCAGTCCTCCCTGGGGAGGGCTATGGGGCCCAGGGGACCGGTCGGCCCTGATGGTCCTCTAAATCTTCCTGCAGCCATTTCATCTAAAGCCTCGGCTATTTCAAGTCAGTAGCTCCAGCCAGACAAACACGGCTGATTTATCCACACTGCTAGTGTTTGCAGCGTCCAGGCCATTCTTTTAGTAATTACCCTCCTTACACGGCGAGAGAAAAACATGGATCCTGGAAGGTGTTCTTCTCGGTTAATGGGAGGTAATGGTCTTTCTCCCTCAGATAATGGTCTGGCTGCTGGGTGAGGCACTGTGTTATGCAGAGGCACTGCATGCATTACGATAAAACCCCTGTTTGCTTAGCCTCCGCGAGCCGTTGTATTGTGACAATAGAAAAGAATCTGAGGCCTGGACGCAGCTCACTCCAGTGTGCTCTGTCCTGCTTTATGTCCACCACACTGTCCCTCTTTGTGCCCCTGCCAGAACTGTTTGGAAACCCTTATTCTCATTCTCTGCCACCTCTTTCCTTCCTTCTCCCTTCCCTGATGATAAGGTATTTCATCCTTGGTGTATTTTGAATGACTCGCCGGCAGCTTGGCAGTGATTTAATATGTCATGGTGCTACATAAATCCTTTGTCTTCCCGTATGCTGAAAGCGTGGCAAGTTGGGGATAAAGCCAGTTTCTCATGTTTCAAGGAGTAACCCCCTCACCCCCGCCCTCCAACCGCATACACACATACATCCACAAACCCAATTCCATTATGATCACGGACTGATATAGCCGAGTGTGCCAGACTGACGCTCCACTGGAAGGAGGGGAGGAGGTGCCAGGGAGCAAATCAAATCGGCCGTCTCTTCATCTATTTCCTTGTCTCGCCTTCGCATCCAAGGTCCCAGTCAGAGCTGCTGGGCCGCTGATACTATCTGTGGAGCAGTCGTGATGGAGCATCATGTCTCCACTTCCTCATCTTCTGCCCCTCAGCCTTTGTCTCCTTGTTTGTCCTCGCCTACTTTCACCACACTCCTCATTTATGGACTCGCTAAACTAATATTGCCAAACAAACACAGGTTAATACATTCAGCCTTTACTGAGAGCTTTTATTTGTCCTATAAACATATTACAGGTATAGTGTTGTTTACTGCAAAAGGAAACTTAGCAAAGTCATATCCAACAGCATACGAGAACCTTGAAAGAACTTTAATATTTGCCAGTTTGGAGGCAAATTAGGCCCAGGTAGATTATGCTTTTCTCAATCTTCTCATTTTCTGTTTTTTATCTGATGCCAAGTTATTGTTTTGTATTTTACTCAAAGGAGCAAAACGGACATAGATGTTTGTATTTCTTTTAATAAATTATTTCGTATTCCTTTCTCCAGGGTGAAGGTAAAGTTTTTTTTTCATCTTGTTTCTAGTTTAACTTCACTCTGTCTCTCCTCAGATCCATGCAAAGACAAAGAAAACAGCCTGGATGCGATGTGCCACGTCGAGGTTCTCACCCGCCAGCCGCTCTTCTTCATACTGCCTGAGTCATGTCGTCCGGACCACGAACCGCTGTGCGCCAGTGATGGTGAGACCTACAGCAGTGAGTGCGCCATGACATCCACGGGTTTGCAGAAAGGCATTAAACTCAAGAAGATCCATGCAGGACGATGCAGGAGGCTGGGTAAGAGCAGATTCAAATATGAATTTAGTCTGATTTAACCCTTTGATGCATGAATTATCAGAAACTTACTCAAGATATTTTTCCTAAGTGTTTTTATTCCTCTTTAGGCATGAAAAAAGCAATGTGATTGATTTTTTTTTTTTTTTTAATGAAGCTATGCAATATATTGTTTGAGCATCAACATCACAATGTATGTACGAGCAATAGTCACATGGCAGGACCGGTTTGGAGTGAGTCACTGTCAAGACTGAAAAATGAGCAACCAACAAGAGAAAATCAACCAAAACCACAAGAGAAAATCACCCAAAACCTATGCCCGCTGCCAGAAAGAAAAGTAGCATTAATTATGTGGAATTATTTATTTATTTTATTTGTACTTATGTTGTATTATTTTTTATGTATTTAAAATATTTATTAATTATACATTTTTATTTATTTATTGGGGCAGCTGTGGTTTAGCTGGTAGAGTGGTCGTCCAATGATTGAAGGGTCGGTAGTTCACGTCCTGGCTCTGGCTGTTCACATGTCGAAGTGTCCTTGGGCAAGACACTGAACCCTAATCTCTTTGATCATTTGCGTCGGCACCACACAGCTGTTATATACTCCTAAGTATTTTTTTCATATCACAATATATATATCGTAGGGTTAAAAAACATTGCAATGTCAGTTTTTCTAATATGGTGCAGTAGAGTCCTGCACTGGAGCCCTAGGCCCGAGGGGCCCGACAGCCCGAGGGCCCGAGGGCCGGGCTTCGGGCCGACGACCGTATAATTACCTCGAACACGGGCCGGGCCGGGCTCGGCCACTTTTACTTTTCAATTTAATTATTAAAAAAAACATGTGTTGTGTTTAAATGGAAACAATTGAACGCAGCAGCTGCTGCTCTCCCCGGCACCGGCACCTCCCTAATATGGGCATACGGAAGCCTCCCTCACTATCCGATTCGCGCGACTTCCCGACATGGAGAACGACATAAAAACAAAGTTGAAATGGTGAATTGAAGAGAGTGAACAACACTAAGGGAAAATCTCTGTTCTGGACTAAGTTTCAACTTATTACAACCGTTCAAGATGAGCCAAACGGGTTTGTTCAGTGTGTTGTATGTAAATCTGCTCTGTCATATGACAACAAAAAAACAGGTTCATCACATTTTGAACGGGTATGTGGCGGATCCAGCAGCGGTCACAGACCGAGTTCTCAAGCTGCTGATCAAAACATGAGCCCCTATTTTAACCTGCTCTTTTATGTCCACATTGATCTGTCAGAAACCGTTATTCACAGAAAAATAGAATGCTGTTTTTTCTAACTGCAGAGCGTTATACCATTTTCAGAGCAGCAGATTTAATTTACGAACGCACTGAATGAATATAGCGTTCTATCACGCTAAAACATTCTTATGGGAGGTTAAAACAAACAAACAAAAAAAGTCGGGCCGGGCTGGGTTCGGGCCTAAGAATTCTGAAAACGTCTCGGACCGGGCCGGGCTGGGGCTCCACCCCCTCGGGCCAGGGCCGGGCTCGGGCCCAGATAATAGGCCCGTGCAGGGCACTATGGTGCAGCCCTAAACCATTTTTTTATAGTTACAAACATACCCACTCGACTGGAAAATGTGTTTGAAGCCGAGAAACATGTATTTAAAACGCAATATCAGAACACTATGAAATAAAACAATTTAATGCAGTTTTTGTTTAAGAAGTCTTTTAATTACAGTCTAATAACAACAAGCAATTGATTTACACATAAACATGTTAGTGCAGATCAGGTATTAAGAACAGCCAAGTTACAGTAATGATATGAACTGACTGATATGGAACTAAAACAACAAAAAAATATACAATATACACAGAACTGCTGTAGAAGAACTGACCACTGGAATGACCAATATGCATCAAAGGGTTAAAATATATTTTAAAAGGTGTAGATGTCATCCATGTCTCCACACAACCATGCACATAAGATCCAGAAACTGATGCTACTGAGGTTTTTTTGGATTATTTTTTTGTCTTATTGTGACTCACACTCATAACACTTGTTATTATCACAGTTAAGGTTTAGTTGGCTTGTGTGTCATTTATTTTTTATTTTCACTTCAGCTCCCGAATGTTTTTTTCTCCAACTTTTCTGAAGCAATTTGCCATCATTTATTATAATACTATCCACTCTATTTTTCCTCTTTTAGATGAAAATCAGGTATTTTCCCATTTCATTCACAGATCATGTAATTCATCTTATTAGATCACAGCTGAAATCACTAAAGAAAAAAGTTACTTTTGTAGTAAAGATACCAATAAGTGCATATTAAAAAAGCATATTTTTTTCTATAACTTTTCTTGAGCAATGTGCCATCATTTATTAAATTCCGATTCTCTGTGTTTTTAATTTTTTGATGAAAATCAGGTATTTTCCCATATTTAATTCACAGACCATGTTGTTAGATCACAGCCAAACACACTAAAGAAAGACACAACCTCTTTGATGGAGGTAAAAATTAACTTTTTTAGTAAAGCTACCAATAAGCATCTACAAGTACTCTTATTTGCCATACTCTGTGGGTGGTGACTTAATGTTGTAGATGATCCATGAAAATATTACAAACTGCATTTCATCTCAATTATTTACATGTATTGTTAAGATTAGTGGTTCAACAGTCATTTAATACTTTACATCAGTAGATGATTTCAGTCACTGGTGGCTGTTTAGGTCTTTCAGGTTTAATTAACCCTTTAACTCCTGAGACTTTAGCAGTTCCACGGTAAAAAAAAAAAAAAAAATAAATAAATAAATAAACAACAAAATTAACAAAAACATCCAAAGTGATCAGTGAAGATGAAGAAAAATTAATAATAAACAAAAAAATATTAACTTAGATGAACAAAGTAAGACAAAAATACAACAAAAGTGAAGAAGGAAAAAAAAGAATCAAAGAAAAAAGAAAAAGTAGGAAAAATAAACAAAATAAGTAACAAAATGAAACAAAACTAATAAATATTTATGAAAGAATAAGTTTTATTTTTTCATTTTACTTTATTTTTTTAACGAAGTAAGAAAGAAACAAAGACATTTATAATTTGTTTCCAGTAGTTTTAATTTTGGCTTTTTTCTTTTTTCTAAATCAATAGGTTTTTGACACCTGTTCATCTCCAAACATCAGTTCCATCAACAACAAAAAAACGGTTGAATTTTTCTGAATATTTAAACTAAAGCATCCATCCACAACGTGTCAGTGCTGATACATCAGTGGTTAGAGGGTTAATACTCAGCAGCCACGGCCGCTCAGCTCTTAATCAGTTGGACGGTGGACAAGTCTCAATCTGCTCGCATGCTCAGTCTTCTATAAAAACCCTCGCACAGAACACCAGTCAAAGACACTCCGGCTGTAACACATGTTTCATCTGTCTGAACAGAGATGAGACAGAGGCAAGAAAGCTTAATCAGTTTCACTAAAAACATAATGCAACTTGAATTCTTGTATTTATTAGATGTTTATTTCATTATTTAGCTGTACTGAATAAGCCACTGGAATTTTGAGTAGAAATGAAAACTTACTTTTCATTGGTAGTTGTAGTTTTTGTTTTTACCGTATTTGTATATCTGCTCCTCTGCTCATGAATCACATTGTCAGTCCCTGTTGGTGTTACTTCTGCATTATTTATTAGACTCTGATCCAAGGAATTCATATTGCACTAATATGCATTAATGTATGCACTAAGGAGCTCATGTTGTTTTTTTTCTCGGTGGCACAACTATTATTTATATGTCAACTGCCAGGTGATATTCCTCAGGTACTTTTTCATGACTTCCTACTGCTGTTGTGAGGCTTCATCTTAACAATCACAAATAATTTACTACTGCCTGCATCTGTACACTTCTTTTTATGTTCAGTTAATGACATTTCCCTGAAAAAGGCATGTTTTTTTCAGTTTTCTCTGTTTTGATGTAACAATATTTTTATTTATGCTGAGCTTTTATTAACACCTACATGATCTGCAAATTAAATATAGGAAACAGTCTGGTTTTCAGAGAAAAGAAATGTAATAGCATAACAAATTGTTTCAGATAAAAACATAATAATACAAAACAGGCACAAAAAAACCCAAAACAAAACAAGATAATAAAAAAATAATAATAATAATTGAAAATGGACCAACTGTTGTGCCTGAAAAGGAGTGGGATGGAGCCACTGCTTATCTTATAGTAGTTGAATATAGAGAGAAATGAATTTGAATGTCACCAAAAAAATAGTTCTGGGTCATGTTGGGTTAATGTTTGTATTTGTATGTGTTTTATATGACTATCAGATTATTAACATTTTTAATCACATTAATTACAAGATTGCTTTGGATTAATTTTGTCATCACCGAGGTGACACGTTAGCTAAAGTGTTGAATCCCTGACTAACGTATGCTTTGCGTGCTGTGGTGAAAAGAAAACTCCATCAAAACACTGTCGGTTTACATTCTCAGGGATGGGGGGTTTTGAAAAATACACTAAGAAACACAAAAAATGTGGAATAAAAAAGTAAGTAAGATCCAAATCCAAAACATTCAAAAACTAAAATACAGAAAAAACACCAACAAAATGGGATAAAAATATTAAAACATATAGAAAAATATGACTATATATACAATGAACATTTTTTCAACAAAATAACTGTCCCATTGAATTGTGTTAAAATTTTTAATCAGATTAATAATGATGACGTATTAATCCACATTAATGCATTAATGTTGACAGCTCTGATGTTTTATCATTGTGCACACGACACAGACGCATTTATATAACTTTTGTGACACTATGCTTGGTGTAGTGTTGCTACGTCACAGATCAGTACTGAGACACTAAATGCTGTACAGGTGAGCTGCTATTACAGTCGAACTCTGGAACTGTATTCATTTCATGGCACAGAGATAAATGACTCTGAGGTCTCGGGGTCCCTACTGTATCTATGCCAGCAGTAGCCTCCTCTGGTCTGATAAGGGCCTCTAGGACTCTTATCAGTGCTATTAGAACAGGGGGTTTAAGCCTTAGTCAACAAAGCGCTGTCATCTTTTACTGTACTTCTGATAGCCATCAGAGAAAATCCAATTTTCCCGCTGTGTTGTCTGCAGGACCCACTGAAGCCACAGCCATGTAGGTTTTTACGGCAGTGATGTACCAAAACCATCAGACGTGTACTGAGCACCCCAGCCATGTCAAAGGCAGGGATGCTTCCACTGTAGGATGTCTTTTTGTCAAGTCAACAAGCAGTACATTTACTACACGCACTAAGAGAAAATCGAAGTTTTCAAAGCTATGTATACACTTTAGTCGACTATATCACTGCTCTAGATTTTTTTTTAAGTATCTTCTTCAGACATTAAATGTGGTAAATCGTACATACCTTAATAAGATGAATCAGAAAACAAATGACGTTAGTGCTGGTTAACTCATGTTTTTAATATATATGATAGTGTGTTTTTACACATATATGTGACCCGCCACCACGAAACCAGGCATAAGTCGCGCTGAGCCGTTCAGAGCTACAGCCAAATTTAGGCTGGAAGGTGATTTGTTATTTGTGTTTACACCTTATCAAAAAACGGTACCGTAACACCTCTATGTTCAGTTCCTGTGGTCATTACATTGAAATCCAATCAATAAAGGTGTTTATTGGGTCAATTATTTAAGCGGTGACAAAAGTTTAAGGATTGCGGAGCAAAGACAAAGACGACTTCCACCTCTTTTCGCCGAACAAACCGGTCTCCCTTCCGTGCGTAAACATCCAAGTGTTCGGTACGAGGTAAAAGCTTATATTGAATGCTCTTGTCCAATGGCGTAAGCCAAATGATTATAATACGTTGCAATTCTGTCCTATTATTACAATGTATAGAACTTCTGTGACATGTCCATCAGAGTGTCCTTTAACATCTGTGAATATTTTTTGTCAATCGGATATGAATTATTATGCATTGCTAAGGACTTCCTACCCCAAAACAATCCAAAACTTTAACGGACAATATCTAAAAATATGCAAATTGCATAAAAGGTCCAACTGTGGATATTAAAATGACCATAACTTTGGTTCTACTTATGATAGAAACATAATTTTTTCACCATCTTAAACCTTAGTTTCCACTCTACCAATCTACACAGATAACTCAGTTTTGATTTCCAGACACTTATGCCTGGTTTCGTGGTGGTGGGTCACATATGGTGGTTTATGTACTGTACATTAGATCACCACCCGACTCACCAACAGCTTTTTTCCCCAAGTCATCCGTCTCCTGAACCAATAACCACTGAACACATCATGTTACTACATACCACTGCCTACCTCAAATTATTTATTGTATTTTTCAATTCATATTCTAGATTGTACATAGTATTTTTTGGAACTGTACCTTTCTTAACCCCACTTATTGTTACTACTTTTTCTCACGTTGACGGGAAGCATGCAATCTAAGAGTTGTACTGCATGGCATCAAGCCTGTGTGTTTTTTACTGTGTATGTGACAATAAACCTCTTGAATCTTGAACATGTATACAATGGATTTGTAAATATTCCACTCGAAAGAACCTGTAAATTGAATGGATCATAATGTACAGACAGGTTTTAGTCCAAAGGAATATTGGTCTCACATCTACCAGATGTACTTCAAAACACTAGTTTTAAGAGTTTTAGTTGTCATTGTCACAGTTACAATGAAATTCAAAGTGCTCTCCGGTCAGTGCCCAATTTATAAAGACATAGATCTAAAAGAAATATATATATATATATATATATATATATATATATATATATATATATATATATTTGTTTTTTTTTTTAGATCTATGTCTTTATAAATCGGGCACTGACCGGAGAGCACTTTGAATATTGGTTTAACCAATTTTGTATTATTATTTTCAGTAGATGTATAAAGTACAGGTCAAAATGATCATGTAACTGATCATGTAATTCATTTTCAACATAATACAAGGGTTAATAGTGCACTTAAAACAAAAATTCCCTACCTTTAAAAAGAGATGGGGTATACTTGTTGATTATTTAAATGTTTCTCTTTTTCATTGTTGTATTTCATATTATAATCACAATTATAATATGCATGTCTAACTGTGGACAATGTAGGAATATGATCAATAGAAATGCATATGCATTGTTACACTGTAATCCAGGGCAATGTATATATGTGGGTATATGTATACTGTATGTGTATGTGCCGGTATGTACAAATATATACATACATACATATATATATATATATATACCGGAAGGTTGCCGGTTCGAATCCCAGGTGTGCCCTTAGGCAAGGCACTTTACGCTATACATGCCTATACCTCAGGATGAGCGATACAATAAATAGAGTCATACCGGCTCGGACGGCGCCCGGGACAACAAGGTCCGCGTTAGGGGTTGAGGAACCAGGACACCCTGATGTTAAATTGGCTACTGGAACAAGACATTCATGGAGCAGGGCAGAGAACATGGTACTGATGGAGTGTTACTACGGGAGTAACCCCAGTGAGAGAGGGTACATGCAGAGGATGTGGGAGAAATGGTTGCTTCGAAACCCCACATCCTCACTGACTAAGAAACAGCTCCTAGCTCAGTGTTCGAATATCCGCAATAAGAGGTTGCTATCACAGCTAGAGATCAATGAGGTACAGCGTTGTACCTCATCCACGGTACAAAGATGCTACGGCAAGGGGGAGCCAGGACGACAGGTCAGCTTGGGGGTGGTTTCACCACCACCCCCAAATATCGAGATTGGGTACCAAGCCCCAGAAAGACTAAACACAAGGGCAGCTGACCTGAGAAAGAGAATCATGAAATCCTGGGGGAACACAACTACCTGCTTGCCAAGGCTAAAGAACAAAGTACCAGACCAGTCTCTACTGGAGGACCTGAACACTGCACTGCAAACTGTCCCTACCACTACCATCACTGAGACCAATCAGCTGATGTATGCAGCAGCAACCGTAATCCTTGAGATGCTTGGCTACAAGATGAACAGCCAGAGCAGCCAGAAGGTTGCCCCATGGAGGAGAAGGCTAGAGGCAAAGATCATGGCAGCACGGAGAGAAGTCAGTGTTTTAACAGAACTAAGCAGAGGTGTGAATCTGAGGAAAGAACTGCCCAAGAAATACAACAAACTGTCCACAGCTGAGGCACTGGAGACTGCTAAGCAAAGGCTCACAGCACTAGCTACCCGCCTAAAGAGATACACAAGAGAGGTAGAGGCCAGGAGAATAAACCAGGTGTTCTCCACCAACCCAGCTAAGGTCTACTCTCAATGGCAGGGGGGCAAGGTGACAACAGACCCACCTAGGGCTGAAACTGAGCAATACTGGAAGAGCATCTGGGAGAAGGAGGCAACACATAACACCAATGCCCAATGGCTGACAGACTTACAGGCAGAGCACAGCCAACTCCCAGAACAAGACCCAGTAGTCATCACACTAGCAGACATCCAAACCAGAGTGTCCAAAATGAAGAGCTGGACAGCACCAGGGCCCGACATGATTCATACCTACTGGCTTAAGAAACTGACAGCACTCCATGAACGCCTAGCAGCACAGATGAACCAGCTGCTGATATCGGGAAACCACCCAGAGTGGCTAACCCAGGGCCGGACAGTCCTCATAATGAAGGACCCCCAGAAGGGAACAATACCATCTAACTACCGGCCTATAACCTGCCTCAGCACCACATGGAAGCTTCTATCAGGCATCATAGCGACTAAGATGAGTAGGCACATGGAGCAATACATGAGCAGAGCACAGAAAGGAATAGGCAACAACACCAGGGGAGCCAAACACCAGCTACTGGTTGACAGGGCAATTGCCCGAGATTGCAAGATGAGGAACACCAACCTGTGCACTGCCTGGATTGATTACAAGAAAGCCTATGACTCAATGCCACATACATGGATACTGGAATGCTTAAAACTGTATAACATCAACAGGACACTAAGAGAGTTCATCCAGAACTCAATGAGGCTGTGGAAGACAACTCTGGAGGCCAACTCAAAGCCAATTGCACAGGTGAACATCAGATGCGGCATTTACCAAGGAGATGCTCTGTCCCCCCTGCTGTTCTGCATAGGCCTAAACCCCCTCAGCCAGATCATCTCAAAGAGTGGCTTCGGATACCAGTTCCGAAGTGGAACATCCATCAACCACCTCCTCTACATGGATGACATCAAGCTGTATGCCAAGAATGAGCGTGACATTGATTCCCTAATTCACCTCACCCGGATCTACAGCAAAGACATTGGGATGTCATTCGGACTAGATAAATGTGGGCGGATGATATCTAGAAGAGGAAAGGTGATCACAACTGAAGGGGTTGACCTACCTGAAGGGAATATCACAGATGTGCAGGAAAGTTACAAATACCTAGGGATCCCACAGACAAATGGTAATCATGAGGAGGCAGCTCGGAAGTCAGCCACAGCCAAATACCTACAGAGGGTAAGACAGGTCCTGAAAAGTCAGCTGAACGGCAAAAATAAGATCCAGGCCATTAACACCTATGCCCTGCCAGTAATCAGATACCCAGCTGGGATAATATCCTGGCCACTGGAAGAGATACAAGCCACTGATATCAAGACAAGGAAACTCCTTACCATGCATGGAGGGTTCCACCCCAAGTCCAGTGTCCTGAGGCTGTACACTAAGCGAAAGGAAGGGGGCCGAGGATTAGTAAGTGTCAGAACTACTGTCCAGGAGGAAACGGCGAACCTCCAGGAATACATCAAGAAAATGGCCCCCAATGACCAACTGCTAAGTGAATGCCTCAGGCAACAAAAGCCCAGTAAGGTCGAGGAACCAGAGGGGCTATCATGGAGGGACAAACCCTTGCATGGCGTGTACCATCGACAAATTGAGGAAGTGGCTGATATGGAAAAGACATACCAGTGGCTGGAAAAGGCTGGACTAACGGACAGCACAGAGGCGCTACTCATGGCTGCACAAGAACAAGCCCTGAACACCAGAGCAATAGAGGCCGGGGTCTACCACATCAGACAGGACCCCAGGTGTAGGCTGTGTAGAGAAGCCCCTGAAACAGTCCAGCACATCACAGCAGGGTGTAAGATGCTGGCAGGCAAGGCATACATGGAGAGGCATAACCAGGTAGCGGGCATACTGTACAGGAACATCTGTAAAGAGTATGGACTGGAGGTCCCAGGGTCAAGATGGGAGAACCCCCCAAAGGTGACAGAGAACAAACAGGCCAAGATCCTGTGGGACTTCCAGATCCAGACTGACAAGATGGTGATGGCCAATCAGCCTGACATAGTGGTGGTGGATAAACATGAGAAGACAAGTGGTGGTGATAGATGTAGCAGTCCCCAGTGATAGCAACATCAGAAAGAAAGAACATGAGAAGCTTGAGAAATACCAAGGGCTGAAAGAGGAGTTAGAGAAAATGTGGAGTGTGAAGGCAACAGTGGTACCAGTAGTGATCGGAGCATTAGGGGCAGTGACCCCCAAGCTGGGAGAATGGCTCCAGCAGATACCAGGAACAACATCAGAGATCTCTGTACAAAAGAGCGCATTGCTAGGAACAGCTAAGATCCTGCGCAGAACCCTCAGGCTCCCAGGCCTCTGGTAGAGGACCCGAGCCTGAAGGAGACACCGCCCACGTGGGGCGAGAGGAACATTTTTATATATATATATATATATATATATATATATTGTTCATTCTAAGAATTTCATATTTTAAGACTTGAGTTTTCTTTATCAGTAACACACAAGGGAACATTTTATTAGTTTCATTCTGGGAGCTCCTGACTTATAGAGCTAAATGAGAAAGGCGTGACCACACCAGTGCCAGGAAGTAAAATGAGGCAAAGTGAACATGAACACAAATAGAATAATGAAATAAAAGCCCAGACACTAACAATGACAGAAAAACAGGAAGGCCAACAGAAAACTACACATAAAAAGAGAATACAAGTCCAGATTGTAACAGAGTGTGAGGCACAATGTTGGCAAATCTTGCGACCTGCGATAGATAATATTCCAATATTTGTCATTCACATAAAGAAATGTCAATTTCGTGTAAAAAAAAAAAAAAAAAAAGTTCCTTAACAATGTTCAAATGAACCACTTGTTTGTATGCTGACTCTTTTTTTATAATTTAAGATAAAATTCTGACCTATCACAATCGATTAAACAACTCTGTAAAAAAGCACCTGGGGATGCTGTAACTGTAGACATTTAGACACAAATATAGTCAAGTATTTTGGAATTTTATTCCCATAACAATGTGTAAATGACATGGATTTATTTCATAACAAGGCAGTCAGAGACAGCAATTCCTCTCTCAGGGCTTGATTTAGCGTCATATGACGTCAAACCATGACGCGATTGAGCCATAAGTGTTGACCAATCTGATGTCCAAAGGTGAGACGATGTGATGCAAAAAAACACCAGATTCTATCTTATGTGTTTTAGTTGTTGACCTTTAGTGTGACCTTGTCCTTTGACCTTCATTGCTCAAAATCTAATGGGTTCTTCCTTGACCCATTATCTATCATTCCTGAAAGTTTCATCAAAATCCATTCAGAACTTTTTGCGTAATCTTACCGATAGATAGACAGACAGACAGACAAACAAATGGACTCGAATTTAATACCTCCTTGGCAGAGGTAATAACAAAAATGCCAGAATGCAAGTTTTAACAAAACACTATTCCATTTTTTGCCTGGTGTTGTAAATAGTGCATATTAAAATTAAATCTGTAAGTAGAATTTTTGTGGCCTTGCCCAAAGTTGTGCTCTGAAAATATTCACACCTTTTCAACGTTCATAGCATGTAAATTTGCTTTCAGCCAGCAGCAGTAACAGTACTTGAGTCTTTTTGGCAGAAAAAACATAGTCTGTTGTGTAATGGAAGAGGAAAACACTCTGGTGTGTAAAACAAAACGTTAATGAAAAAGAAAGAAAATTATTGCACATTTCACAATATGAATGGTGCATGCTCCGTTTTTACGGTAATTATATTTTTTCAATATATTGTGTTTCGCAAACCACAATGTGTGTGAATGAGTGTATGAATTAGCAGTTAAAGATTTTTCTCCTTTTCCTTTTCCACTGTGTCTTTTTTTTTCAAACTAAAGAATAATTCAATTTGAAACAGAGATCCATGAAATCGTATCCCTAAGCAAATTACAAATTGGTAACTAATGAAAATGGCCATTTCGACTTGTAACCATGACATCGGCCATCCTTGTAGCCCTCTCACTCAGATAGAGCAGAGATATAATTAAAAGTGGCATGACAGGCTTTTAAAGAAAAGAGAAGAAGGAATTGAATTGCTGTACAAATTTGATCCACTGATCGGGAAAGAAATAAATTCAAAGCATAGCGAGCGCCTTCAGAACAGAGGACTGCTTCAAATTGGATTTTCTCACTTCAATAGTAAATTTACCATTTCACATTACCAGTAGTTCTTTCTTTTTCCTTAATTTCCACAGTACATTTCTGCATAGCGAGCCAAAATGTAATGAATATAATAGTTTAGACTTTAACTTGACCTTAAACTTACGTTCTTGATTTAAATTTCTCAACTTTTATTAAAGTTATCAGCAAACTTTATTAATAAAGTTACAGTGGTTCATAGTACCCTTAATCTCCTGTCGCTTTGGCAGCATTACCAGGGGCCATGTGTTCAATTAATCAAATGTGTCACTAGATAAATGTTTTTCACTGATTAATTGTTAGAATCGTCAGTAACAATAATGAAGTAAGTATAGCCTCAGCCGAACTGTTTAAATTGTTTTATTAATATAACATAGTAGGTGTTGTATAGTGCATTCAAATTGTTTTCTCATTTTCTTTTATTTCAGCAAAACTATTTCTCCACACGCTACCAGTAGCATGGTCCACTCTAACATGTAATTACTGTTAGGATGAAAACTGATTTATTTCCCAGTGGTTGAACAAAGTGTGTCACATAACAGGAAGGAAGGAATCAGTTCAGCACATTGCAAGATTGAATTTTTGTTTATTCTTGCTCTTGTCCTTTCTTTTATGAGACTGTAAGAAAACTGTCAGATGCAATCATCCGCTGTCTGTATAGAGGTGTGAAATTAAATGAAAAAGTTATAAATATTAAGTGAAACATAATGGGTGCAGATGCTGCCTAGTCAAAGAGACATTTCATCATAAATAACATTTGTCAATATGCTCAAATTTCTTTCAATTTAAGTTTTAACAGAACTCAACTACAGTTAGCTACCTAACATATTGTTGTTTACAGTCTTGTTTTGCAATAATCACACTGGTTTTTAATGCAGTTTTTCTATTTATGAATTGCGTTTCTCTTAGTTATTTTTTTTCCTACAGAATTTTGAACCAAGTCACATTTTAAAGTGAAAAATGGTCTAGAAATCTCTGAACAAGAAACTAGATTTGCAAAAATATTCAAAAGGCTGATATATATTAGAGGGGGTTGGTTGCTTCTGGTGTGTTTTATTTTTGTATTTTTTTCCACATGAACAACTTTACATTTATAGGAATGCCATGGACTGTCATAACAAGGGAGCACATTTGCTGCTTAACATTTTATTCTTGTTTCTTATTGTACACGTTCTTCACAAGTCAAAAATAAATTACAGAAATGATAAACCAAACTGCCAAGGGTTTAAAAAGGTTTGCTCCAAAAATAATTATATATTTCAGTTATTAAAATAAAAAAAAGAAGAAGAAGCAATTTTTTCAATGAACAAGCAATGGATTAAAACATTTTTTCTTAAGCAATGAAAGTAAATGAAGCTTTCAAAATTGGTGTAAACATTGCTTGCGGGTGTTCTGACTGTTGTTGGTAACTTCTAAAGCTGAAGTCTGTATGGAAGCACAACAAACTGTGTTACTACACTCTCTGAAACGTTATTATTGCACTGCTGGAAGTAGTGTTTTGCTGTCATAATGATGAAAAAAGCCAATTAACAAAAGTCAGCCAGGCCTCATATATTTTGGGGCAAAGGGGGTTTTCATCAGTTTTTGGCCATTAGCTAAAAAAGCTTAAACAATTGCTTACTGAGGTATTTTGCTGCCTCCAAGAAGACATGAAGATGTCACTTTGAAGTCACGTGTTGTCCCTTACAATTTGAATATGTAGAGTTTTGGCATGTTCAAGTAATTTATGTCATTACTGACATGAGTTAAAACCATTTCTAAACTAAAAGTTGGCCCTGTTGCCGACATCCGTGTGTACAGAACCAATGCCATACATTTATATCAGGGATGGGAACAGTGTTGCTAAAAAAAAAAAAGTTGCTAGATTGCGTTGTGACGTCATCAGTGATGCAACCACGCCTTTATAGCATGTGACATAATCACACGGTCACATGTTGCTTTTTTAAGTGTTTTACTATATTTCACCATCAGATGGCGTGGTTTCACGACTCTGTCAAGTGGATTTTAATTTCAGGAAATTACGAGGTTGCATTGTGTCAGACTTCACAGATTTACGCAAGACACACTGATCTTTAGAAAAACTGTCTGAATGTCTATTGGGGAATGCTGAAGCTAATGCTGGTGCTAATGATGAAGCTAATATTGAAGCTAATGCTGAAGCTAAAATTGAAGCTAATGCTGAAGTGTACTGTGTACAGATCAGAGCTTCTCTCACCAGTGAAAACACTTTATGGAAATGAATTTGTCACTCACAAGATAAGTTTAATTGTCTCCAGATTCAGCAAAAGTAGCTAAATATTTTTTTATGTTTCGGACTGCACTTTTTGCAGAGTAGGACTTTTCGAACAAATCATATTTTTTTATAACCCTAACAATATGACTGTATTGTATACATTTGTAATGTGTGGCCATGTGTAAAATTTTTATGGACTCTTTCAAATAATGTGAGGTTATATACTTCCAATGTAATTTTTATAATTTTGATACTTTAATTTGAGCATATTGTATAAATTTTTCATATGTGTTCGAGGGAATAATACAATTATATATGAATAAACATACATTTATGGTGAAAATATAATTTGTCCGAAAAGTCCTACTCTACAAAAAGTGCAGTCCAAAAAATCCTAGTCCGGAACGTCCAAATCCGAAACGTCCATCCACCAGGACAGTATGAGCTCCATGGACGCACTGTGGCACAAGCGCTCCCGATATAAACTGTAAAGTCTTTATGTGAATCTGACATAGAAGGAGAAGAAACATGTGGTTTATGAACATATACGTTTGATCAGCTGGACTGAAAACTCTCGTACATGTCATAGCTACTTGCTTAAACAGCAACAAACATATCCAACAGCAGATCCCAGAACACCTTGCGCAGGTGTCTCTTAGTGACAGAACAGTCAATGTCTATAAACACAATCTTAACATTTTCACTGACTGTAGATTAGATTAGATAGTACTTTTTTGATCCCTTGGGAAGGCTCCTTCAGGGAAATTATGGTACTTCATTTGACACATCACACGACATATCAGACAAATGAGTTTGTCTAGTCCTCTACAAACCAAGGTCAGGACCTGCAGCCCACGTCAGGTGCTAGTTTATCAAAGAATAGAGAAAAAAAAAACGCACAAATAGCAAGCACGGATAATTCACATGCAATACAAGACCATAGCACTCCTTTGCAGGAGAAGGATTTTTTTTCATTACACAAAATTATCACAAAACAAAAGATAAAGGTGAGAATGAGAGCATGAACAGTGGTGTTGGTAGGGAGAGTACATGCCAGCAACTGTAGAAGCTGGAATATTAGGATAAACACAGGAACCAAAATAAGAACAAGAACTGTATGTGAGACATGTTCTGAAACTGAACTAAAGACACTTTGATGGTCTTATTTGACAAATAAATAATGCAGAATTGCAATACATATTTTTTTTTTGAAGGAATTAATGTGTTCAATCAGAATGTACTTAATTGCTCTGTATTGTGATTTGGGTGTGGATTGCATTGCATTGTGACGTTCTTTAATATATCGTATTGTAGATGCTGTATCGCCTTACAACCCAACCGAACCCTATAATATGTATCCATCTTACTAACTTAAGATGGACCAAACATAATAACTGAAAAAATAAAGCCAAGTGTGTGTAATGTTTAAAGGAGTAATTGTTGGTTCCAGTGTGGAAAGCTGAACATTTAGGCATTTTCTGCCTTTTTATCCCCATCTTTTCTGAGATACGCTCCATGTTGTTTGTGTTGATCATGTGCAACACAGTAACTGTTCTGATGAAACACAATTGTGGAACCAATGCTTGCAAAATTATGGAAACAAAGCTTTGATTCAGGAAAGCTGTAATTGAATATTTATTTTTAAAAACAATTTGCATAGATTAAACGGTAAAAGGTAAAAGCACCCCACAAACACAAGAATCAACTGAATACATTTTAGCTTTCTGTTCAACCTTTGATAGATATTCAGTTTGTGGAAACAGTTTATTTTAATTTTTCATTAACATGTTTGTCTTCATCTCTTGAAGATGTGAATGCACTCATGTCCTGTCATATTTTGTCATCAAAAAGTTATTTTTAGCTTGTCATTCTCTCAGCTTTGTTATGGAAAAAAGTGGTTGTTGATGAAAATATTGTGACATCATTATCGCTGATAAAATTAACACTGCAGTTGAAGCCAGGAACCTTTGATCAATGGTCATAATCAATTACACTGCTCCACAATTTTTTGAAAGTAACCAATGACTTTAGTGCTAGTTAGCTCATGTTTTTAATATATATGATGTTGTGTTATTCAACATACAGTATAGTTTATGTACATGTATACAATGGATTAGTAAATATTCCACGAGAAAGAACCTCTAAAATGAATGGATCATAATGTGCAGACAGTGTTTTGAAGTAGATCTGAGACCAATATTCCCATGGCTGTCAAATTTCCGTCCACAGACGGAAATCCGTCAAAATTGAAATTTCTGTTCCGTCAAATCTATCCGCTGACCGAATTTTTTTTTTTCAAGCTTTATTTTGGTCGAAAACCACCACAAAACCCTTTCCTTTTTATGTTTTATTTTATTTTATTTGGACCTGAAGAAGACCTATTTAGGTCGAAACGTCGTCCACTTTTTTATTTTTATTTAACTTTCACGGGAGTTTTCCGCCCGGCTTCGGCGGAGATTTCCGTGTTAGCTAGCTTCTTTTTCTTTTCTTTTTGTCTCTCTTTTCTTTGTTAAAATTAAAATACGCACGCACACACACTACAGAACACACACACAACACGGGACATGCAGACACATACATATATAAAATAAAATGCAGAATTTTACGGACGGAGAGGGCTGGACGGTGGTCCGCAGGGGACGCCGGCCAGGTCGCTTCGCGCCCGGGGAGTGGGAAGGGGGACGCCGCGGTGGGGATGATTTTCTCCGGGGGACGGACAGTGCATTTAGGGCTCCGGGGTTTCGCAACGCCGGGGTCCGCAACCACTATAACCCCAACCTTGAGCCAGTGCCACCCCGGAGGATTATCCCCACCGGTCGCCCCCAACCCCTCATCCGGACTTGTGCACAGGCGGTGTGGGGCACACGGGGAGGATTTCGCCGTGCGCCCGGGCTGCAACGGGGGGATGCGGGGTCCAAAAAACATGGCGGACTACATTAAACCTACGGCCCGGTTTAAACAAATTACACATACCTTTCATGATTTAATTAGAGCTGTTCACCATGGGGCCAATGTGAGGGTTTCTGAGGATGAAAAAAGACCTAGAACAATCATTAACATGGAAGATGCGTTGGCTAATTTAATTAAACCTGCTTTGCCATCACAGAAAACACGTGATGACATTATAGGCAGTGTTGGGGAGATTACTTTGTAAATGTATTTCGTTACAGAATACAGAATACCTGAATTAAAAAGTAATTTGTAAAGTATTCAATTACATTGGTTTAACATGGTACTGTATTCTAAATACTTGGAATACTTCTTATTAAAACTTAATTTAAATTAAATATAAATAACTTTACACACTAAATAATATTTATTATAATGTTTAACATCACAACATACTGGTAAAATAATAAATAAAACATTAAAGTTCAATTATTATTTGTTCATTTATTAAATGAATGTTTGTTTGAAAAACAAGTCTACGAGATAAACGGACCTTAATTTATGGCAGAACACACCAAAGAAATTACGAACAGTAGGCCTAATTTATTTTTATTGATTTTCTAAGATAACTTAGCTTATCATTTTTCATCATGAGTCATGACGTCGTGTCTGTTTACCAATGACAACAAATGACAAACGTGAACAGGACGCATTAATTGGCAGTTTTCAAGTGGAAATATCTTTTCCAGAGCACATTACTGCAGCATTAGCAGCTCTTATCTACTTAGTTACATTAGCTAACGTTAAGCTAACACAATAACTTGACTGTGAGAAATATTTATATAGCCTAAACGTTACCTCAGTAAACCTGATCAACACAGTAAACTGTGACATAAAAAAAAGCTTGTTCCTAAATTAAGTTAATAAAAAAAATAACTTACTTTGAGTTGCTTGATTAGGTTAGATGTAGTGTCTCACACTACACACGCACACACTTCTCTCTCACACAGTTATTTCAGCATTACAATCAATGGCATGTTCTCTCTCTCACACACAAACATTTCTCTATCACACACACTCACTCTCTCTCTCTCTCACACACACACACACACACACACACTCATTTACACATATATTTTACTTTCTTCTTACTAGGATCTGTCTGTCACTCAGTGTGCTTAAACCTGGCGCGTGCAGGCACTTGCGCAGAGATCAGCAGGTTGCCAGGTAGGAGAGAAATTGGTTCGCTAAACAGGTTATTCAGTACGATGTAAAACAAAATTACGTTCCATACATGATCTCTGGCAACCGGAGAACATCGGCCAAAACCTACATGACTTCACATTTTTTTCGATGTTCAGACTTGAATTATGGGAGATTACCGGGAGAAATGACAGAACGGGAGGGGGGAGGGAGATGGGTCTGAAATACGGGAGACTCCCGGGAAAAACGGGAGTGTTGGCAGGTATGATTTTAACTAGGATACAAGAAAATATATTTTTTTCGCTGAAGTAAAAAAAACACGAGTAATCCAATGTTATTACTAAAGTAACTGTATTCTAAATACTAGGTTTAACAGCAGTAACTGTAACGGAATACAGTTACTCATAATTAGTATTCTAAATACGTAACGGCGGTACATGTATTCCGTTACTACTCAACACTGATTATAGGTAATGCTAAAAACTGGGCTCACACCACGATGTTAATTTTAAAACAGCATTATGAAGACATTGTGGAGGAATTAATGACCAAAGTTGAGGAATTTCATGTGGATGAATGGGAAGAGCCATTTAATGTAGCACTGAGATGGTGTAAAACGAAATTTCCCAGACTAAGAGAGGATGTTGTGGATGAGATTAGGGGGACTGTTTTAGCCACAGTAAGGGACAGACCCACTGAGGAGAACAATGTGACCCCTACTCCCCAAAATAACATACCTACTTCCACTCCAAGAGGTCACAGCACACAGACCTTTGCTCCCCAGGCCACAAGAGACCAGGGGACGGATCCCCCAACAGATTTGGGGGTTCCACCTGTTACCACCAACGTAAATAGGGGGTCTCCACCTGTTACCACCAATGTTAATAGGGGGTCTCCACCTGTTTCCACCAATGTAAATAGATGGTCTTCACCTGTGAACCCGGGTATTACTAATGCAGATTGAGGGGTTTCACCAATTACCACCAATGTAGATGGGGGGGTTCCACTGCTTACCACCAATTACATTGGTGGTAAGCAGTGTAAAGATGGTAAGGTAATCTTTATGGAAGCATCCCATGCTAGTCTTTTGTATATTATCCATTGTTTATTTAGTGAAATTATACAATACATTTGAACAAACATATATAGTATTTTCATTTTCCTAGATGAGTTATAACTAAATTTGAAAATTTTATGATCATATGAGCCAGATTTTTCTAAAATGTAAGTACAAATTTCACATTCTGTAATGTTAAATCATGGCCTATAATGCTCTCAGAATGCACCAAAATGATGCAATTTTTAAAAATTTCCTGTGCCCGCCAGGCGCAGAAAATACGCAAAGATGTTCAGTCAAAAAATTGTCAGTTACTTTCAGCCATGTATTCCTTTGGACTAAATCCAATTCTCTTGTTAATTCTAAGAATTTCACATTTTGACCCGAGACTTATCTTGGAAACTTGAGCCAACCAGTATTTAAGGCTTGAGTTTTCTTTATCACTAACACACACACACGTGAGAACATTTCATTAGTTTGATTCCGTAAGCATTTTACTTGTAGATCAATATTATCGTCAACAAAATTAACATTGCAGTCTGAGCCAGGATTCGAACCACCAAACTTTTATTCGGGACGGCCGTGGCTCAGTTGGGAGAGCGGGTCGTCCATTGACCGAAGGGTTGGCGGTTCGATTCCTGCTCTGTCCTAGTCAGTCCGTTGTGTCCTTGGGCAAGACACTTTACCCTCACTCACACTGGTGTATGAATGTGTATGAATGGTGGTCAGAGGGGCCGTAGGTGCGAAATGGCAGCCATGCTTCTGTCAGTCTGCCCCAGGGCAACTGTGACTACATATGTAGTTTACCACCACCAGAGGGAGCTTGTGAGAGTGAATGAATAATGGGAAGCGCTTTGGGTGCCTTGAAAAGCGCTATATAAATCTAATCCATTATTATTATTATTATTATTATTCATTGGTCATAATCAATTATTTGTTTCAGTTATCGTTCAGTATGTACAGTTTTGATGTGGTAAGTGCTTAGTCTTTTGTGTCATCATCTACTGACTTGAGACAACTTCATTTCTAAACTCATGACTGTGTCTTTTTCTTGACATGCATGAGTACAGGACAGTTGAAGTCATTTCTTTTCTTTGTCTTGGTTCAGAGGAGTGTAAAGAGGAGTGTCGCTTCAACGCTGTGTGTCTGGTGGAGCAGCACAATGCCCGCTGCTCATGTGACCCCATCGAGTGTGACGGCACCTATCAACCGGTCTGCGGCAAAGATGGCAAGACGTACACCAATGACTGTTTACTACGCAAGACTGAGTGTCTGGGAAAGAGCCTCATCCCCATCAAACACCAAGGGCCATGTGGTGAGTTAGAGCTGGAGGACAGGGAAGATGTGTCAAGAAAGATTCTATGTGCCTCAGTTACTGTTTAATAACAGTATGTTGCATGTTTCCTCTTCTATATCCTCTAGGTTAATTGTATATATATAGGTATATGTTTGTATGTTATTGAATGATGTCTTTAAAAGGGGAGGGGTAGCTCAAATGGACAGCAATAACAAACGTGCCGTCACTTTTCACCCACCTCCCATCCATAGCCTCCATCCCTGTCATGCTCCACCCCACCATCTCAAAATAAAACATCGCCTTCATGTTTCATTCACTTTGCACTCTCTTGTCCTCTTCTTCTTCTTCTTCTTCTTCTTCTTCACTGGTGCCAGTCTTTACACTTTGGTGGCTTTTGCTGCTTTTGTCCCTCTCTTTGTCTCTTGTCTCCTTGTGTCTGGTGTGTTGCTTTTCTTGTATAAAAAAAGCTATTTTCTCTTGTTTCAGTGCGTCAGTCAGTCTGTGTGTCTGTCTTTGTCCGTCTGGCTCATCTTCCTGGCAGTGTGGAAAGCAGGGTCACCCGGTGGGCGACCTCATCAGGTGGATTCTGAGGGGGTCGAGCCCTTCCCCTCACTCCAAGTGGACCCAACAGGAGGGGTCTTGTACTGCTGTGTTTTTTTCCCTCTGCTTCTTTCTTACTGTGTCATGTCATTAATGTTCTTTTTTCTGTTTACTGTCCTGCTAAGACCCCCCTGTGATCTGTTAGGTTAAAAGACGCTCCCTCTCTTTTCTTGCTTTGTACTTTTCTGCCCATCTAACAAAACAATGACCTTTCTCGTCCACCCCCCCGTCTCCCCCTCTAACCACCGGTTATCCGTCTACTTTATTTTTGCATGCAGAGCATTAATGCATGACAATTCCCAAACCCATCACTTCCCAAACAAGGCCTATCTCCATCTGCAAGTACTGTTCACAAGTTTGGATTTCATTAACAGAGAAAGCATGACAAATAGCTCATTTACTTTAGACACTTATTCTGTTTCTCCATAAATGAATGGTATGATTTGTGTTCACGCCAGCTACATGCAGCAGTAATAAGAACACTGCAAACAGAGATTTAGTTGCTGTAATAAGTGGGTTGTGACAGACGTGATTACCTTCGTAAGTGATGACCTACTTTACTTGATATTCGGAATCTTTTTTGTAAGGGGCGGGACAAGACTGTAATGAGGAAATGAGTCAGATGGCACAGATTGATTTTTGCCATACTCACATAATTATTGGGTCAGCATGGTGGTGCACTGGTTAGCACTGTGGCCTTCTCAGTCTACATCACCCATAGGTGTGAACGTGAGAGCGAATTATTTGTTTGTCTGTATATGTCAGCCCTGTGATGAACTGGCAAGGGTGTACCCCACCTTCAGGACAGACTCCTGCACCCCTGCAACCCTTTCAGTTTAGATTTTTTTTTCAACTTTTGAATATGGATTTGTACAAGCTTCCTGATTGCCGCCACTTGACAAACAACACAGCATTGAAATAACAATTCCAGAAAGCAAACAATTACAATACATATAAAGAAAACAAGAAAGAAAATAAAAATAAGTCATATTTGAAAAATATACACACATATAATGAATGAATGAAAGATAATTATTACTGTAGGCGTGTTACTACCTGCAACTTCACACTTTTGCTACTATATTTAGCAACTTTTCAGACAACCCAAGCATTTTTATTTTCCCCAAAAAGCACATAGCAACAAATACAGGTAATTTAAAAATGTGTTTGGAAACTGTAACTTTGTAACTTGAAAAGTGACTCCCTCTAAATGACACCAATTAATATCCTGCCACAACATGGTGTGTCCGCCTGTGTCAGTTGTCAGAGTTGACACTTAGCAACTTTGTTGATTTGCTGTGATTTTTCAGACCCTTCTAGGGACTATTCATCAAAAAAAGGTGTAATGAACAAATCTATAATTATTGTTCTGGTGTTAATTGGAGGCTTTTGGAGACTGACATGAAAGGATGTATTGTTGTTTGGCTTAAACAAATCACCGCAATAATAGTCCCAAAGTCCCATCAACATTGACAGTTTTTTCTCTTGTTTATTTTTGACGCATTTGCATTCTTAATGTTCATTACAAATTTAAATTATTATGGTGAAGAATGTTCATGTTTACCATATCTTGTTGTCGGCTCTGGAATGGACTATAGGGTTATAGTATGTTTGTTGTTCTAAATATATTTAGGATGTTTTTATAGTCATTTTGTACTTACATTTACATGTACATTTACACTTTTGCAAATTAGAAAAATTGGGTTCTTTTAGGAAAGTCAATAGATATTTTTTGCTACAGTACAAAGAGTTAGAAACACTGTATTTTCTAGTTGATAGAGAGATAAAAACATATCCATGCATAAAATTATGGTTTTATGCTTTAAGCGCTAGTTTTCACACCAAGATTAGTGGCAAAAATGTCCCTTTTTTAACTTCGGGGTTGAAGAAGATTGATTAAAACACTGGGCTCTGGGCTTGTGGGCTTTAAATCTAACATTGTAAACTGAGACAGGAGCACATAAAGAAAGTGGTGAACTGTTCTGATTGCATACCATACAGAAATTCAACTTCTGCATGCTGCTAATTTTCTAAAGTGCATATATTACAGGACTGACTAGTAAAATGATGATGATAATTATTTTGAATACATTTTCCTTCTGTTCTTAGGTTTAATTTCCTGACAATCAGGAACATTTTATAATTTTATTTAATGTAACCCCTGTTTATTTAATAATTACACATGATATGAAGGAATTGTGTAAAACAACAAAGATTTACTAATCACAACATATGAGACTTCTAACTAGCATGCCATATTGGGACAATGATTGATTCAGCTGAAACTTCAAATCAGCTGTTACTGATAACATCATGTTGATAGACATTTACATTATTTTCTGATATTAAATAATCAAGCCGCAGATGAATCACAACAACATGATGTAATTTATTCAATCCTTTAAACACATTATTAGTCTTGAGTTTGCATATGTCTTGATTGTAAATAAAAACAGCGCAGTGTAAATTGAGTAAAACAATGCTATATTTAGCACTGTTTTATTGCCCACATCTGCTCCAGACTAGCTGCAGCATTGAACAGAAACATTAGCGGAAAATGTTAGTTCTGTTTCTCTTTGAAGCAAAACACAAATATCCTCCCACTCAAAATGACAATCAGATGATGCTTATTAACGATTGACTCATATATCGGGCCGATATTTAGTTTTTTCCCCCTTGTATCTGTATCGGCCTGTTGCATTAGCCAATATGCTCTTTTTTCCTTGCCATGATTTACTGACAGGTAAAGGAAAAAGGGAAAAAGAAGTGAAAAGGGGGAGGAAACAAAAGAGAAAAAAGGAGAGAAAAGGAAAAGAAAAAGAAAAAGAAAAAAACAAAAGAAGAAGATAAAGGAGGGGGAAGAGAATGAAAAGGAAGAAAAAAGAAGATTTAACTGTCACAATTTTTATTTTCTAATTGTAATTAAAGAAGATTTTCTTACATTTGTTTTCATTTGAGAGACAAAATGAATCAGTAATGGCTCCAAATGTGGGCTCCGTTTAGGTCTGTATCGATCATCTGCTAAGGCTGATGGAGAAAAAAAAAATCAGTATCGGCATCAGCCCTAAAAAAGCCATATCAGTTGATCACTAATGCTTACAGAATTACTTGCCAAGACTTCATGACTCTAGGTCACAGGTCAAAGGTGTCAAACAGAGACATCAGCCTTGGCACAGACAGCCACACTCAAACTGACAGCCACAACGCCGCCCGGTCATGGGACATCCCACTTGGCGACACTGATTGGCTCCTTCGTTTTTCAGAAAGCCTGAACTATACGATACTCAGATGGTTGCATGAGCCTAGCGTGTAGTTTGTGAAATGCAAAAAAGGTTATTAAGAAATTAACAATCATTTTAGTTCAGGTTCCACAGTCACACCAATTCAATCTGAAGTGGGTCATACCAGTAAAATAATAATAATAATAATAATAAAACATAAATACTCACAGCTCCAAATTTTTCTCTTAGTAAATGTTAATATTTTCACATATTTACACTAAAACAAAGTACAATTGTGTCAAAAAATGTATATCATCTGAACAAATATGAAGAATCTGAAATATTTTAAGAGAAGTCAGTGAAATGTTTTTGGTGTATTTGCAGACCCATTGAGATCTGTAATTTAGAAGTGATAAACAAAAGCATATAATATTTTTAAAATTCTGCTAATTCTTTCACTTTGTTCATGTTATGCACATTGTTTGAAAGGATTATTTGTTGATATAAATGTTTTCATAACTTTTTTCACTCTAAAATATAGAGAAAAGTTTGGAATTGACATTATTTATGTATTATTAAGTTATTATTTCAAAAGTTCGGCTTCAGTTCAGATCAAATTTAGCTGAACGTGTCCCCTGAACTAACATGAGTTTGACACCCTCTGCATGATCCGTTCATATCAACACATTTTTGTCCAATGCACAGGTCTACTATAGTAATACGAAAATGTTTACACAGCTTTACACATTAATTGCAAATCTACATGCTTAGTGATTTTAATGCTTCTGTCCCATCATAGCTCAATCTGTCGCATGCACAAATAGCGCTGCAGTGAATCACTCACGATGCTTTTGTTTGCATCTTCTCAATCAACACAAAGCACACAGTAAACACGCCTGGTAATTCTGTCCAGAGCTCCACTGCCTCCTGCTTTTCATTGTCGTGGTGACAGACGCAGATAAAAACCGTAAAGATGTGTTGATCCTCTAGGCTCTGGGGTGGAGCTGAATACCAGCAGAGTTATCTTCAGTCGTCAGAATCAGGAGACACCAGCACTCATTAGCATTATTCGACCATCTGAGCTGTGCATTAATTAAGAAGCGGAAACGGCAGCGTGAGCGTTTATGTGTTTTGCTCTGTTTCATTATTTCTGCCAGAGCACTGCCTCACTCCTTCCCCTGTTTGTTTGTTTTCTTTCTTTCTTTCTTTCTTTCTTTCTTTCTTTCTTTCTTTCTTTCTTTCTTTCTTTCTTTCTTTCTTTCTTTCTTTCTTTCTTTCTTTCTTTCTTTCTTCCTTTCTCTCTTTCTTTCCTCTCTCTCTTTCTTCCATCTCTTTCTTTCTTCTCTCTCTTCTCTTCTCTTTCTTTCTTTCTTTCTTTCTTTCTTTCTTTCTTTCTTTCTTTCTTTCTTTCTTTCTTTCTTTCTTTCTTCCTTCCTTTCTCTCTTTTTTCCTCTCTCTCTTCTCTCCCTCTCTTCCTTCCATTGCTTTCTTTCTTCTCTCTCTTCTCTTCTCTTTCTTTCTTTTGTTCTCTCCTTCTTTCTTTCTTTCTTTTGTTCTTTCTTCCTTCCTTACTTTCTTCTCTCTTCTCTCCCTCTCTTTCTTTCTTTCTTTCCTCTGTGTTTCTTGTCATTCTTCCTTTCTCTCTTTCTTCCCTCGCTCTCTCTTCTCTCTCTCTCTCTCTTTCTTTCTTTCCTCTCTGTTTCTTGTCATTCTTCCTTTCTCTCTTTCTTCCCTCGCTCTCTCTTCTCTCTCTCTCTTTCTTTTCTCTTTCTTCACTCTCTCTTTCATCTCTCTTTCTTCTGTTGTCTTTCTTCTCTCTCTCTCTCTCTCTTTCTCCTCTCTCTTTCTTTCCTCTCTCTCTTTCTTCTTTTCTTCTCTCTTTCTTTCCTCTCTCTCTTTCTTCTCTTCTCTCTCTTTCTTTTCTCTCTCTCTTCCGTTCTTCCCTGGAGCATTGCAGCTGTCAGCCAGTTGTAGTATGTTTCTTTAATGCATTTTTATTGACATTTGCATATTTCTCAAAACAGAATGGCATGAACACCCACCCCACACCCCCCAATTCAGTTTTAATTAAACATCAAAAGAGGAAAGCGTAGGTGCCCACTGAGACTGTTGGATTCGTCAAACACATGATATGTATGTGAGGAGTGTATGCATGTGAGTATGTGTTCATTTGCTGTATGTATTAGAACTAACTTCGTTCCTTCCTTTAATTCCCACCATTCTTTTCTTTCCTCTTCCTTTTTATGTGTTTCTTTACTGCTGTGTTTGGAGGCTTATGCTCAGATTAGATAGAGGTCCCTCTCTGTGATAGCACAGCCCACAAGACTTAAGAGATCCATGGGTCTGACAGACACCCAAGGGTGGGGGGTGCATGTGTGAGAATCCTCTGCCCATCTTGCTGAAAGACTCTCTTGTCAGTAATCAATCAATAGCCCACACTGATCAAGAGTCAGGCTGCACCACGAGACAGGAACACACACACACACACACACACACACACACACACACACACACACACGCACATGCAGACACATACATACACATCCACTATGGACAGTCTGGTTCATGTGGGATTAAGGAACATGTATTGACAAACAAACATGACTATTTGATTATAGAAAAGACTTAAGATTCAAAGATCCTTTATTGTCAATTCTTCACATTCACATGAATGTACAGAAGATTTGAGATGCCGTCTCCCTCTTAACCATGGCCAATTTTGATTAAAAAATATAAAAAAACGAAATATTTACGAAATCCTATGCAAAGAAATATAAAAACTGTACAATATACACTAGTGCTGCACAATATATTGTTTGAGCAACGTACGTGTACGCAATAATCACATTACAAGACTTGCAATCATTTTATTTTATTTATTGGTATATATTTAATTTTTTTATGTATATTACATTATGTATTTTTTATTCATGTATTTATTTGTTTGTCTATCTATCTATCTATCTATCTATCTATCTATCTATCTATCTATCTATCTATCTATCTATCTATCTATCTATCTATCTATATATATATATATATGTATATTAAAAAAAAAATGTTCCTCTCGCCCCACGTGGGCGGTGTCTCCTTCAGACTCGGGTCCTCTACCAGAGGCCTGGGAGCCTGAGGGTTCTGCGCAGGATCTTAGCTGTTCCTAGCAATGCACTCTTTTGTACAGAGATCTCTGATGTTGTTCCTGGTATCTGCTGGAGCCATTCTCCCAGCTTGGGGGTCACTGCCCCTAGTGCTCCGATCACTACTGGTACCACTGTTGCCTTCACACTCCACATTTTCTCTAACTCCTCTTTCAGCCCTTGGTATTTCTCAAGCTTCTCATGTTCTTTCTTTCTGATGTTGCTATCACTGGGGACTGCTACATCTATCACCACCACTGTCTTCTCATGTTTATCCACCACCACCACTATGTCAGGCTGATTGGCCATCACCATCTTGTCAGTCTGGATCTGGAAGTCCCACAGGATCTTGGCCTGTTTGTTCTCTGTCACCTTTGGGGGGTTCTCCCATCTTGACCCTGGGACCTCCAGTCCATACTCTTTACAGATGTTCCTGTACAGTATGCCCGCTACCTGGTTATGCCTCTCCATGTATGCCTTGCCTGCCAGCATCTTACAACCTGCTGTGATGTGCTGGACTGTTTCAGGGGCTTCTCTACACAGCCTACACCTGGGGTCCTGTCTGATGTGGTAGACCCCGGCCTCTATTGCTCTGGTGTTCAGGGCTTGTTCTTGTGCAGCCATGAGTAGCGCCTCTGTGCTGTCCTTTAGTCCAGCCTTTTCCAGCCACTGGTATGTCTTTTCCATATCAGCCACTTCCTCAATTTGTCGATGGTACACGCCATGCAAGGGTTTGTCCTTCCATGATAGGACAAACCTGGTCCCTCGACCTTACTGGGCTTTTGTTGCCTGAGGCATTCACTTAGCAGTTGGTCATTGGGGGCCATTTTCTTGATGTATTCCTGGAGGTTCGCTGTTTCCTCCTGGACAGTAGTTCTGACACTTACTAATCCTCGGCCCCCTTCCTTTCGCTTAGTGTACAGCCTCAGGACACTGGACTTGGGGTGGAACCCTCCATGCATGGTAAGGAGTTTCCTTGTCTTGATATCAGTGGCTTGTATCTCTTCCAGTGGCCAGGATATTAACCCAGCTGGGTATCTGATTACTGGCAGGGCATAGGTGTTAATGGCCTGGATCTTATTTTTGCCGTTCAGCTGACTTTTCAGGACCTGTCTTACCCTCTGTAGGTATTTGGCTGTGGCTGACTTTCGAGCTGCCTCCTCATGATTACCATTTGTCTGTGGGATCCCTAGGTATTTGTAACTTTCCTGCACATCTGTGATATTCCCTTCAGGTAGGTCAACCCCTTCAGTTGTGATCACCTTTCCTCTTCTGGATATCATCCGCCCACATTTATCTAGTCCGAATGACATCCCATATATATGGGCTATAAGAAGGATGATACTGAAAAGTATGTTCTGTATGTTTTGTTATTTTTCTTATTTATCTGTCTTTATTTGTTTATTTATTTATTCATTTATTTCTTTTCATTAAATTTTATTTTCATTTTTGTATTAATTGTATTTAATTATTTAATCTACAAGAAAGATGACACTGAAACCTATGTTCTATGTCGACCACTGATCTGTTTGATCATTTGCGTCGGCACGACACAGCTGTTATATACTCCTGGGGATTTTTTCATATAGCAATATATATTGCAGGGTACGAGATATGGTTGAGCAACAATAAGGACAGAACTGTGGACGATGTACACAGTAACTGACCATGATACATGGAGGACATTGTTTTCTGGAACAATAAAAGTGCATGTCTCTGCTAAGAGTCAGAACTCTATTAAGAGAGATAAAGAAAAAAAACTTTTTTCTATTAAGAGAAAAAAAAAGTTTTTTTCTGCAATCTTGTCTTCTTCTCCAGTACTCTTCTTTTATTGTCACATCAGCACAGCAAACTCTGAAACCACTGAATATCATCTACATCAACTGGTAGACTGCCGTTTTTTCAATTCCACTTATATTTTGTGAAATACAAAATAAAAATAAATCCAATATTTTTTTTTAAAATGCACTAATTCCATTTTGACTATCTGTTTATTGGAGATCCCCATTAGCTTTCACCATAAGTGTTGTTAGTCTTCCTGGGGTCCCAGTTAAAAACATAGAAGTATTTATATATCATTCACAAGAGAAAATGTATACATCATCAATAATAGAAAATGTACACATCATTCACAGTAAATACAAAAGTAAAATAAATAATAGTAAACACATCCCAAAAAGGACAACTTTCACATATGGTACAACATAGGTTTTAGTGTTCTTTTAAATGCATGTACATTTGATAAGTCCCTGAGCTTTTTTGGTGAATTATTCCAGAGCTGCAAAGACCTAAATAAGTAAATTAGTTCTTGGTTGATTAATGACCAGTTCAGCTCTACAAGCACACCCAGTAGAATGTGAGTGTGTCTGGTTACATATCTGATCCGTGCAAACATTGAAGTTGGTTATCAATTAAAATAATTTTCTTAACAAAATAATAAGTTATACTGTAATTAATATGATGATGATGATGATGATGATGATGATGATGATGATGATGATGATGATGATGATGACGATGATGATGATGATTATTATTATTATTATTATGACAAAGACAAACACCTTATGTTTTAGTTTAAAAAGGAAAACCAAGCCAATGACCAAACAAACAATGGTGTAAATAACACATTTCCCACACACAGCACCTCAGGGCTTTAGATAAAGTTTCCTATGCCTGAGTTCAACGTATTAAATGATCATTGTTGGATCAATAGTGATTTCCTTAGCCTTTCATTGGCTGAGTGCTGTGTGGGGAGCAGTGATCGATCACCCTGTCAGCTGTCAAACAGATGAAATTCTCCAGATCTGACTCTGACATCAATCTCACGTGGGTGACAGCATCTTGCATCAGACCCCCCCCAACAAAGAGTCATCATGCAAAAGCCTGGAATGTCTGTAACATCCCACTACTGTCCTCCCTGAGAAAGCTAGTTGATTGATATCTAAGCTTTTTCAATCTTGAGATGCAGCAGACTCCACGTGGCGTTCAGCTGATTAACCTGCATCCCCGGCTGACTCACAAATCTTCAAGATGTCCGAGAACATGTGTGAGCCTATGAGGCATTTGCTGGGAAGTGAATTACAGTGGAATGATGGGAAAGGAGGTGGAATACGTCAGCAGCCTGAGACGTTGAGATGGAATATAAGAGCAGTATGACACCCAAAGGAGAAAAATGTTTGTTGTCATTGGGCAGACAGATGAGGTGACACTTGATGTTTACCATTAGTTTATGATGGTGTTGCATACCTAATCACCTGGATCACTAAGAGGCTCAGTTCTTCAGTGCACAGGGCCATCAGGGGAGAGTCGATTAAAATGTTCTTTAAGCCCGGAACTGCAGTGGAACCTGACTTTGCCCTTGGTCTGATTAAAAGCCAAGGAGTATTCACTGCAGTTCATTTATAATTGATAAATGTTAATCTATAGGCACAGATGGTTTGATTTAGCGCCGAACATATGAGAATAAGTACAACATTTTCCCCCTCTTATATAATATCAGCACAGACTTAAAAATGAAGAAGTGTGCATAAACAGTTGGCTATTGTCGTGACAAACAGCTTGAAGAATATTGACATTAGAATGCTTTGAAAAGCTTTCTGTGTCTTATCTTTGTCGAGCTACTTTTCAGTGTACTGTGGCCATTTATGAAGACTGACTCAGAAAAAGAGACCATCCTCCAAAATCATTCCCAGGGTCAGTACAACCGGTCACTTCAGCTTCACCCCCCACTCCAAAATTCGACTCTTTTTGGCCTGTTAACCAATTTTCTTTCGAGTGAACAGAATTCTTGATCTTCAAACTGTTGGACTGTGACATGAATTTTGGTAGTCAGTGAAGACATGGAAAGTGTGTCGCCTGTGTGAAGCCTTTCACCAATAATAGTTGAAATTCCATTTCGAATCCTTGCCTTATTGTACCTCTGTGTAATGCACTTGGCTTAATGTGCTGTTACTCACTTTCTGGAATTACTGCCTACAGCTTTAAGAAAAGATATAGGCAATTCGAGTGTGAGCGTTACTGTCTTGAAAGAACATGTTTTAGTTGGTGTTTGGGGCTTTTTGTTTGTGTCTATTACAGAATGGGCCTTTAGCTTTAAGTAAAAAATATGGTAACCAAGATTCCACTAGACTCCCTAACCCTTATGTATATATAAGAACTAACATTAATGTGTTAACATGGATAAATCCATCATTGTAAGTAGAATAGAATAGACTTTATTGTCATTGCACACAAGTTACAACAAAATTGCACTGATGCTCAAACTGAAACAGTAAACAAAATAGGATTAAAGACATGTTAAGTATGAAAGGAAGATCACACTAATTACAGCATTTTTTATTTCTTTTATTTTACTGAAAGTTTTTTCTATTGCTTTACATATTTTACTGTAGTATGTACAATATGTACAATTTAGTTCAGTTGTTTTGTTTCTTTTAAGGGACTGAGATAAATATGGGTTTTCATTTCAATGCTGTAAAAACAACAAATCTAAAGGCTGCCTAAAATACGTGCGCGCACACACACACACACACACACACACACACACACACACACACACACACAAACACACACACATACTCCCTCCCAAATTCAGTTTATTTGATGTCATTCAACCTTTCCCACATCAGTTCACTTGGTACGTACCTCCTGCCAAGATGCCATCATTGGCTTGTCCTGTCCCGGTGCACATTCAGTTTTTATCTCATATCACTAAAGGAGACAGCAGGAATGTATATAGTAGCTCACCACAACTCCCTGGAGTCTGTTGATGGAATAGCCTCACAGCCAGTACAACCGGTACAATTAAAATCAGAGTGGTGTGGAAATTGGTCTTCAGTATGGTAATAAATTAGAAATACAAGAAGCAGTGTGACTGTAAAGAGAGTATAGTGGAGGAAAATTTAGTGAAACCACTAAAACAGACACAGTGTGAGAGGGAAACATTGGTAGACAAACTAGAGGGAACAAATGAGTGCGCTAGTTATGCAGACGCAAATTCTTTATTCACAGCTATTTTGTCATTTTTTGTGTACGTAACTGAGTTTGTGTCAGTGCATGATTGGAAAAACTGAAAAAAATGCAAGTGCGAGTGAGTTGCTTGAAATGTGTTGCCTGTCGCCTCCAGAGGTTAACATAAAATCACTCAGCAGCAGAAGCATTGTCATTGACAAAGAGCTCTGCAAAGCAGGAAAGAAAAATCAGTCACCTTAGGTGTCAAGACTCTGTAGCGAATATTTTATCATTTGCATGTTTATTTGATGAGCGTCTGCCTGCACACCAACACCCGGTTGCAGTGATTGGCTTTGCAAACAGTTGCAGAGTTTGTCAGTCTGAGATCACCAGTGCTGTTTTTCCTAATCAAGTTAATTAGAGGAAGTGCTGTGGGAGCTGGATTGACAGCAACTAGGGACCACTGGTCCACTTACTGCAGCCCACAGGCTGTCATCGCACAGAAATTGCAGAGAAATGTGGGTCAACAATGTGTCAGAAGTGACTGGAGGCGTTATGGGTGTACTGTGCCATTGGGCTGTGATCAACTACACACAGCTCCTTGTTTCTCCAGTATTTAGTTCTATATTTCTTTCAAAACCTTACTGGAGGTGCTAGAAATGTTGAGCTTCCTCTTTGCCCTCATGTGTATTTTTGGTTCCTGGTAGCCTATGACAAATCAAAAAATGTGTTTTGTAACTTCCAAACAATGATGATAAAAGTGACTTGTTTGCAATGTTTAGACATTGTCTTACCTTTGATAAGTATATGTCAGAAGATCAGGGATCCTGAGTGGTTTTTCTTCTTTCCTCTCGCTGTTTTTGCTTGTCTCCATTTTGAACAGTGTTACAGTCGTAGTTGTAAATGCACAAAGAGGCTCCGACTTACCTCGTGCCTGTGATAAGTATTCAGTGGTAGACAGACACAGCCTGCGGGTATGCCTTTTGCTGTATGCTAATATAGCCTTTTCTCTCCACCTCCTCTTCCCTCAACTAATATGATACATAAATGTTTTTAATGTGAGGGAGGCAGGGGGCGTTGGATCAAAGCTCCCTAGGTGAAGGAAGCAGAGAAGGCGGGACCTGTCAATCAACTGCACCCTATTGGAGCTCTGTGCTGGTACTGCTTGCAGTTGTAGGTGTTTCTCCTTGCCAATTGGCTACTGCAAGCATCACCTGGATTACACTGATTCACTGCCCTGCATAATACAGGGAACGATTTGGAATTGCACACAGACCCGAGGGGGAAAGTGCAATTAACATATGTATGAGCTGAGTGGAGATGGGAGGAAGCTTTCTGCCCAAAATAATCTCCTAGCATTTTACTGACACGTTACAGAGGGTTAACGGCGTACTGCCAGTACACCACAGTCACTACACAAACACAGAGTCCTGCTGGAACTCACTCTGCCATTACACTGACCTAACAAGGGACTTTTTTTTAAAGCTTTAGAAGTTTCACAGTGGCATCTTCACCACTTTACTTGTCAGATAACACCATTAAGCAGACAGTAATGATACTCTCAGGCAGGTGAGGAGACATGTGGACATCACAGGAGCATGTTCATTCAGTATTCAGTGTGGGTGGCCACTGCCTCTGCTGGCAGTAGTTGACACAGCACAGCCCTAACCTGCATTAATCCTCCTCCAAGTCCTGAAGCGGGGCCATGCCATTAAAATACCACACTAATTAAAGTAGAGAAGTTACATGAAGGTTGGCAGGAAGGGGATTCAGACTTAGGTGACACCTCGAATGTAAAGTCCCCTCACCTGGGTGTCATGGTGCAGAAACAGAGCCGAGTGCACACTAGCAGAATACAATCCTTGATTAGAAAGAATTATTCATCTTTTCTTTTTCTTTTTTTCTCCACCACTCATCTGACTTTGCCACTGCAGACCACTCATTGCACCTGCTCAGCCACTAAAACAATGCCTTGGCTATTGTGTGTGCATGTATGTGTCTGTGTGCAGTGGCTACAGATGTTCCCATTCAATTGTCAAGCTAATTTTCATATATAAATAGCTTTGGTTTAAGCCCAGCAACCCTAGATTATTCTGGACCTGCCTGACAGAAACAGTGATACATGCATGAAGAGATAGATTTAAGTGTTTGGGAGAGGACCAGAGAGAGAAAAGAGAGCTGGAACAGACTTGTGAACACCATCCCACAAGCTTTAGTTGTGACAGGCTGCCATTTCAAAGCTCCTGTCTGCATCCAAAAGAAAGAACGAGAAAAAGGCAGTGCTTCAGCTTTTAACTGTGTCATAAGATTTTTCCACTCGGGGAGTTTTGTCTCCCTCCTTACACTCTCTCCAGTTAATAAATCAGGCTGAAAGTTTGCCCCCCAGAGGAAGGGGATGATAAAAAAATTAGTTTTGGAGGAAAATTCTTTCATCTTCTTCTTCTTCTTTTTTTTTTTTTAATATGTGCAAGACAAAGAGCACTGGAGACAAAAGGCGTTATCGGAGGCTGCAGTTGTGTTTTAGGAGCTTGTCCTTGTGAAGTGGGCTGGTGAACTTTTTTATGGAGGCCAAGGTTGTACAGTTAAGCTCGGATCACAAGCTTACAAGGGTTACACACACACACACACACACACATACACACTGTTCATGAACACACATCCAGGAGATCATGGGGAATCAATTGTTTTTGAAGCTGTAGCAAATTAAACCGCGGTGAAGGGCTTACATATTTATGCGGTACCTCCAAGCTCTTTGAAACAGCAGCTTTGGCATCACAACACACAAATCAATAGTGGTCTTATACCTTCTAATTTTAGGCATTCTCATTAGGGAATAGAAGAACCTGTGTCCTTGCTTAAAATCTGGAAAGGTTTGTTCAATTACAGCCACACACTCCTCATAGCAACAGGGGGGTTGAAAACATCCTGTATAAACTTGTCTTTTCTTTGTTTTGCTGTTCTGCTATTCATCAACACTAATGAATCTTTGTTTTACACATCCCACCTGCCACCATCTTTATCAGTCGTATGAAACAAGCTAATGAGCTCCTTCTGTGTTAGTCAGTGGATAGCGCAAATGGTTGTTGCCACTGTGAGGTGAGTTTGTTGGTCTGGCTTCTTTGGAGCTAGAACGGATGATATGTTAGGGTATCCATGTCCACAGCACCAAAAAGTAGGACACTTGGTCACATTTACTGAAAATTTAATAATCGCTAATTTTTAAAGATGCGAGTGTACTTCCCAAAACAGTTTTATCAATAATAATAATAATAATAATAATAATAATAATAATGGATTTCACCCCTTAGTCCTACCCCTACCCCTTCAAATGGAGCTATAAGGCATAGGGCTTGAAAAACAACCCCTTTGAATTGGGACACCCCTTCACCACTCACCAACATCACCAGTTTGCTCCACCAGTTGTTACGTAACACAAAACCACAGCTTTAACCACAAGTAAACAAACATGTCTGCTGCTGTAGTTGTTGCATTCTCCTGGGCTATGCAGATTTTTTTTTTTACCTATATCTACGTTGAATCAGAGAAGTGCTATGCATCGACCCATTAATCCATGTTTACGTAAATAGCGATTTTTTTTTCATGTGTGTTTTATGGAGAGAATTACCATTACACACTGTGACAATATCAAACTTTATACAATACAACAGTTATCACAACTTACAAACAATCAATTATGGCAATAATACTACATTTGTGTACTTCCTTCATAGATGACGCCATTTTTAAAATGATTGGCTCGTACCTGTTCTGATTCTGCCTCTGATTTATCCTTCCCCCTAACCCTCTGCCTTAACGTGAATTGAGACACTCCTACCCCTACACAAAATGGAAAATAGGGGGTAGGGCTAAGGGGTAAAATGAGAATCAGCGTTGTAGCCACAGTTGCCCTGACAGAAGTGTGGCTGCCATTTTGCACCTACAGCCCCTCTGACCACCAGTGAACATTCATACATCAGTGTGAGTGGCACTGGACACAAGGAGGCTTCAGTTATTGGATGACTCGCTTTATCAACTGAGTCATGGTCACCCCCAATAATAGCTTATCTTAGCATTTTATCTTGATAGCAATGTTATCGAGATAAAGTGATTCTGCAAAACTTGAAGCCAATGAAACTTGAAGCCAATGATATTGATGACATGGAATAATATGTGTGGACAAGAGTGAGAAGGTCGACATAAGATTCAGTGGCTGGATTTAATTTTTTTTCCAAACTGACAGCTGGCTGAACATGTTTAAATTGCAAAGGGGACATGTTAAGATAAAATGATTTAACATAGAATGAATAATAAACAACAATATAACTGTATGTGTGTGGTTGTGTGTTGTCTGTTTGTTGCAGTTGTATTGTGGAGGTAATTATCTCCAAGCCTTCATTCTTGGGGCTATTATCCTCCTTTAAAAAGATATTGTTTTAAACCAAACCTATTAATTACATGAACTAATTTCTGTCAACTTCTGTCATTTTCTGCTGCATCTCGGATAGGGCTGCACGATATAAAAAAAAGGGACATTGCAGGGTTAAAAAAAAAAAAAAATTATATATATATATATATATATATATATATATATATATATATATATATATATATATATATATATATGTGTATATATATATATATATATATATATATATATATGTGTATATATATATATATATATATATATATATGTATATATATATATATGTATATATATATATATATATATATATATATATATATATATATATGTATATATATATATATATATATATATATATATATATATATATATATATATATATATATATATATATATATGTATATATATATATATGTATATATATATATATATATATATATATATATATATATATATATATATATATATTTAGTATTTTTATAAATTTTTTAACATATTGTGATATCCTCAGAAGTATATAACAGCTGCGTGGTACCGACGCAAATGGTCAGACAGATTAGTGGTCAACACAGAACATACGTTTCAGTGTCATCCTTCTAACCAAAATAATTTAATACAACTAATTATTAAAAATAAATTAAGAAAAAGAATAGATAAATACATTTTAAAAACAAATAAATAAATAATAAAATTTTCAGAATTTAATTAAATGAAAGACAAAAACGAGGTGTTGACCCATCTGAGACAATGTGAATGCAAAAAAATGATTCTATCTTGTCTGAATCCTGAGATATTACCACTGATGTGTTTTAGCTGTTGACCTTTAGTGTCACCTTGACCTTTGACCTTCATTGCTCAAAATCGAATAGCTTCTTCCTTGACCCATTATCTATCATTCCTGAAACTTGAATCAAAATCTGTTCAGAGCTTTTTGTGTACTTTTGTGTATTTGTACAGGGAAACCTGAAATTTTCTCACATTTTATTTAGATATGTGGTTTAGGCGATAAGCAGTGTTACATTTAATTGCATTTCAGAAAGTGGGACAGACAAGTATTTGGCACACTTCATGTGGATGAACAAGCGCCAGAGGATGGACATGGCTTTCAAAAACCAGACTGTCTGCCCGATGATATGTGGAGGAGAAGGTGGAGTTGGGGAAGAGTGGGGGGGTGCAACCAGCCAAGCAAACAGAACTAAAACAATAGCCACCTTTGTAACTAGGACATGTTACATTGATTACTCTGTAAGCTCCTTCTGCTGTAAAAGAGTAGGAAATTATGGTAACACAAACTCAACTTAAAGTTAGCACTTTTATTAAGAATCGACAACAAAACAAAAAGTCACAGAGTCAATATTTTATTGATAGATTTAATCACAGGAACCATTTGTTGTGGTATTATTTATGCACGGTTAATATAACATTTATTTCCATCCAGAGTTGCATTGAAGACCCTCAAGGTCCTAGATCTTGTATTGATGATGGCAGTGTCAAACCACAATGTGATCTTTACCACCACATCCCACAGATTGTCAATTGGGTTCAAGTCTGGGCTCTGTGGAGGCCAATCCATGTCTGAAAATAGTGTCTCATGCTTCTGAGACACCTTTTCACAATTTGACCCTCACGAATCCTGGTCATTGTCATATGTCTGTGTCATGAGAAAGCAATTCACTGATGTTCAGACTTGGTCATTCAGTATGTTCAGGTTCATCTGACCTCATTTGATAGACACATACTGTTGTTGAAACTAGACCAGACCAACTGAACCAAGCCCAGATCATAACACTGCCTGCACAGGCTTGCACTGTAGGCATTAGGTATGATGGGTAATCACTACATCCACCTCTCCCCATCACTCGGAAAGAGGGTCAATCTGTACTCATCAGACCATATGGCCATTGTTCCATTGAAACACAGTAAATGCGAAGAGATAACATATTCATCTCTGCAGTAATTATCCAAATGAAGGACCTAAACAATTTACTGAGATACATTCAGGTGTTGAAGTTGTCATAATCTTTGCAATACAGATGCATATTGATTTACTTCCTGATTAATTTTCTACACCAGAGGTCTTCAACCTTTGTTTTCAGGTCCCACTGTCCTGCATGTTTTTGATGTTACCCTGCTCCAACACACCTGATTCAAATGATCAGTTCATTATGAAGCTCTGCTGAAGCCTGATAACGACCCACTGTTATGAATCAGGTGTGTTGGAGCAGGGTGACATCTAAAACATGCAGGACAGTGGACCCTGAGGACCAGGGTTGAAGACCTATGTTCTACACTCTCTATGTGTGATCAATGTGTGTGTGATTTACTTTTAAATTCAGGTTCCGGAAGCATACCATAATTGCTACGTTTACATAATATTTTTTCATTCTGAATTATTATTAAAGCTGTTTCTTTTATGTTTACATGGACATGTTAATTCTGAATAAAGGTTTCCATGGAAACAGGTGTATTCCGCTCTAGTTTGGCTGGAAGAGCTGGAGGTACAGATGGTTCTGATTGGACAGAACAGCCAATCAGATGTTAAAGTCGAATCAATGTTAATGCTAACGTGGAATTAACTGTTTATTACATGGCAGAAGACTTATCTAATTTGGAATTAAGATCATAATAAACAAATGACTTTACTCTGAATTAAGTTTAATTCAAAATTGTCATTTTCAACTGGAATTAGGTGTTTACATGGTCATCTGAAAGCGGACTTAACTTTTATTCTGAATTAAACAGGAATAAAAACTCCACTAAACAGGACTAGTAACAAGTATCAAGTATCAGCTAATGTAGTTAAGGATTTGAAGTATGAGTGAATTTTAAAACAAAATCCTGGACAAGATCATAATCTTGTTAGTTTAACTCCGCAAATCCAACTACAATAGAGCTATGTGGAAAGAAAAAACAAAAAAAAGGTTTTATTCACTGTACAAGTCATACTCTTAATTCTTGCACAGGTGAAGTCAAACAACTTCTATTAGACCTGAAGACTTAACAGCAGATAAATAACCTAGAAAATGACTGCCAGTAATTTTCTTAGAGGACAGCAGACCATAATGACTCCTTATTTCTAGAGAGAAGGTGGTTTTGTGTAGGTGTCATGATTTTTGCAGCTAGCATCCATTTGCTGTATTTCACGTTGGATTTAATTTCATCCCATCGCTGTTACCCCTTACTTGGTCATTTACCTTTTACATTAGTTGCAACAAGTGGTGCTAATACTGAACACTTAAAGACTAATAAATATATCGCAAGTAGACAACCTGCCCCCCATGATGCCGTCTAATGTCATAATGATCATGATAATGGCAAAGCCATGGGTGAGTTTTATTTTATGGGCAGCAGTTTCCGAACAACACCAACAAAAAATGAAAAAAACAAACAAACAAACAAAAAAAAGGGAAAATAGAAGTTTGGTTTGATTTGATTTGGGGTGTAAAATGCACCTCTCTCAGTTTTTCACCCCTGCCTCTCATCAGAAATTATTTGATGCCTCCGTCTGCTTTTTCCTCTAATCTGTAGACACACCACATTTAGCTAAGTGAACCATCCCTCATGCGTAAAGCCTTCCAAAATGAAAATCACTATGGAGCCAGGCTGTCATCTTTGTGTACTCTTGATACCTTATTGTGCACCACTCTACCTTAAGGTTCCCACTTTAAGCTGTTGAGCCAAGCCCATTTCACATCACAGGTCCTGCAAATGTTTGTATTTTATTTTTCATTATATTTTTTAGGTATTTGCATATTTTTTTATTTGTTTAATATTTTTTTTTTTTTTTTTTTTTTTTTTTTATTAATGTATTATTATTTTTTATTTATTTGTCTTTTTTATTTAACAATTTATTTATTTATTTACTTATCTATTGACATTTTAGTTATTTATTTGTAATTATTAATTTGACTTTATTATTTCGGCTACAAGAAGGAATATACTGAATTTTATGTTCTGTGTTTATGTATTTTTATTTACTTACTTTCTATTTATTATTATTATTTTATTGTTTAATGAATGTATTGATTGATTTTCGTTTTAAGTCTAAAAATTATGTAAATAGTTTTACTTTATATATTTACTTATTTTATTTTTGTTTTATTTTTGTTTTTATTTGTAATTATTTTTATTATTTTTATTTTATTTTTTGTATAGTTTTTTTTACATTTTAAAATATATTTATTAATTCATTTACTTTAATTATTAATTATATTTAATTTTGTCGGCTACAAGAAGGATGATACTGAAACATATGTTCTATCGACCACTAATCCGTTTGACCATTTGTCTCGGCACCACACAGGTGTTATTTACTCCTGACTATTTTTTCATATCGCAATACATATATCGCAGGGTTAAAAAAAATCATAATGTCAGTTTTTTTCTGATATCGTGCAGACTGTCACCGCCCAGACTGTCATAAACAGTCATAAACAACATAATATTTGGGTCAGCAGACGAGGCTGTAAAGAGTTGATTGAGTCTGGATCAAAGGGTTGTTCTTGCTGCTTTTCCACTTCTCCTCTCTGTTTCTTCATCAGCTCAGTCAGCTCCTATCTACCGCTACTGAGATTCATAGGTGCAAAATACAGTCGTTGTTTTAATGAAGTCATGCTGGAGCTACTGCGTGAGGGAGGGAGAGGAAAGGAAGGAGGGACTGAAGCCGACACCTCTCTGTGATGTTCACATTTCATATCTGCCTCTACCCAGGAGCTTGGCTTTTTTGAATTATTAAGCAGAGGGCTCTTTCTTCACGTCGCTTTTTCTTTTTTTTTCTACCTCTATCCATTCTCTGCATTTTCTCTACCCCTTGTGCTCTTCATTTTCTCTCACTCTTCCATGTCAGTTCAACCAGCTTTGGCTGAAGCTGTGGCTCTCACTGAGATGCAAATGGCAGCCTTTGAAGGGGGCACATTGGGAACGTCAATTAATCTAGGCATTTACTCGGCTGGAGGAAAAAAGGAAAAAAAAAGAAAGGCTGAGCTACCATTGTTCGTAGGCTGTTTCATCTCTATTGTGCTACAGGGCCATGTTTTTTATCCGCTGTCCTCATGCCACTGGATTCAGCCGACTGTTCAAAGATTCAGGAAACATCAGGATATGCACAAAGGCTGGGAAATGACACGTGAAGCTGAGGAAGCAGAGGTGTCACAGAAATAGGACTATGTTGCATATTCCACCTTAACTCCTTTCCTCCCCTAACCCTTTCTAACATAAAACCTCTCCATAGAGCTGCACAATATAGTGTGACATCACAGTGTATGTGTGCATAATAATCACATCGCAGGTCCTGCAATATTTTTTTTTATTTTAAATTTATTTGTAAATATAATTTTTTTTTAATGATTTATTCATTTATTTAATTGTCTTTTCTTTTTATGATTCTATTTTTATTTTATTTTTAATAGTTTTTATTTTCAAATTTTTTATTCTATTCATTTTTTTTATTATTTCTCTCATTTATTTGTTTATTTATGTAGGTATTTATTTTTTCATAATTTTATTTAATTATTTCGGCTATAAGAAGGATGACACTGAAACATATGTTTTGTGTCTAATCTGCGTGACTGTTTGCGTCGATATTTTTTCTAATATCGTGCAGCCCTACCCGTCCATGTTGCTAACTTCCTTCCTCTCTGTCCCCCTATGCCCTCTTCAACCCCTGACCTTTTTGTTAACCTCTGCTTACATATTCGCTTCATAAACCCATGTCCAGTATGTGACCTCTAACTTTGTATCTTTGTCTTTTGGGTTGACTGGGTTTCAGATCTCAACATACCGAGCCCCTGCTTAGACAAAGCATGCGATTATGGGGCGGTGTGCGTGGTCAAGAACAATGAGCCGGTGTGCGAATGCCCTGAGGCCTGCCCGCAAACATCAGACCCTGTGTGTGGATCTGACGGACAAAGCTATGGCAGTCCCTGTGAGATGCGAGCAATGGGCTGCGCTTTGCAGAAGGCCATCCACATCCAGCACAAAGGACACTGTGGTGAGTAAAAGCACAACAGGACACTATAAACACATATTCTGTATTCAAGTGCACCCACACAGAACTGTAATGTACTGTATAGACCTGCAGCTGGTGAGTATTGTTGTAATTGATTCTTTTATCAATTATTGCCCCGCCCCCCCCAAAGGGGAGAGGGGTATTGTGTTTGAGTCTGTTTATTTGTTGGTCTGTCTGTTTGTTTGTAAGCAGGTTTATGGCATAAGGCAAACCAGGAATTTCCTGGTTTGCCTTTGCCCTGGTTCACAATAAAGGTCAAAATTTAATTATGGTAATCACTTTTGAAGTATTCATCATACAGAATGCTGGTCTTTCAATTCTGCATCTTGTCTGCATATATTGTGATCTGTTTTTGACCCAAGAGGTTAAAGGTCACTGGGTCAATACCTAAAAACCTCAAATAGACTATAACAGAAAAAACAGTGATGATAGAGACTTAGTTACTATTGTTGACAGATAGGAAACCTGGCATTGGTTTTAAAATGATGTCACCACCTTTGACCTTGAGTGACCCTGAAAGGTCAAAAGGTCACCTGATTTTAAATGGTGGTAACTCCAAAGAAAGTGGTGATATGCACTCAGTTACTGTTGTTGACAGATAGGAAACTACATGTAGGCTCCAAAATGGCATTGTGCCCTTTGACCTTGAGCGACCTTAAAAGGTCAAACCCATAGTCTCAGATTTTGAGAGGGAGGTGTCCATTAAGGGGGGCAGGGTTCGTTGTGCCTGGCATCACTTGTTTTCTATGATTTGATTCTATTGAATGACTACTTGAATAGGAGCTTGAGCTTTACATATTATAGTGATTCCTATTCTAATATACTGTTTAAGGCTCACATTCCCTTTTTGTCTATATTTGTGATAGACTCAATGGGTGACTGCACTTTTTTTTTTACTTTCAGACCTCTTTTCGAACCCCTAAAAAGGCCTTTTCATGGTTTTACTCCCTTTTTCATGGTCATTGTGCAGTTCGTTTTGTTGCTTTCTTGATTTGCATACCCTGTCCTTGAGTTGTTGGGTTTTTATTTGGGGGGGAAATTTAACAGCATATAGACATTTACTGTCTATATGTGCTATATCTTCTGCAGTGAAATGAAGGAAATAAAGATTCAATTCAGGAAAATTGTAATCGAATAATTTTTTTAAAAAACTGACTGAAGTCAATTAATCGGTTCAGCCATATATACTATGTTTTATACAAACGGTGAGTGGGTCCTTTATGACTTTATGACAACAAAACTAACAGACCTTTATTTGAAGCAGAGTTCTCTGTATTTGGTTAGTAGAATCATATTTTAGTATGAAGTTCCCATTTGCCCCGTTGAAGTTAATATATTATGCTATTAAAAGCCCTCAAGCATTTCAGTGGACAGACATCCTTCATTTCTTAACAAGTCCATTGCATGAAAGGTGTTCATGCTGGAAGTCAGGAATTCTGTACATTCAGATACATTTTCTGCATATGCTGGAACTGAAACATTTTACAGTCTGGTAAATATCATATTTGTTTTGATTAATTTGCCAAAGGTTAAGAAGATCCCCATATGCTTCTGCACATGTGTGTGCAGTTTTTTGTGAGAGTCTGTGTTGTTAACAATTAATGTCGTGCCTTATTACTGTTATGGTCATGATGGTGGGAATGATATGACTCAATGATAGGACTGCTGAAGGTAGAAATTTATTTATTTACTGAACACAAATCAAGGAACAGACAGAACGGAGAAAGTGTCAGTCTGAGTCGGTAGAGTGGTATGGTGAATTTGAATGTTCGGGTTATTGTAGGGAGATGAGATTGTACCAAAGACAATAACCCAGCACTGCATGGCTGCACAGGAAAGCCTTAAATATTATCTTAATGACTGAAGAATTGCTGCCATGCAGCATGCAGCAGTTTGGAGAGATGGGTCTTATCGGAGGAGGGTTCAGCGCCACACCTAAGTGGACCATGACAGCTATGAAGGAGCAGAAGGGTAACTGAGAAAGTGGCCTAAATCCGTTAGACCTAAATAAGTGTACACTGTGTTGTTATGAATGTAGGCCACTAAGGAAATCATTGCTAACGTTAACAAACAAGCTGCTATTACAGTAACACAAATCACACTTCAACTCCAGATTTATGTAAGAATATATAAGGGAATGTTAATGGAAATCCTCAGCTGGTATTCACATTATAAAACAGGCATTTTCCTTTTTTTTTACCATAGTGAAATTGAGCACCATTGTTTAAATTGAGGAAATTTAATACAATGACCTGCATATGCCACCTTTATCATGCGATGCTTGATGTTGTTGTAAAAATGAGACGATAATATCGTGTGTACATACAAACATATATGCATGACCTACACATATTTCAATATATGAAATTGTCATGTATAGTCTGCATATACTGTAGTCTCCACTTCATATGTATTTTTATTTATGGAAGCACAATAGATGAATTGCATTTGCATACATGCAGCCAGTGAGCATCTTGTTACAAACCCATGTGTTATTCAGACCCACCATGAGGTCATTTACATGGCAGTCAGGAAACCTTATGAAAGATATAAATTATGCCTCACAGGTATGGAATGGTATCTCCTTGTGGAATATAATTTAGTTCAAATTAATTAATAGGCCGACATTTCCCATAGGCTAAGCTATAATCCATGTGCATTCATATTATCACATATGGAGTCATAATCATACCCTGGAGGTTTTCACTCCAATAAATTCAAAACAACGCTTAATACAGATGCTTTGTCCTCTGAGAAATAGCTGATCTCTCCTCCAATACCCTTCATCTGCTCCTCTGTGGACCTTCTATCAGCAACAAGACTCCAATTTGACTGGCTTGACCTTTTTGAGTAAAGCCGCACTTTAAGTACAATGAAAGAGCATACTGCCCATAATTGGTTACAGAGGTTACTTGGCTTTGTTTTGCAGCTACAAAGTATCAGCTCATCATTAGTAGAGCAAAAACAGCAGTGTTTCTAGTGGTGAAAATAATGTTCAGATCTACTATGTGGGCATAGAGCCACATGGAATGATTTTTACAGCTTGGTAAACCCACTTAGAATACTCTTGCTGGCTCAATGCCATCTTATAAGGGCATTTTTCCCATGGACTCTAATTGGTGATTGAGTATTTTCCCTGCCTATGATCAAGCCATTTGCTTTTCACATGCACTAGACAGAAGTAGTGCCGTTATTAGCCCCTTGGCCCCGACTCTCATTCAGTCGGTTTTACTACAATAGATTTTTTTCTGCATATTTTGAAGACCATAACTATGAAAATGAGTGAGCCTCTGCGGTGCCCTATTTGTGGATGAGTGGTGCAGTTAGAAGAATGATCAATACAAATGAATTAGTCTTTCTTCACAAAATGTACTTTTTGTGTGAAAGCTTTATGAATCTAGTCGTATTCATACTCCTGAAGTGGTATAAAATAAACAAAGTTTGTTTTTTTTCTACTCGGTGGCTGATTTCGGAGAGGTCCTTTGTTATTCTATACTTTTTATGCCTACCCATGTATTGCATCTGTCATCTTCCCCGTCTAGCCTCCACTAAATTGAAATCCAACACATAAGGATGTGTGCCAACAGGAAATGGAGCGAGAGCCATGCTTTGTCGGTGGGCAGGCGAGTTGACTCAATTTGGTATGGCGTACCTCAGGTAGACGGCAGGTCTGTCAGCCCTGGGTCCCACGGCAGTAATGAATAGTCTTTATTTTAAAAAGCGAGAGGCAGAGCGAGCTGGGCGAGTGGAGGACCCTGTCTGTAATCCAACACTATGGATGGTTCTTGGCTCCCGGAGGAACAGGCCTGCGTCAGCGCAATGGTGCCATAAAAATGCTGAGGTACCGGCTTGCCAGGCGCGAGCCAGCCGAGGAATGATGGCGATGATAATGTGGGTTATTTCTGGGCTGTTTGCACAGCTTTACTGGGCTTTATTCAACACCATAACAACTGAGTGACTTAAGCTATTATCCTACCTTATTATTACAGGCTATTTCAACCACTAATATACCATACATGTTTATGGAGCAGAAAGGAAAGAGATGGGGATGAAGAACTTATTATGCTTTCAGGTGCTTTTAGAATGGAAAATCTGAAGACATGGGCAGGTTTCACTCCTTAAACGTACAAATTTAGAATGTATAACATGCCATAAGCACATTGTGATATGAGTCTCTTTCAAAACAGTGATCATTAAAGTTATTTTTTGATGACAGATTTACCTTAGTTTAGAATGGATTCTCCACAACTTGAAGCATTAGTGGTTTAATCAACTGTTTCTGTATCAACTGTAAAAAGAAACATTTAATTTAAAGGTGATCTCAACCATAATAAGGTACAGTGTTTTCATTTTTGATCCAAAGCTTCCACTTTTGTTGTAAGGACACACTAATTAAGATTAGTTGGTGCAGATATAAATGTTAACTACCTGTAAATAGTTAATGTAACGCTCAAATAATAATTTTCGAAAGGCTACAATATTGATTTATATATTATTTATTTCAATTCAATTGTATTTGTAGAGCCCTATATCACAATAAGATTGTGGCACAGGGATTTACCGAATTGGATAGAAAAAAAACAACATGCCATAAATGAGTGGTTAACAGTTAATGGAAGATGCTCATAGATGTGTACTTTGATATATTAACAGATTTTCCACCCTTTCCTGCTAATTGTATTGCATTCTAACATTTTATAGTCATAATACCATTAAGTATGTTTATGATGAAATTATTAACCCTTATGTTTTACTCACACATAATAGTGTCAATAAGCATTGATATGGTCTGATAGGAGCCTATACCCATAGCTAAAGTTTATTAAAAGTATCTTAAGACAAAGTTAGGTTATGTCATGTCCTTTGTTGTTACTTGAGGTCCACGAGCAGTGTAGAAGCTGTTAAAGTATTCATAAATTGTACAATCTAACAATAGACATGTTAATTGTGCTTTTTATTAATATGTCTATTGTTATGCAGGCGTGTCTCCCATCTGGACTCTGGGACCTCCAGTCCATACTCGGTACAGATGTTCCTGTACACTATCCACTACCTGGTTATGTCACTCCATGTATGCCTTGCCCGCCAGCATCTTGAATCCTGCTGTGATACACTAAACTGTCTTAAATTTTTTTCTACACAGCCTGTACCTGGGGTTTTGTTTGATTTGGAACACCTGGCCTCTATTGCTCAAGTGTTCAGGGCCTGTTCTTGTGCACCCATGAGTAATGCCTCTGTGCTGTCTGTAAGTCCAGTCTTTTCCAACAAATGGCATTTTTTCTCTATCAGTCACTTCCTCAATTTGTCAGTGATCCATACCATGCAGGACCTTGTCCTTCCATAGTAGGCCCTCAGGCTCCTCCTCCTTCCTGAGCTTTTGTTGCCTGAGGCATTCAGTTAGCAGCTGGTCAGTGGGGGCCATCATGTTGATATATCCCTGGAGGTTTCCTGGTTCCTCTTGGATAGTAGTTCTGACACTTATTAGTCCTCAGCCTCCCTCCTGTCATGTTGTATACAAACTCGGGATGCTAAGAGTGTGTAACAGTGTTTTGGTCTTCCATAGCTTGTATCACCTCCAGTGGCCAGTGTATTATATAAGCAGGGTATCTGATTACCAGTTAATGACATGTATTTTATTTTTGCCGTTCAGATGACGTTTCAGGGCCTGCACTTTGTCTGTGGCTGAGCTCCAAGCTGTCTCATTTGCCTGTTACTAGGTGTCTATAACTATCCTGTACATCCTGTAATGTTCTCTTCAGGTAGTTCAACCTCTTCAGTTGTGATCACCTTTGCTCTTCTAGATATCATCCACCCACATGCATCTACTCCAAATGGCATCCTGACGTCTTTCTTGTATATCCAAGTGAGGTGAGTCAGGGAGTCAATGTCACACTCATTCTTGGCATACAGCTAGATGTCACCCATATAGAGGAGGTGGCTGATGGTTTTTCTACTTCAAAACCAGGACCCATAGTCAATCTTTGTGATGATCTAGTAGAGGAGGTTTAGGCCTGTGCAAAATGGCAAGAGGGACAGAGCATGTCCTTGATATATGCCAAATCTGATGCTCACCTGTGCAATTGGCTTTTGAGTTGGCCTCCCAAGTCATGTTCCATACCCTAATTGAGTTATGGATGAACAGTCTTAGTGTCGTGTTGATGTTGTACAGCTTTAGGCACTCCAGTATCCGTGTGTGGTATTGAGTCAAAGGCTTATTTTGGACACTCTTGTTTGGTTGGCTGCTAGAGTCATGACTACTGGGTTTTGTTCTGGAAGTTGGCTGTGCTAGTGTTGTTATGTGTTCCTTCTTTATCCCAGATACTCTTCCAATATTGCTGTCTCAGCCCTGGGTGGAGCATTTGTTACCTTTTACCCTGCCATTTACAGTAGACCTTGATGGAGAACATCATATTTATTTTTCCTTGCCTCTACTTCTCTAGTATACCTCTTTAGGTAGGTAAGCAAGGCTATGAGCCTTTGCTTAGCAGTCTCTAATGCCTCAGTTATGGATAGTCTGTTATATTTTCTGGGCAGCTCTTTCCTTAGATTCATACCTCTGCTTAGTTCTGTTAGACAGCTGACTTCTCTCTGTGTTGCCATGATCTTTGTCTTTGTCTTACTCCTCATGGGGGAATTCACTCCTTCTGGCTACTCATGTTGTTCATCTAGTTTAACCAAGCATCTGTAGGATGACTGTGGTAGCTGCATACATCAGCCGATTTGACTTAGTGATGGTAGTGGTAATAATAGTCAGAAGTGTCATGTTCAAGTCCTCCAGTAGAGACCAGTCTACAATGCAGTATCATCAATCTCGAAGTGTGATAGCAACTTCTTATCGTGGCTATTTTAACACTGAGCTAACAACTCTATTTTAGTTAGTGAGGATGTGGGGTTTGAACGTGATTATTTCTCCCACATATTTTGCATGTACCCTCTTTCACTGGAGTTGCTACTATAGTAACACTGCATCAGTACCATGTAAAGTCAGTGGTATAGACCAAAGAGCTATCCAGTTGTGTCAACACGTCAAATTGTGTGTGCATGTGTATATATATATATATATATATATATATATATATGTATATATATATATATATATATATATATATATATATATATATATATATATATATATATATATATATATATATATATATATATACACACACATTACATAAAATTAAATTTTTTCCCAGCTCCATTGTTTTTATTACATTGAAATGCAGTGTAATGCATAAACTGTCAGCTTTATAGCCACTACTCAAGAATAGGAGCTTAAGAGCGGCAGGTGAGGGCAGTCATAGTTTCAAAGGGGACAAAGGTGCCACAATAGGGAATGTGTACTTTACTGTGTTTATGTGTGTACTCTGCACCAAGGCTTCTCACAGTCCATGATTTCACTTACTTCCCTCGGGCTTTGAAAAATAGTGGTTATCTATATGGCTCGGGTGCAACCCGATAGCAATATGACTGACATTTGTTATTATTCAGAGATTTTTTTCCCTCTTCTTGTATTTGAGTGACGGGCAACCTTGTAAGGTGGGCCAGGAAAAACGCACTTGGTTAATAGACCCCCCAGTGGGATATCAGTCAGCCCAGTAAAAAAAAGGCATTTGTGCAGCTTCACACCCAAACCGATTAGAGTGGAAGTGCTAGGATCATTTAAGAAAAGGAAATAACAAATGGCCTTTTTTTCTCCCACAGGTGCTGGAAATGATATACACAGTTGAGTAAGAAATATAGGTCAACCAGTGTGTGAGGGTGGTCAAAGAGAGGGAGGTAAAGAGGGAGTGGAACATAATAAATGCAGGAAAGGAAGGTGACAGACGTAAATAAAGATGAGGAGGACTAGAGACAGAAGGAGGCAGAGTTAATAGTGCACTGTCCAGGCAGACATCGGCAGGGGAGTTGTTATCAACTAGCCATGTTCAAAAGCCTTCAGAACACAAACCAGCCTACTTCTTCCTGGGTTAATCCTGAGGTAATGCTTTGCCCAAACCCCCTCAGCTGCAATTCATGCTTTTTCCCAGTGAGGATATCAACAAAATGCCGTAAAGCTGTAGGGCCTCTGCCCTGCTCCCCCTTCAGTGCCTCAATCTATCATGCTTTCAAGGCCAGGTTTTATACCGGTCTGCCCATATTCCAAAACCACAAACATGAAAAACAAACACAACAAAAAGCTTTGCACAAAGCAACAGCACTGCATTCCATATTTTGGTCCAGGGGGACATGAAGGGGACCTTGACAGAATTTATCAGGAAAAAAAACTTAACGTGTGTGAACAACATGCAAATGTCGAAAAACATTATTTTTTACTAACCACGCTTATAAAAATTGCAGTGTAGTTTGAGTTTCTTAAATACATAATGGGTCCAGTGTCCCTGATGTCCCATGCCATATACTTTTTTTTTGGCCATAGTGTTACATCCAAGCCTAGGGGTTTACCAGGAAGTACCATAAAAGTTGCTCAACCTCATCTCCGAACTCCCAATTACTAATGCCAATACGAAGAATCACAATTCAATATATTTATTTACAATTTAAAGAGGATAGTGGAGTTCTTACAAAACAAGATATAGTATCTACTAAACTAATGGTCAAAATAACACACAATGGTATCTTAAAGTCCCTGGACCACAATGAGAGGAAACTGATAAAACAAAAGAGCCACTCACCTCTATCACAACTACCATCTACCATCAAACTTTATTTATATAGCGCTTTTCATACATGGTGCATGTAGCCCAAAGTGCTTTACATCAGACCCTCCATTATCCCACAGTTGTAGGTACAGTTAAAAGATTAACAAAATAATAATATTTTTTTCATATTCAGTCCTGAATGAAACAACCCCAGATCACAACGCTGCTCCCACATGTCTGCACTGTAGGCATTAAGCATGACAGGAAATCTGTCTGGTACAGCGTCAATCTGGTCTCAACAGATCGCATGACCTTTTTCTACTGAGGTCCAATCTTTATATTCTCTGTCAGGTAGGTGGTTGTTTAATAAAAATGAGTCAGTTCATCACTACATCAGTTACGGATAAAGAAGTTGTAGTTAAGATAAGATAAGATAAGATAAGATAAGACAGGAGGTTATTGATCCCACTATGGGGAAATTTCAGCTTACAGCAGCAATATACAGTACACCAGTACACATGTAGAAATAAAATAAAACCACAAGAGTGAAATGTAAATAAAAATAACAAAACTTTTATTTGTATAAATATTTTTATTAATGGAAAAGAGAGAGAAACAGAATGAAAATGTTAAAATATGAAATAAAATGTAAATGTTAATAGTATTTAATAATATTTACATTATTTTTATACATTTACATTGTTGAAAGATATTAATCCAGGGGTGTCAAACTCATTTTAGTTCAGGGGCCACATTCAGCTAAATGTAATCTGAACTGAGCCGCACCAGTAAAAAAAAAGAAAATATTAGGCTTCAGTTTACAATTTACTGTACACATATGCATTGTAACTTACAGATCACAGTGGATCTACAGATATACTAAATATTTAGTAATAGGTGGACTATTATGAAAATTGTTCTTACTTCTCTTAAGACATTTCCAGTTGTTCAAATTTGTTCTGTTTGAGATTTTTTGTGAAATTTTGTTTGAGTGTCACTACATGAAAAAAATGCACATTTATAGAATTAGTTGTGAATATTTATAGCTTATTGTGAGACTGAATTGGTCTGAATGTGGGCCATAAACTAAAAGGATTTATATCCTAGTGTAATTTTTGCATTTCATAAATTCATCCAAAGGGCTGGATTGGACCCTTAGGCAGTCCAAATTTGGCCCCCGGGCCACATGTTTGACACCTGTGTATTAAAATCTGAAGATCTGAAGTATTTGCTGAGTTATGTCCAGGTGTTAAATCCAGTCACAACAGACATGTACACCCACCTGCTTCCTGATTAATTTTCCTCATTTTCATTCAGGATGTGTGCGACCCTATTGTACACACTTTATTTTGTGTTTGAGAGTCATGCAATTAAATAAATAGTGATCGAGCTACTGTATTTTTCTATTTGTCTATTTTTTTTTTTGGCCCAGCTTTGTGGATCTTGCTCAACATTTTGAAAAGTTCCTTTTTTTGTCATAGTCTACAATTGGTCTTACATATTTTTTTAGAGCTTGCATACTCATAAGGACATCAACGTAATGCAGAGGCGATTCTAGCATCTGACCTGTAGGGGTGCTCAGCCCCCAGTGCTGACAGTGGCACCTGTCTTGAATGAAATTTAAATCAATTTCTAAACTTTTTTTCCCTCTAATCGACCAATAAACTATTATCTACCAATCCACAAGCACTGAAATTAAGATTTAGCTTAAAAACTAACAAGTTCCATGTCAATATGTAGACTTACTGGATGAGAAAATATGTTTCTGGGTGTTGATGTTCTGGTGAAGTGTGGTGGTGGTGATAAGGTAGCAAGAAAAAAAATTACCCATAGGTAATGTCATTAGCTAATTGTCATTAGCTGCTACTGTGTTGGCTCACTGCAAGTCAACTTCTGGACTACTCACACAAATGCAACAATACTCAAATTTACCATTTCATTTCCGCATTATTTAATAGTGACAGTCACCTTTTTATCTAAGAGACCTTCCTTTAATGATAAGACACAATCACATACATCTGACATTCAGCAAAAAATGTAATAAAGCCAGGATTGACAGAAAGCCTCTGCCAATCAATCAATCAACAGAAAAATACTGGTTCAGTTCCAACAAAAATCTCCCTTTTGGCCAGAGGTGGAGCCAGACATTGTCAAGATCCGGGACGTAGCCCAGAGGGGGGTGTGGGAGCCCTCCCCCAGAAAAAAAATTACTTCTTAGATGCAATTTCCTGTATTCTAGTGCATTTTAAGGTGACCTGTTTCACAAATCCTAACCCCACGACATAGATGTAGAACACTATATAGTATGTCAGTATGTTAGTATGTTAGCATATCCAGCCTCAGGTGCCACAGCTGCCATCTTGCTACAGGGTCCCTATGTTTCTCACACTATCAGGGAAGATGTTGCCAATATATGATCAGGCAACCAGCGTTACCCCCATATAAAGATGGCACTGATTAAACTGAGACATTCATTCCAATAGACCAGGGGTCTCAAACTCCGGTCCTCGAGGGCCAGTGTCTTGCATGTTTTACATATTTCCCTCTTTCCCATGATTCAGTTAACCCTTTAACTCCACATAAAAAAACAATTACACTAAGCAACAAAATTAAATAAAAAAAACCAGCTAAAGTCAACAATAAACCAACAAAATAATTTGTAACATGAACAAAGTAAGACAAAAATGGAACAAAATTAAAAGAAAGTTTTTATAAAAACTTTCAACAAAATTAACCAATAGTACAAATGAATACTAAAAATACCAAAAAAAGAGAACCATTATTGAAATTTGGTCCCAGCAGTTTTAATTTGGACTTTTTTTTAAAAAAAATTTGTTGCATTTTGACTCAGTAAAAACACAGTTAAAAAAGGAAAACTAATTATTTTTAGGAATATTTAAACTAAACCATTCATTCAGAATACATCAGTTAAGAGTTAATAATCAGCTCATCATTCTCTGCAGAACCTGTTAATGATGCAATGACTTTGAGGTGCAATGGAAGAAGGAATTATCTAATAATTCCTGTTTTGGGCAAAATTTTCCATGTGTCCATTATGTGGAACTGCTAAAGTCTCAGGATTAAAGGGTTAAACTGAATCATGTGAAAGAGGGAAATATCTAAAACATGCAGGACACCGGCCCTCGAGGACCGGAGTTTGAGACCCCTGCAATAGACAGAGAGAGTCAATGCAATGTGTTCTCTATTTTTGACCCCATGACATGAAAATAAACATTTTAAATGAAGAGATTGAGAGGTTTCCTTCCCACAAGGAAACTCTGTTAAATGGAAAGAAAATGTATTGTACATATTTAACACTGAGTGAATATTAACACAACATAATACATACAATAGTAGAATGAAAAAATGTAAACTAAGGATCAGGGTTATAATAGTTTGTATTTTTCATTATAGTTTTGGTTTAGTTAGTTTTGACTTGTTTCCCTCTAATTCAGTTAGTTTGAATGTGTTTTGAAGAGGTTTCCTAGTATTTATTAGTTATCTTTTTTATGAATGCTTAGTTTTAGTTTTGTTTTTTCCCGTATCTTTCATCTTTCTCACCATTCTATTCAAAGAAAAGTGAGACACAAACATATGGACAGTATGATGATAAACTCCCTATAGCAGGTTCAGCAGCAGTACATTATAAACCCAAATATTGCAAATAATGTAAACTACTGTAAAAAGGCAAATACTGTTTAAAATTCAAATCATATTTCCATATTCATATTCTAAGGATGTGAATATGTTTTTCTTCCCTCATATCTGAACTTTATATTAGCTGCTGTAATTGTAGAATGTCTCCCATGGTGACATTTATTCTATTCTAAAATATATAGAAATAAATATAAACCAGTTTATCAGCAGTAAACCTGATGTTTTCACAGATGTCACAGTTTAATTAACTACAGTAGCATAATTAGTTAACTTTGCTTCATTTCATTTTTTCAGCTTCTGTTGCTAGTAACATCAAAATTTTAACATTATAAAAGGCTACATACCTCTATAATTGGATTATTCTTCTGCCCCCTCTTTTCTTTGCTGTGAAACTGTGCAGGTTAGGGCTTGCAAGATCGTTTAATCCTGATAAATTCTGGTCCTTTACCTGGATGTTTACTGCAGACGAGGCTAACACTAGGCTAAGCTAACACCAGGCTAAGCTAACAGGCTACATCTGTCTGACGCTGCGCTTTGCCGTTTACTTGAAAAGGACCCAACTTGAGGAAAAAAAACAGTAAAATTCACTAAAGTAAAATCCCACAGCTGACTATACTACTATGTCCCAGCTTTAGTCTGTTTATTTCAGGTAGAGTTTAGAACTGTAAACCACAGACATGACGGACTGATGCGACCGAGTAAAACAGCTAGAGTGAAATAAATCAATATTAGTCCAACATCAACATAGACGAAAACAGATTTAGTTTTACCCATAATTTTTTAAAATACGTTTTAGTTATTTTTGTAGGCGCAATACAGTTTTACTTATATTTTCCTTTTCATTGTAGTTTTAATTATTTCAGTTAATGAAAATGATTTAATAATTTCCTTCGTTTTCGCTAACTTTGATTGTCACTAATAATGTGTTTGTTTTTTCCAATGCTTGAGGACTTCTGACAAATGACAAGACTCTATGATACATTACTGTTTAGAATTAGAACACAGACTGGATCTGTTGGTGGGATGATATTTTTTTCTAGTTACAGGTCAAATTAAGAACGAGAGAAATTTGGGTTTTAGTGTACGATTTCTGCCCATATATCAGTTTTAATATGTGTTGTATGGAGTATAGTAGCAACAGGGATGACTTTATTTTTACGAGATCAAAAAAAAGATCCGGGACTTTTGGCATGAGGTCTGGGGTTTAAGTCCCCTCTCTCTGCCGATGGTGAGGAACCAGGGGGTGCTGAGCAGAATTTTAGGGGTGCTGAAGCACCCCTAAAAATAGCCTAGACTCGCCCCCGACGTAATGTAAGGACATTCAAATTGTCAGATGCTAATGTTCTCTCTCATTTTTAAACTCTCTCTTTTAATGTCATTAGAAGTATATGTCATAGTGCCCAGCTTATCACATTTCTACTTTGAAGCCTCTTAATGGCAAGCTACAGAAAAGTAAATTGGCTGTTTTTCAAAGACTGTCACTGACACTGTAAATTAAAGAGATGACAAAATCAGACACGTCAGGACATTTTAACATTACAGTTAACGGCAACAGCTCTCTCCTCCTCCACTGGCTTTGAGATGGAGCTCAACTCCCTGTCTCTCGGGGTGATACATGTTGTCTGGAGGATCAGGCAGTGTGGAGAGCCAGGTGCGAGGGCCAAGGACTGATAAAGAAGCGAAGCCACTATCGGAACACAGGGCCTGATAAAGGACGACACTCACCACCGCTGCTTCCTGATTTATAGCTGACGCCACAGGAGGAGAAGAGCCACGACCACAGTAACCCTTATTTACCAAAACTATTTTATTTTATGTTTATTTATTGATTTATTTGTATTTTTTTGCTGTAACGCTTTAGCTGTTGGAAAGTCTCTTCATATCTTAATTCCAAACCTAGTTCCTAGTTTTGGAACTGGGCTTTGGAAAATGTGTTTTCTTTGAAAAAGAGTGTTAAAGATGGAGCCCTGATGTTGTGATAAAGGTCTGGCTCACACTTTTCACTTCATCTCCGGGGTGTTGAGGTCAGGCCTCTGTGGAAGCCAGATCTTTTACATCAAACAGGAAAAGAGCCCTCCTAAAACTGAATCTATATAGTAACATTAGACAGCACATTTGCCAGTGTAAAAAATGCAGTGTCAAAGTATTATTATTGTTATTATTCAAACAATGGACTGAGTAAAATTTCACAAACAGACGTTTTACACTGTCAGTGTCATATATTGAGTGTTATAGTAAATTGATTCTCTCAAGAAAAAATGTTTAATATGTTTTATTGTAATTTTTTGAACATGGACATTTTTGTACATGAGGGTGTCCAGAAGGAGTATCTGTCTCGTCTCGTCATCTAAACCCGCTTTATCCTCACTAGGGTTGCGGGGGTCACTGGGGGCCTAATCCAGCTACAATGGGCGAAGGTGGGGTACACCCTATATGAGACACCAGTTCATCGCAGGGCTGAACATATATAGACAAACAATCACTCTCACACCTATGGACAATTTAGATTATCCAATTAACCTATCAGTGCATGTCTTTGGATAGTGGGAGGAAACCGGAGTACCCGGGGAAAACCCACACGGACATGGGGAGAACATGCAAACTCCACACAGAAAGGTCTGGTGTGGGGTTCGAACCAGGGTCCTTCTCGCTGTGAGGCATGAGTGCTAATGTTAAGCTCATTTGTCTCCTACATTGCATGACCTGTCATGTGACTATTGTGCACACGTACATTGTGATGTCGATGCTCAAAGAATATATTGTTTAACGTCAGTGTTGGTGTAACCCAGCATACATGTTAAAATGGCAGTATCTCTAGACCTATGTGGACAACTCATGTCCTGAAACAAGTATTCATAGAATGTAACGGACCGCAGAGAACCCAAGTGCAAAACAGGAGGCGTGCGTAAAAGTCCAAGCAGTACTTTATTCTCACACTACTTAGAAACCCAATACAGATAAATGAGGAAATGTCCCCTTTAAAGTCTCTCTGGGCTGGAATGTACTTATCCAGGCGGAGCATGGAAGATCTCCTCTGGTCCAGGAGCGAGACTGGATTCAGGTCGGTTCCGGTCCAAGGTCGGGGCTGGCGGCGGGTCTCGTAGTCGGGGTCCGTTCCGGGGTCGGGGCAGGCAGCTGGGATCAGGGTCGGTGTTCGTTCCAGGGTCAGGGCAGGCGGCGAGATGCATAACAGGGTCCAGTCCAGGTTCAGTATCAGAAAAGGCAGGCAGAGATCACATGCAGAAAACAGAGGTCGGACAGAAACAGGACTGGTACACGGAAAACAGGTAACATAGGTTGCGGGAAAATCAGAGGAACAGGTCATGATAATCTGGCGAAGGTTTCAGACCAGAATGCGGGTTTATATGCTCCTCACCTGATGAACACGCCTGGGTCCATCAGGTGAGTCGCATAATCAAATCATGAAGGGAAACAGAAGGAGGTGAAAGGTGAAATACAGAGAGAAACACAGAGCAGAAAACACAGAGCAGAAAAAACACGCAGACAGAGAAGAAAACAGAAAGTACAAGGTACAGAACATGACATAGAATGCCTAATCTTGCCCTTATTTTGTGGAAATCTCAAATTTCTATGACAACCTGTTCTTGAATTAGAACCAATAATGTGATTTTGACCTTTCTGCTAAATGCAACCTTGATCTTTCACCTTTTGCAATATTAATAAGTTTGTTATATGTATATATGCATCAGTGCGTGTAATTTTATGATAATATATCAAATATTGATTATGTTACAGCATATGTATATGCTTGACACACACAAACAGTGTTACAGAAGTTAATTTTGTGACATGTTACCTTTGACCTCCAGAAATGTCAAAAACTATTGGTTGTAGCTGATAACACCAATTGTAGAAATCTTCACTCCACATCGTTTGGTACCAATCTGTGACCCTCTGTTCTTGAGTTATAACCGATAATGTGATTTTGACCTTTTAGTTAATTGTGACCTTGACCTTTGACTCAAATTGATCATTGCTTCTGATGTGCATTGGCTATATGTATATGCCCATGTAATTTCATAGTGATATCTCAAGTATTCATTGAGTTACAGTATGATATGTCTCATCAGACACACAGACACACTCATTGTAACTGACATACATAATAAATTACATACTAAATGTAACTGATTACAATAACCTCTCCCAACCAACCAATATTGGGCAAGATTAATAACATGATGTTAAATTTTTCATCTTAATGATTAAAAACTGATTTTAGATCTAGTCACTGGTATATTCATAGTCATGTCTGTACAATTAACCCTTTGATGCATGAATTATGAGAATATTTTTTCTTTATTCCTCTTCAGGCATGAAAAAAGACAGAATATTTTTAATGAACCTGTTTTTTTATGTAGTTAGAAAAATGTCCACTCAGCTGGACAATCATTTTTAAGATATGAAACAAATATTTGTTTTATTTAAAATGCAACATCAGAACACTATGGAAAAAAAAATTATGGAGTTTTTGTTTAAGAAGAGACTGTTAATTCCAGTCTAATAACAACAAGCAAATACAGGTAAACATGTTTGTCCATATCAGGTATGAAGAACAGACCAGTTACAGCAATGATATGAACTGACTGATATGGAACTAAAACAACAAAACCCATGAATATACAACAGAAAAACTGCAGAACAACTGTCCACTGGAGTAACCAGTATGCATCAAAGGTTTAAAATACAGATTTAACTGAGTTTAACATTAGTGTTGATGCAAGCAAGCCTAAATGTTAAAATAACAGTATGTTATATCTATGTGGACAATTCATGCCCTGTCATGTTAGAAAGTGCGATCTGGACACTGGTATATTTGTAGTCATGTCTGTACAATTAAAGAGAATGCCAGCACTAGATGGAGAGATGAAGCAAATGAAAAACACTAAAGCAGTAATAAACAGATTAATAATGTGGAAGGCTCCAGTGGCCAGCCTAGCCTCTCTCAATTAGCGCTAAATCAGCAGCACTTATTAGCCTGCCTCTAATTGAATGTGAAAGCGAGCTGTGCTAATGCAATCCTCCAGGTGTAATTGGTGTCAGAGGAAGAAGTGCATCTACTGCCGGCTCCCGTCTTTGTACAAGACCTCACATTTTGCTGGCTCGTTCATTTCATGCCCCATGCGTGACGTGCTGCAAGTCAGTACTGCGGACGTGTTTGAACCTGCTGAGCTGTTCCACAAGGGAGAACTTTGCCTACAGAAGTGGGTTATCCCCTAGAGATGAATCCTCCAACTAATAAGGAACATCTCTGAAATGGTCCCAGCCTTCTGGATATCTTACTGCTGTCTTTTGGGATGAAAATACAGATATCATCTGCCAGAGCCAGGCCTGAAGTGCTTTGGAAATAGCATATTTATAAGCAGATATGAACCACTCAATGAAGTGATAAATATAACACCAGAGTATAACTGTTCTCCCATCAGTTCCGAGCAGTTTTCTGGTACTTGCTGCTCACAAGCATCCCCATGTGGCTTTTTTTTCCTTTTTTTGGCACTGTCCTTTCTCAGGGGATGCAAGTGGCTGGGAGATGAGCAGTACCTGGCTTTCAATAGATAGAGCAATTGGCATTCAAGCCAAAGGCCTCAATTTTTTTCTCTCATCAGCACAGACAATCTTTTTCTTCATGCTCTCAGTCATTCAAGAGCCATTTGGCAAAATCCAGCCCGACTACCATGTGGCTTTTTCCCAGGAGTAGCTTCAGTTCTGACCACTCTCCCATAAAGTCCCGATTGATGGAGTGTTGCAGACATGCTTGTCTTTCTGGCAGCTTCCTCCATTTTTGCAGAGGAATTCTGAACCTTTGTGTGTGTGTGTGTGTGTGTGTGTTTGTGTGTATATACATATATATATATATATATATATATATATATATATATATATATATATATATATATATATATATCTGTGAGTTTGTGAAATCGTCTGGGTACTTCCACATTTCTTTAGCGATGGAACCCACCGTGCTCCTGGGAACTTTCAGAGCTTTAGCATGATGTTTGTTTTTTTTTTCACAGTCATCCTCAGATCTGTGCCTCAGTTGAATTCTGTCCATGGAGAGGTTTTCTGAATTTCATGGTTTGGTTTTTAGCTCTCACATGCATGTGAACCGTGACCTTTTAGCAGACAAGTGTGGGCCTTGAGAAAGTACTTCAAATCAATTGAATTTGCCTCAGGTGGACTCCAATAAAGTTTCTAACTGATTCTTTGCTTGGTATGGAAAGTTGGCACTTCTTGTGTCTGTGCTGTAGTGCTGCATCATTAAGCAGATGTCTGCAACACAGGCTATCAGGAGGAAGAGAAAGAAAAGACAACTGACTCACATGATTTAATGTTTTTTATGACTGCTGTTTACATTGTGAATATTAAACATAAGTGGAAATTTACACAGAAAATCACTATGCAGAGCTATTACACAAAAAATGAAATTAATATTGATAGTAAAAACAAACTCTAGAACAGGGGTGTTAAACATGCAGCGCAGGGGCCATATCTGGCCCCCAAAAGGGTACGGTCCAAACCCCCTGGGATGCATTCATGAAAAGCAAAATGATAATGAATATATTGATAATTTTATTTCAGGTTCCACATACAGATTAAATTGTGTCAGATCAGTAAAATACTATCATAATAACCTATATATAACTCCACATTTTTCTCTTTGTTAATTTAAACATTTTCATGTAATTCTACTGTATTTACAATAAAACAAACTATGATTTCACAAAACCGCGAATAACCTGAACAGATATGAACATCTTAAAATGTCTGAAGTGTAAGTTTAACAATGTTCAGCCTGTTATTAAATGGTTTGTATTAACCATTTATTACCCATTCATAAATGGGTTGTTCATTATGTATTAATCATTTGTTACCTATTTGTTAATGTCTTGTAAAGGTTCATACTAGTGTAAATGTAAAATGTTATTATTTTTAACCAACAGGTGCAGTGTTTACAACTGTTTCTTTGTTTATCTGTAAGGCAGATATACAAACACTGGACATGTTGGTTAAAAATAATCTAATTTTACATTTATCTTTGGAAGACACTAGTATGAACCTTTACAAGACATTAACAAATAGGTAACAAATGGTTAATATATAATGAAAAACCCATTTATAAATGGGTAATAAATGGTTAGTACATAGTCAGTTGTGTCGAGGTATTATTAAGTATTACCAATAATACGTATGCGCAATTGACATGTATAAATGATAAACTGCGACATGAGCTTGTTAAAATAGCATTTAGTTTTTTGAAGTGTTGGTTTATTCATGTTATTCACATTGTTTTACAGGATAGTTGGTAGATGTACACATTTTCATCACATAATTTTACTTATTTTTTTCCTCTAAAACATAGAGGAACATTTGGAGTTGACATTATTTCTATATTATGTTCTTGTTTTCGTGGTACAGACCACTTCAGATCAAATTTGGTTTAATGTGGCCCCTGAACTAAAATGAGTTTGACACCCCTGCTCTAGAGTAATTACTTTGAAGTATCATTGAATCACATATGCAGATTAACCACATAAAATAAGTTTAATCCATTTTAAGACCAAATATCTGATAAGCGTTTTCAGTTGAATTGCTTTTCCTTGCAGCAGTACACAAGGACACATGCTAATTCTTCTTTTGTATCCTCATACAGATGAGGCTTGTGCCAACTGCTCTTTCGGGGCAATCTGCGACGCCCAGAGCGGTCAATGTGTTTGCCCGTCCGAGTGCGTGGAATCCCATCAGCCTGTATGCGGTAGCGATGGCAGCACATACAACAGTGAATGCGAACTGCATGTCCGGGCGTGTAAAGAACAGATGGACCTGCGAGTGGTCAACCAGGGAGAGTGCAGTAAGTATTGCACACACGTTTATGCCCCTGTCACCCATCGTATATATAACTTTAATTGTTTTTCTGCCCTGTAGCACCCAGAATGTAATCATTTACTGAAGGAACACTGCCTGAAAATATAATATAATTTTCACTTAACCTTTCTATGCCACAATAAAATGCAGTGATTTAGCTTTGAGCAAAAAATATAATAAGATTTTCTGACTGATATAATAATATCTTTAAGGGACAAGGAAAGAATTTTTACAGATATTGGAAGAATATATGCTGTAAAGGAAAAGTCATGTAATAGTTCTAGTGTCATGTTAGCCTACTGACAAGATACAACATTGACACAGATTTTAGATTTGGAAACCTAAACTTTGAACTGTATGTAGAATTAGAAAGAATAAAGAAGTCTATTTAACTACTGTACAATCCCTGTCAATGATAAATGAAGCACCCCAAACACATGCTAATTATTCATTGTGTAGGGTCCCTATATGAGCCCAGAGTGGATCTCAGATCAGACTAGATGTACCAGAACATGATAAAATCTGCAGACAGCAGCCAATGTTAATAAGCAATACAATTATGGAAAAACAGTCAATTCAATCTTTGTGAAAGGTTCCTTTTTCATTTAAGTCAGCAGTAATGCTTATTGAACCATGTGTCCTTTGTCTGGGGTGACCTTATGACATTGATACATTAAGAAAGGTTTTAAATTGAATTTGAAATGAAGAAATGTAGTTTCTATTAGCACTTAAGTGCTTTTTGAAATAGGCAGCTGGATCAGTCATTTGTAGTCTAACACTATTTATGAACTAATTATACTTGAATTGAATGTGATAGGGTCGAAGTATTAAAGAAAAATCATATTTATGAAGCTACTTCTACAGAGCGCTGAAGGCCCATTTGATCCTGTTTGAATTATTTTATGCCACTACTTATGCGTGTGTTATTAGTCAGTTTAAAAGGTCATTTTACAGTTCTGCAGCTTTACCCTAAAAGACCCAAACAGCCACCGGAAAGCAAAATCATCAACTGATTTTAAATGTTTAGTAACTAATATAAGCATGCCCCCCACAGCTAGGCTTAAAGAAGCATGGGAAAAGGATTTAGGTCTTTCCTTATCACACAAACTTGGACTACCATAAACTGGTGTTTTCAACCTCTGTGCACATCAGTGTTTTAAAGTGGTACACAGGGTTTGTATGTCAAAAGCAAAGTTGTCTACCATATACCCTGATATTAGTCCATACTGTGTCAAATGCAAACATGCAGAAGCTTTTCTCATCCACATGTTCTGGTCCTGTTCAAGCCTTAACAAACATTGGAGGGAAATCTTTCATATATTTTCTCAGCTGTTAAATATTAAACTACAACCACAGATTTATAATTCAGAATAATTCTTCTTTAAGGTGACCATGTAAACACCTAATTCCAGTTGAAGATGACTATTTCCAATTAAACTAATTCCGAATAAAGTCAGTGGTTTATTCACATCTTAATTCTGAATTGCATAATTCTTCTAACATGGAAACAGTTAATTCCTCTTTAACATTATTCATGTCAATTTGCACATGCTCCTGGTCTTGTCGTGACGATGTACATAATAGAAACATTGAGGAGTGGAGAAAATTAGATAGAATACAATACAATATAATAGAAGTAATTTATTGATCCCACAATTGGGAAATTGCTTGAATTCAGTCATCAATCAAATGGGAAATTCCAGAAACATTCCAGATCCTGCAAATGCTTGACATTTGATGCATACTGGTCACTCCAGTGGACAGTTCTTCTCCAGCTGTTCTCTTGTATATTCAAGAGTTTTGTTGTTTTAGTTCCATATCAGTCAGTTCATATCATTACTGTAACTTGGCTGTTCTTAATACCTGATCTGCACGTTTGCATGTAAATCAATTCGTCATTGTTATTAGACTGTAATTAACAGTCTTCTTTAACAAAAACTGCATTAAAAATTATTTATTTCATAGTGTTCTGATTTAAATACATGTTCCTTCTGTTCTGTTTTAAATACACGTTTATTTGGTTCGAATCTTAAACACACGTCCAGCTGAGTATTTTTGTAACTCCATGAAAAAAAATAGGCTTGTTAAAAAAGATTTCAATCACATTGTTCATGCCTAAAGAGGAATAAAAACAGTTAGGAAAAAATCTTGACTAATGTTCTCATAATTCCTACATCAAAGGGTTACACTTTGTACATAAAATAATCTCTTCTCTGTCATTGCCAGTGCACTAGACATGGTAAATGGTGTCCATCACAATAGAAACCTGTGCTTGGAGTCAGTTTTACTTTGTTATGTTCTGCTTACTTTTTTTTCTATGGTCCTAGCTATGATTGATTTACACCCTTTGTAATCTAGTTTCAGATTTCTGAAAGGACCAATCAGCACTGCCCATAAAAAGATCTTGATGGAAAAAAATTAAGCCTATTGATACATTATTTCAGGTTAAAAATGTAGTTTGTCATCTTTTCATGGTCATCAGATTTGACCCATATGGGCATTCAGAGGTTCCAGAGTGAACGGGGAAACACTGTCATCTTCTACAAAAGTGATTCACTGAATGACAAAGATGAAGACACTTGTTTCCATGTTCAGTTATTGATATCATCACTGAAAAATTAAGTTTTTCCATCGGTTTCCAGTGTCTGATATAATAACCCACAGATCCACTTTGAGGTTTTATCAACATATATATGCTCAGTAAATTAAATATAGGAATATACCCTATTTGAATGACATAATGCAAAAACATGGAGGATAATATTCTAATAAATTATGATAATTAACTTAATAAAGGTTAAATACACAGAAAAGGTTATTTGGGTAGAGCAACAAAAGTAGCATTGGGTCTTTATGAGTTAAACAGGAATTTAACAAGTTTTTTTCTAAGCTATTTTGAAACTTTTATTTCATATGAGCCAAGACAAGCTGTTCATTTTTATCATAAACTGTAACTTTCTTGGTTCGTTAAATACACTTTTAAATTGACTTCATATGTGTAGTTCATAGCAAAATACAAACAAAATAGAAAAAAACATCGCTTGTCTCTTCCCATTAGAGCAAAGTAGAAGGGGCAGATATTTTTCTATGTCTGAGTCTATTTCTCTACAAGGAGTCCTTTTTGTGTATAAATAAATAATTGATAGCCCCATACTATAATAACTGCATTCAAATAAACTGAAAAGGCTGAATATACTGTGAATTATTTATGAGACACAGGTTGAACTTAATTCTCATTCTCGCGATTACCCTGATGTATAAAATGTATGAGTTTCTTTTACATTAAAGTGAAACTCATTAGAAGCATTACACTGAAACATGTTGAGTTGTGAGACTGAAATGTCTATTAGGAAAGTTAATAATGTACAGCAGGTTTGTCAAACTCATTTTAGTTTAGGTGTCACATATATCAGACCAGTAAAATAATAACTGTGAAAAAAAACTAAAATGACATGATAAAATTGCATTTCAGAAATTCATACCACGGGCCAGATTGGACCCTTTAGCAGACATGTGATTATGTATTCCACAAGTCCATTCTGTGAATGAAATCATCTGAAACCATCCTTGCATATTTGCTGTTTTGCACCAACCCTTCCTGCTCTGACCCAGCCCTTGGCTTTGTGTCTAATGCAGAAACATGTGGCAGCTCTGTTTGTGCCTGGGGCGCCCGATGTGTCCAGAATAAGTGTGAGTGCCCACAGTGCACGGGCGAGGCCTTATCCCTGGTGTGTGGAAGCGACGGCACCACCTACGACAATGAGTGTGAACTCGGTGTGTCCTCCTGCATGCAGAAGAGGAGAATTGATGTGGTGAAGCCCGGCAGCTGTGATGAAGGTAGGAAATGGACTTTGAAATGGAGTAATTATGTTAACCAATCGGCCATTGAAATGGTGTAATTATCTTTATCAAGTGACCTGTGCTACACTATTCAGTCATCTGTGCATTTTCATAATGGTTGTGTATGCCACCAGCATATGCCAGCAGGAGCATGCCAACAAGCTAACATGAGCTGAAAGTCATACTGGTGTACGTCACGTCCATAAGCACAACCTATTATGAAACAGAAATAACTTCTGGGTGATTAAGTTCAGGTCAACTGCAATTCAGAAAACAAATCATGCTTTGGTTGTAATGTTTGTTTATCAGTGCGTTTCGACCAGTGCTTCACTTTATCGACAGCTAAACATTCTAATAAGACATCGCCCTTTTTGAAATTCACTGCTGATAGTCAATATTTTCCAATGTTCTAAATAGAAAATGTGCATTTATTCACTTAAATAAAAACATTCATTCATTCATATTCATGTTGTTAATGTAACAGTAAGAAAACAAAAAAACCCATAGTAACATAAAACTGAAGTAAAAAGACTTATTAACAATCATATAGTTGTTGGCTCAACCTTCTAGATTCCTACATTTGCCCCCAAGTCCCCCCCATTCCATCCATGAACACATTAAAATTCATAGTATCCACACATACTTTTCACTCCTATTCTGTCACTGGTCTCCCTTATCCATCCTACTAGCAAAAGCAGGTCATGTACTGTTAAAAGATGAGTTATATATACCAGGGGTTCCAAACATGCAGCCTGGGGGGAAAAACTGGCCCCCTAAAGAGTCCAGTCTGGCCCCTGGCATAAATTTGTGAAATACAAAAATGATAGTGAATATATTGATCATTTTATTTCAGGTTCCACATACAGCTCAAAATGGGTCAGATGAGTAAAGTACTATCATACTTTTACTTTAATCATCATTTTACTGTACTTACAATGAAACAAACTATCTTTTCACAAAAATGTAAATAACCTGAACAAATATGAACATTTTGAAATGTCTGAAGTTTAACAATGTTCTGCCTGTTATTACATGTTTTGTGTATTTGTAGATCCACTAATAAATAATCCGAGACATGATCTTGTTAAAATAGCATTTAGTTTTCTGAAGAAGTATTGGTTTATTCATGTTATTCACATTGTTTTAAAGGACAGTTGGTAGATTTAAACATTTTCATCACATAATTTTACTTTCTTTTGCTCTAAAATGTACAAGAAAATCTGGAGTTGATATTATTTTTACATATATGTATGTATATATATATATATATATATATATATATATATATATATATATATATATATATATATATATATATATATATATAATGTTGTTATTTTAGTGGTACGGCTCAATTCAGATCAAATTTCGTTTAATGTGGCCCCTGAACTAAAATGAGTTTGACACCCCTGATATATACTACTACTAGGGAAAGGTGAGTTTGAATAAACAGAGGCAAGGTAAAAATGTGTTAGATAAACCTAACATCATCAACACTATCACACTCATCATTAATAAACAAATACATGATAACAATGCTGATGAAGAGGAAATAGTAATTAAAAAAAGGATTATATGATCACTATTTGGTTGTTAATAATTTGTGTCTGAATGTCTGAGATTAATGTGTGCTGCATTTAATAGATGTTCGTTTTACTAGTCTGAATTTTTTTCTTTCAACACCTGCTTCAAATACATGTCTTCCAACTCGCAGGAACATGTTACCAGTCTGGAGTTTTTATGTGAATTATCTGCAGAAAATTATTTAACTTTCATCAAATGCCAAATGGAAGAGCGGGAAATGACATGACTTTTGCATTTATGCATTTTGTCCACATCTTTTTAGTTTTCATTTGAGCAAAAATTGCAAAGGAAAAACTCATCATTGCGAAACAGATGGAACCAAACAGTTGAATGTGGGTGTTAAAAAACATGGTTTTGGCTTGGTTCTGACTCAGCTGCAGGCCCATTATATTTGAGTTAATAACAGAACCTTACACAGACTATCTTCAGTAATAAAATAAAATAAGATGGAAAAAAATAGTAGCACTTGACATGAGGATGAAATAATCCACTCATTCCAGTGGCGGCTGCAGGTGTTTAAAACAGGGGACCTCCATCATAAAACTTGTCTTATTAATTAAAAATAAAAAGAAAGCTTAATTGTGGCTGCCCTGCTTCATCTATACCAGAAAACCACAGCAACACACACTTGTAGGTGTATAACTTGCCTTTTTTTCACTTCAGCTGATGCAGTCGGACCACTAAAATATCATAGTAATATAAATATAATATCAACTCCAAGTTTTCTCTAGTTATAGTGTAACACAATTACGTAATGAAAATGTTGTCTAAAAATTCATGAGTAAACTGGGGGGGGGTGCCACAGATTCAAAATCAACATTGTTAAATATTCAAGCCTGTTGTGCTTTCAAATTGAAGGGTCAAATATGATGTTCACCAATAAAAGGAACACAGGCTCAGTAAATTCCAGTCAAAAATTACCAGTGGTTCTGTATGTGATTATTCTCCACTAAATTGGGTGAATTACCACAATATTCCTACCGTTAACATGTCCGGTGCAACAAACAGCAGTACACACTCTTCTTTAGTGACCATGTCGTTGTGAATATCACATGTTTTGACACCCAGACTGTCCTGGACTCAGAACTACGCCCTACTGTGCTAACAATGTATTACATTCTATCTCCTGTACACGTCGCCTGGCTTTCTTGAGTTCAATGTGTAAACTATGAAAAGAAACATGTCGCTCATGTTGCACGTGTCGCTTGTGCATGTCGCCTCATAATTAATTGCATTAATGTTAATTTGGAGTATGATCAATTCATCTAATTAGCCCATTAAACTTACAGGCCTAATTATGATACAGATTTTACTGGTCCCACCCACTTGACGTTAAAATGGGCTGAACTAAAAGGATTGTTAATATCTTAAAGTGGAATTTTTCCATTTCACAAATTGATCCCATGGGCCAGATTGGACCCAGATTGGCATGCCACTTTTGACCTGCAGGCCATATGTTTGACACTTGTGACTGAGATGATTCAGTACTATAGGCCTGGTTGGTTCTTTGTGGTGATTTCTTGAAATGATTTAACTTTGCCTCAAAACATGATCATAGGTTTGGCTTTTCACCACCTAAAACAACTGTGATTGGTTTAAAAGAGATACATACCAAGTAGATAGTTCTGTTTGTAGAGACGGTATAGAGCTATAACAAAGTATTACTATGCGAGACTAAGGAGCTGCAGTCCTGTAAATTACGTCATTCAGTGTTCTATAGTAGTGACAAATCAAATCCAGGTCAATCTAATTCATGCAATATGAATGGTACACACTTTAGGTGTGAAAAAGCCCCTAAATCTACCATGTAAGCCATTCGATTCTGTAGAGTCTTTAATGAAGGTCATACTTCTTTTGTTTAGCAAATTTTCACCATTCATTTGAATATGATTATTTTTAATGCTTGGGTTATGGTTCATATTTTAAGGCCTTCTATCCAATTACAGTTTTAAGTGTGTGACCAATGGCACTCAATGTGAGTGTCTCATTTGTACGCCTGTGACTCTGTTGTCCAACTCGTTCTGAATAAATGAGATCACCGTGCAAATCACATCTTGATCAACGCTGACAGACTAAGCTAGGATATCTCATCTCCTCACCTCAGCCCATCTGAAGGGGACAGGACTTCTTCAATCTCAGGCAGGCAGCAGCATTGCCATCCCCTGTTGGCTGGTGTGTCGTCATGGTGAAAGTAGTCATCCCCTGACAAGGTGTGAAGGAGAGCAGATTACACCTGCCAGCAGGAGGGACAGCTGGAGAGAAGAAAAGTGGGGGTAGATGGCACATAGAGCAAATAGAGATGAGAGGAATTCACTTCCATTTCCATTGCTAGCTAGAGGTGTGCCCCCCCCCCCTAATTTTTTCATGTTACCATTATCTACCCTACTGGCCCCAGGACTATGTGGTAAATTGTGCCTCCAAAGCCTCTTGTGGTCAATTTAACATCATTTCATTGACCGAGACCAGTGACCTTTTTTGTATGTAGAGCATGAAGTAATGTGAAACTGTATACCCTGATTCAGCCACCACACACAGAGACTCTCTGTCCCTATTGTCTGTTCATTGTCTAGCATCAGCTGAAAACGCTCCTCTACCTCCCCAAGGACATTGCTCTGCTTGTGTTGCCTGATGGCTTAGTTTTCCCATTTTATTGTCTCTCTCTTACCATCTCTCAACATCCTCCTCTTTTCCAACACTTGCTCATTTTGATTCAGAGAAAACCATCAGCCTTACACAATAGAATCTTTTTTCCCGCTCTGCTCCCCGTCGCTCTTTGCCATCCCACCCACTCTAGTCTCTCTCCGTTTTGCTCTCACCTTCGAAATTATGCCTCTCAACAAAAGGGGCACCGATGTTTTCACAGATAGGGGTGGAGATGGGATCGTCTGCAATCGATAAATTTCACCCTAGGGCCGACTACTAGTCAGGTCTTTTTCTGAAGGCTCTGTCCCCGTTCCATTCATCCCTCGTCAAATGTGATCTAGACCCTTCACAGGAAGTCTGGTGTAATTGTGAAAAGATCAAACTGAAGTTGCTGTAAAATATCTCTATATAGCTGAGGTACTTCTCTTTAGCTATGTGCTTTAAGAGGGATTTCTCTTTGACATATTCTCCTGGTTCTTGATGGATGGGAGGTGCATTCTTCCAAAATGAAGACCGTTTTTCTGGTTCTATTGTAGACATCAGCAAAGCTCTACATCACCAACATGCATAGCCTTCCACTCCATACTTCTTATGGAAGATAAGCCTGGAGAGGAAGTGAACATGTGATTTATTCGCTAACGTAGGCTTGACTTAAAAACCATCCTCATTAGTCTTGTTGGGAGGAGGGGGAGGGGCACAGAGCATAAAAATGGAAGTTGTTTTCTCCCGCCTTTTATTTAGCAGTAATGAAAAATGACAGTGTTCCCACTGTTGGCCATACAGGGAAATTTATCACCTGTTTAATTTCACACTCGGGTAGGCCTGGCCTCAGCTCCTTTTCTCGACACTGACAAAGTAGCAACTGAGAGCAGTGCATCACCTAAGGGGGGCCCCAGCCCTTTTTAATTGAATAGACATTTAATAACAAGATTATGAGTGCAGGAACACTCTGTGACACATGGTTCATACCATACTCCTCATGGTGCACAGATTCGACCAGAAGGCATGACTGACCAGGAAAATAAAAGCAATTTAGGTATTTGGAAGGCAAAACAGTGAGTGGAATGAAGTCAGCAGATTTTCCTTTCCCAGTACATCAATCAAGGACTTGTAACCTTTTATTTAGGCAACTTTTTTTTTTTTTCTTTTGTGAAATAGTCAAGCAAGTTATATGATTTTGCCACTTTGGCATGGCGATTCATCCTTCTTTATTTCGCAGAACTTTATTTGGACTAACATGCTGTCAAGAGCAGCCAAGACACTGACAGATGGAGCAAAAACAAAAGCAAATGGAGCCACAACAGCGCATCCTTGTGCAAAGGCCGCTGTCATTTTCGATCTTTTGTCGTGACATGCACCACAATAAGGAAGGATTTGTTTTCCAGTGATGGATGTCCAGGTTGACATCCGCACAGGACATGATGTCAGCGACAGTATAATATTATTGCTTTTTCTCCTTGAATTGCTCAAGAGATGATGACGCGACATATGTTGATGACCCGAGACCTCCAAACCACGACGTCCTACTCTCCTCCCTTGCTTCTATTATCTGTCTTTTTGGTTTCTTTTCTTTTCTTTAACAAACATTTTCAGACAGCTTTGACAATAGCATCTTCTCACTCAGTCCTTCTATTATTTCCACTGTCAAACCTTTCTAATGCTTGCCTCTCTCTCTTCCTCTGTGTTTCTTGGACATTATTCTTATGCAATTCATTTCCTTTTTTCTCTCAGCTGCTGAATTCTGTCTTCTTAATGGAGCTCACTTGGTTAAATAGACTCGAGCTTCTGACATGATTGAGTAAAAAGGAATGGATGGGCAGTGCAGAGAGAATAGCTGATGCAGCCATCTTAGCTGGGACTGTATTAATTGAAAGGTTCATAGGCAGCGCTAGTGGTGTGCACATCAAAGAGCAACAGCTAATTAGGACCCCCCTTCGCCCTTCACTTTTATTTATTCCATTCTAATGTCTTACCTCTTTTATTTATTTATTTTGTCTCTTTAAGAGGGCCTGAATGGAATATGAATTTGCTACTCCTCCATTTCCCTTTTTATTATGTCTTGCTGTGCTGGCATACAGTGAACAAATACAGGTGGCTAACAGCAGGATCTTATTATTATTTCTCTTCTTTCTGCTTTGCCCACAAGGCAGCTGATTTCTCCTTTTCACTGGACATCTGAAGCCAAAGGCTTGTAATAATGTCACAGTTGAAAGCCATTATCTTACACATTAGCCCCCGTCACACAGCGTTATCTTTAACTCGGACTGTGGTTCACAATCGATAAGTGGCTACAACTGCAAATTCAAGCAAAAAAGGATTAAGGTCAGAGGTTCTGCCGGTGTAAAATGGAGACAGAGTGAGTTGCTAACCAGTCCTGATGTTTGTAAGGGAGGGATGTGATTCTAAATAAGCCCCACAGTTGTATCCAATGCTAATGAAGTGAAGGGCCTTCCACTGTATCGACCACTCATAGCTGTCACAGTCTATTGTTGATGACCCATATCAAATGGCAGCCAGGGCCTCCTCTGCTCCTCCAACCCAGCCCTCTGTCCCCCTCCATAATCTACTTTAAAAGATGGGTTATGCTAAATGGCACTTCCCCTCTCTACAACATTGATTTTACCATTAGGCTTGACACATCAATAGAAGTAGAAGTTAAATGAGCACTAAAAGATGCACCAGATAAAGAAACACCTTGATTACTTGATGTTTTGTGGCTTCTTTCTGCTATGCTGGGAGCTTTTAGTCAGTCTGCATTCCTTTTCTGAATAACAAATTTGTCTCAAATGAACTTTCTGCCACTCCCCAGGGTGCGTCTCTCTCTCTCTCTCTCTCGTTGTCCTCTGTCTTAAATTCTCTCCATCTTTTCATGCTGACTGCTTTCATTTCGAGTGTTCACACTCTTTCAACTAATCTCCCTCTTGAGTTCTACTGTAGGTAACATTTGCAACTTCAAAAGCAGAATCCTAAACACTTCCATGCCTGCTCTGAGTAAGAGAGCCTGATTTGTCTTTTTCTTAAATGAAACTCAAAACAATTCATCGGGGGGGGGGGGTTACTCCATCTTGTATCCCTTACCCTGTGCTAAAGTTTGTCCAACAGTTTAGCAAAGACAACAGTTTTGTAAAGTCAGTGATTATGGTGTTTCGCCTGGCCTTGCTCCCTCTTGTTCCTAGGAAAAACAAGGTCAATTCGAGTAGTTCTCTTAGTTTCGATTCAAGGAATGGCTCTTTTAGGACAAATAAAATGCAGCCAAGACTTGCAGATAAAGAGTTGCTTGAACAACTTTCTTTAAAGTCTCAAGAGATAATTAGATTTTACAGAACACTTTGCAATTAGTTGCTTTCTCATATCAGGATGCAGGCACCCATAAAGCAGGCCCTGCCACCAATTCTCTCTGCACACTTGGACGCCACAGTTAATAATTACCTCCTTTTTTGTCTCTGATTTAATTGAAACAAAAAGGATGCCTCACTGGTGGTGCAGACATGTTGCCTCTAATTTATTTAGTCAATCCCTCACCCTCACTACAGTTGGTCATTATCTTGTAATACCAGCAGTGCCTTTCGTTCCATCTCTCTGTGACCAACGTGAGGGAAATGTAAATTATCTAAACATTGCAACCCATATAATGAAGTAAAGAGAAATGGATGTCGTTTTCACCTGATATAAGGTTATCTCCCCTGTGTGTTGCTGCGCTTGATGAATGATTTTGTGTATTTATGGTTTTGTAATGCAGACTGTGGCTCAGGAGGCTCTGGCTCTGGAGTGGAGAGTTGTGAACAGGACCGCTGTCGCACATTTGGAGGTTCATGGGATGAAGATGCAGAGGAAGACCGTTGCATCTGTGACTTCTCCTGCCAGAATGTGCCTCACATTCTGGTAAGACTGTTTTAGGATTTGTCTTTTGTCACAGAAGTTTGAAACTTTTAACCAGTTTTTCATGTAACCTCTAAGCAGAGGTTTAACTTGGTGCTAAAAGTTCTCATGTCATATTTGTTTACAGCTCAAGTTTAGCATATAATCATGTATTTGTTTAGCTAAGTCCACTCTATGCATTTTTTGTTTTACCTTTTTGGAAACTTTAGTGCTTTTAACACCACATCAGTGTCTTTATTTACTCTTTACAGCTATGGATAGAGTTAGGCAAAAGAAAACCACATTTGGGGCCAAAATATAGTATTTGCAATGAAACATTTTAAATGTCTTTTTATCATTTTATCATGCTAAATGAAGTGGAGATTGTTAGATATTGGGTATGAATGTGTCTGTGCTGTTGTGAGTAACTGTCATGGTTACTGATAGTCCTTTAAATACAGGTTAAAAAAAAGGACTATGTGACATAAAATAGAATATGGCAACAGTCATGATGGTCAATGGTAATAGTAAAATAGTAAATAGTAATACAAAGCATTTTCCGTCTCAGGAGATGGTTTTATTGATGCCCAAAATTGTTTTCAATGTCCTGACTAGTTCTGAATCGATGCCCATACACTATTGTAGCTAATTCTCTACTGGAAATGGTTTGATACAGTCTGTCACACTTGACGTTAAGGGGTGCAATCTGTAGAACTGCATAAATCATTTACTTTTAACTACCAATAACTGACACTGTTTGACTTTTAATATTGCTGATTTGTCAAAATGCTAAATAATGAATGCCGTCAAAATTAACACATTAACGCAAATTAAATCATCATCGGCAGAATGACTGCATTTCAAGCAGTTTGTCCATGCAGTTACTGTAGCATTGCACACACACCAATGTGCAGATGGAAAGATGGAAGACACTAAATTGCATGGCAAAAAAAAAATCAAAACATGAGGGAAGTGTGGACTGGCAAAAAAGTATCAGTTACATTCTGCAGCATGGACTTTTCTTTTCAGTGACGCATTTCCACCTTAAATACCACATTAACGCAAAGTGTGCACTCGTCGGGAATTGTGGTTGTCCTTTGGCTAACATGTCGCCTAGCTTGCAACAAACGCATAAAGTGTATGTATCTTAAGTCTATTTATTGAGACAAAAAACAATAGCTTTTTTTAATTAGTTATTTTTTGTTTTATATTTTTAAAGAAACGAATGGTAAATCAAAATTAATGCACAGAAAACTTGTGATTAATCTGATCAAAAATTTTAGTAACTGAGGAGGAGTTTAGAAATGAGCATTTGTTGGTATAGATTAGATTTTTCTATCAGTTTTCAATGCATCTTGGCTTAGTGTCACCAAGTTATTCTTACCAATGCATCAATGAAATTCACTGTCAGGTCAGGACATATGGATAAGTCTCTTCTTCCAACATGTTTCTGTGTGGAACAATAGGAGATGCAAAATCTGTGAAGACTTTTGATTTCACAATAATTTTAACCTCTACAATACAGAGATTCAGTCATATTCCACAGGTTCAAGAGCAATGACCACAGAGGAAAAAACAAAAATGACTTCAGTGAAATGTCAATTGATGGCAATTTTGGGAACTCATTCCAAGATAATAATACAGCACATTTTAATGAATGCCCCACATTGAAACCTTTTCTCAGAACTCCTTCCAAGTGCATGTTGTCCTCACGTATACAGGGCCTTAGCAGTTGCCATGGAGATGGCTTTGCTGTATAGACGTGAGCACACTATAAAAACATGTTTTTAATAACAATTGAAATGCTAATGTTATACCTAGCTTGAGTCCAATTTCCATAAATTGACTGTCTACATCTGAAATATATATTGAATATAGTTTTTTCATATATACTGCATATATGTTGCATATAATATGTTTTAGGACTGGCCATGTCTGAGGAGGTAGAGCAGGTTGTCCATTAATCCAAGGGTTGACGTTTGTCCTAGTCAATCCATTGTGTGCTTGGGCCAGTGCCACTCATCGTGGTGTATGAATGTTTAGTGGTGGTCAGAGGAATCATAGGCATGAATTGGTAGCCACGCTTCTGTCAGTCTGCCCCAGGGTAACTGGCTACAAATGTAGTTTACCACCACCCAAGGGAGCATGTGAGAGTGAATGAATGTTGGATAATGGGTGCCTTGAAAAACGCAATAGAAATCTAATTCATTATTATTATTATTATTATTATTATTATTATTATTATTATTATTATTATTATTATTATTATTATTATTATTATTATTATTGAAACTGAATCATATGTTCTGTGTCGGCCATTAGTGTGTTTGGCCATTTGTGTCGGCACCACACAGCAGTTATATACTCATTATAGTATAGACGATTTTTTAGTATCACAATATACTATGTCACAGGGTTAAAAAAACAAAACAAAACACAATGTCAGTTTCTTCTAATATCGTGCAGTCCTAATCACAATCATTCCAAATAAATACAGATGGTACTACAGTTTATGTGGTTTATGCCAGACAGGAACAAATCAACAAAAGATACCAAAGACATGTTCCTAAAATATACACAGTACTATCTATCTTTTTAAAATTATTATTTAATTATTTTTTTAATCATTCATTTTATTTCTTCTTCTTCTTCTTATTATTATTATTATTATTATTATTATTATTATTATTATTATTATTATTATTATTATTATTATTATTATTATTATTATTATTATTATTATTATTATAAATGTTGTCTTGTACATGTTTGATATTATGGTTAAGTTCAATAACAACTTTTCACATTTAGAAAACAGCATAATATTCAATTTTGCTTTGCACAGTACTCAGTTTTGTCTAATTGTTTTGCAGATTTGTGCTTCAGATGGGAAAAACTACGGCAATGAGTGTGAGCTGAAGAAGGCCAGATGTGAGAAACAAGAGCACTTACTGATTCAGAATCAGGGACCCTGTGCAGGTTTGTATATTACACCATTCAAAGTTAGTGAATCTATAATTCATCTGCTGAAACATCTTCACCAAGACTCATACATCCACATCTCATTTCTCTGCTCATTTCATCCATTGATGGGAACTTATTGTAATTCCACTGCAGTGGCCTCTATAACCATTAGCAGTTAAAGCGAAGGCCAAGGTTAAATATGATGTACATCTTATATGTGATTCAGCTGGAGGAAAGTTGACTCAACACACTTGACACTCTTCAGCGATGTTCTCGTTCGTCTCTGGGAGGCAACCGGTCCTCTGGGGGTTAGCTGGTGTACACGCTGAACAGAATTGTCTCACAGGCATATGAATGGACTGAGCTGATAGGAATAATGATTCACTTTTCCAGTGCAGACAGTCAGACAATTTAAACCTGTGCTCACAGGCTTGCCTCATATCCCCCTGGATACCACTTTGTCCCACTTGCTTTAATATAAAAACCCTCACTTTGCACATAGATGAATGGCATTTATCAGCTCCAATAGTTGTCAGATCAGTGGCTAAGCAGTAAAGGTTAGCCTCCGTCCTCTCCTTGGCCATGTTAAATGAACAGCTTTCACTCCGACGCTTGCGCAGGCCGGGGGAGCAGAGCAAAAGGCACTTAAGGGATTTTCGTGTGATCATTTCAGCCTGTTTGATTCCCCGTGGGTCTAAAAGAGAGAAGGAAAAGAGTCGGTGAGAAAAGAAGAAGCTGCCACTGTGTTTTCACACACATCCCTACAGATTCTTCTCACTCCTAAGCTGGCCTCCTTGGGCACTGACTGTCACGCTTCTCTACCATCCATGGATAATCAATCCTTTTTTGAAGAGCCCTCTATGGGTATGAGAGCTGTGGGCTCTCCTCTCCTATTGGCTAATGGAAAAAGTCAGATGTTTGGGAATTTCACCGTCCTCCACATTAAGTATGTAGGGAGAAACTTCATTTGACCTCAACTCCTGAAACTCATTAAAACATCCCAGACCTCAGTAGCAAAACTATGATCAACATGTTGGTCATTGTGCCTTAATACAGTATATTCATGTTTTATATATTATATAAATTATTCTTATTAATAATATCAAGAAGAAGAAGAAGAAGAACCACACTACGCCTACTACTATTACTACTACTATTACTACTACTAATAGTAATAATAATAATAATAATAATATATACCGTAATTTCCGGACTATAGAGCGCACCTGATTATTAGCCGCACCCACCTCATTCTAAGAGGAAAACCGATTTTGTACATACACAAGCCGCACATGTATATAAGCCGCATGTGCCCACATTAAAACATGTAACACAAACACAAAATTAACCCAAACCCGACTTCAAGTCCCGCGAATGAAACTAAATGTCCTTCATTAAAGTCCACAGTCCAAAAATCACAGCCGGCAAAATGAACGGAAAATGACACTTAAGGTTTGATGCAGACCTGCAGAGTCCGGGTCCCGTTGAAAGTAATCCAAGGAAAAAAAAGTGTATATTTCCAAAGGTAAGGGAGGGAAAAATGTCCGCCGTATCCACAAACAGGTGGCTGGTCGCCGCCTCGCCTCATCTATCGCAGAGTCAGTGATAACTTTAATCTTTCGCAGAGAGTTCAGGTCAAACTCCTCCGTGCCAATGTGCAAAAATAATCCACAGGGTCTGGTCGAGCCTCTGTCTTCTCTCACACACCGCCGCGGGTTTTTCTTTAAGCAACTTTTTACCCCCTGTACACCTGTCCGTCAACTTTACCGGTCCCCACTTAAACCCGTCACCCCGCGTTTGTTCCGCCCCTCCTTTTTCATTCAATCTTCCTCGATGCATATATTCCACCGGTCTAAATCTTACCTTTTCTACTCGAGCGCCTCTGGCAGCCGTTAGGAAAATTACATAAATTGGCCGCATCACTGAAAAAGCGGCAAGGTTGAAAGTTTGGGAAAAAAGTAGCGGCTTATAGTCCGGAATTTACGGTATATATATATATATATAGCAGCCTTAGAGATACAGCCTCCATACAAGCAACCAACCAGGAGCTGGAGACGTGGCTAGCTGCAGTGGACAAGTCTGGCCTTCCTGGCAGGTTCAAGGCCTGGGTGTACCAGCACGGTATTCTACCCCGGATCCTCTGGCCCCTCTTAGTCTATGAGTTCCCTATTTCTGCAGTGGAAGGCTTTGAGATGAGGGTCAGCAGATTCCTCCGCAGGTGGCTGGGACTGCCACATAGTCTGAGCAGCATAGCCCTGTACGGAAACACCAACAAACTGAAGCTTCCCACCAGCAGTTTGAGCGAGGAATTCATGGTGACACGGGCCAGGGAGCTGCTCCAGTACCGGGAGTCGAGTGATCCTAAGGTTGCCCAGGCGGGGATCGAGGTCAGGACGGGACGGAAATGGAAAGCCGCTGAGGCAGTGGAGGTTGCAGAGTCGAGGCTGCGACACAGGACGCTAGTGGGTGCAGTGGCCCAAGGGAGAGCTGGCCTAGGCAGCAAGAAAACACCCCGCTATGACAAGGCACAGGGAAAGGAGCGGAGGTCACTGGTCCTGGACGAGGTGCGTGCAGGGGTAGAGGAGAGGCGCGCCAGCCAGATGGTGGGGATGCGGCAACAGGGAGCCTGGACAAGATGGGAACATGCTGTGGAGCGCAAAATCACTTGGACCGAGCTGTGGAAGGCGGAGCCCCACAGGATTAAGTTCCTGATCCAGGCGGTCTACGATGTCCTACCTAGCCCTTCGAACCTCTACATCTGGGGGAAGGTGGAGTCACCAGCATGCCCCCTTTGCCAGAGGAAAGGAACCCTCGAGCATGTCCTAAGCTGTTGTCCAGTAGCCCTGGGAGAAGGCCGCTACCGCTGGCGACATGACCAGGTTCTCAAGACAGTAGCGAACGCGATCTGGGATGGGATTAATAAGAACAAGAGCCTCCGCCCGGCGAACAAAACCATCGCTTTCATCAGAGCTGGGGAGAAGCCTGCAGCGGCCAGCCGGAACACCACCAATGGCCTATTGACAACAGCTCGTGACTGGGAGCTGAAAGTTGATCTGGGGAGGCAACTGAAGTTCCCAGAAGCTGTGGCCGAAACACCACTAAGGCCGGATATGGTCCTTATATCCGGAGCTGCTAAGAAAGTTGTTCTGTTGGAACTCACAGTGCCATGGGAGGAAAGAATGGAGGAGGCACATGAGAGAAAGAGGGGAAAATATGCGGAACTGCTGGAGAAGTGCCGGAGCAATGGGTGGAACGCAAGCTGCCACCCCATTGAAGTGGGATGCCGAGGTTTTGTGGGCCAATCCCTCTGCAGGGCCTACAGGATGCTGGGCATCACCGGGGCCAGCCAGCGGGGGGCCATCAAGTCGGCCACCGACGCAGCAGAGATGGCGTCAAGGTGGCTGTGGATCAGAAGAGGAGAGGCGTGGCAAGTAGGGTAGCGCTACCTGGACACAAGCTGGGGCTTGATCAACCCCGGCTGGGTCGCCTGGGGGAGGGGGTCTGATTGTTGAAAGACCCGAAACCCCCTATGATCCCAGGTTACATCACTGATGATGTGTCCAGGAGCACCACAAGGTGTATCTATGAACTATATATATAATAATAATATATATAATAACAATAATAATATATATATTATTATTAGTAGTAGTAGTAGTAGTAGTAGTAGTAGTAGTAGTTGTTGTATTATATGTGTTCTTCTGTAAAGTAAGGAACATAAAAAGAAATGTGTGCTAACCACCAAATACTTGCCTGAATATGTTGATGATTTGCATTTAATCTTAAAATGGATGCAATTAGCAAAGGGAGCACACCATTAACCTATATAAGAGCAGCAGGCGTAAGTGCTCTGTGCAAACCTAAATAACAACCCACTGCAATTTAACACAGACAAAAGGAGATAAAGAAAAAAGTAGTGAACATGCTACCTCAAGGCAGCAGAATGAGGAAAAAAAAGACTGCAGTTTACATCCACTGAATCACATTAGGTAACAGATAAAGCAGTAATAAACATTTATTAACAGCTACGAGTTAATATCTTTACACTACCATTATTGTTGTCTTGTGCAGAAATGTTAGTTTAACTTAATAATGTGTTTTAAGAAATGTTCTGCAGTGTGAACAGTGGGTTTTCTAGGCCATTAAGTGAATAAATAAATAGCTTTTTCATCATTACTCTCAATGTTTCACAGCACAAACAACAAGTCAGATTTTTTTCACATGGGTTTACTTGTCTTGGGGAATTTACTTAAGAACAAGTGGGAAGTGAATGTTGAGTGTTAATGAATTAGGGCTGCACAATATTAGATAAAAACTGACAATGGGATTTTTTTTAACCCTGTGATATACTTTGCGATATTAAAAAATACTATATAACAGCTCGGTGGTGCTGATTAGCAGTTGATACATTTCAGTGCCATCCTTCCTGAAGCTGAAATAATTAAATAAAATTAATAATTAAAAATAAATGAATAAATAAATAATACAAATAAAAAAAAATAATATATATATATATATATATATATATATATATATATATATATATATATATATATATATATATATATATTCATAAATAAATAAATAAAAATAATTGCAGGACCTGTGATGTGACTATTGCGCACATGCACATTGTGATGTTGATGCTCAACCAATATCTTGTGCAGCTCTATAATAAATCCCACAATAGTTCTGTTCATTCATATGATTGAAGATTGAATTGATTCTTGCATGAGACCCCTTGTTTGTCAGAGGTTATGGATATTGACAAACTTCATCTATTTCCTAATGTCAACAGTATCATCTGCTGCATGCATGTTTTAAAGTTTGCTTCTCATAGCATTTCAAAGCCTGTCTGGAAACTCAAATCTGGGTCAGGGATTTTAGTGGAATCCAACCCAAGTATTGGTTTAGTACACAAGCAAACACATGCAGATCTGCACGTGCAGGAAAGTAAAAGACATCACAGCTGAGAAAGCACAGCAGCAGACCTTAGAAATATGCAGCTAATATTGCACAACACAGTGAGCTACATTGTGCCGGACAATGGCCACTGAAGAGTAAAAAACCCTTGAAGGGTGGAAGAACATATGAAATTAAAAGTTCTCCTTGTCCTAATAGGCTCAGAATAGATAGTTGAATGGAGCGCTGGAAAGTGGCAAGTTAAATGAACTGTGTCCAAAGCCCATCTCTGGAGTGGGAAAGCACTGGAAAAAGAGCGAGCCGAGTCATCACCATTAGGCTGAGGCTCATATCCACAACAGTAACAGTGTGATTTATAGCCCCTCTATCTCCAGCCTCCAAACTCCAAATGAGCAACACAACCAGGGGAAAAAAAAGAGACAGGGAGGGGAATACAGAGACACAAAAAATGGAGAGAAAGACTCATGTTTTCTGTCTCCACTACTTTACTTTTCACTCCTGGGGAGAATTCAAACAATGATATTTTTGCCTTGGCCATTAAACCTGCCCCTCCCCCACCCACCCCTTTTTTTCCCCTCCTGGTGGATGTTTGGTCCCAGTACTTGGAGAAGTGCCAGCTCTGGAGAATGCATTTTGTGGAATGCACTTGTGTATTCAGAGCTGTCACACTAGTTTGAAAGCTGTCGAGTCCGTAGAAAAAGGAGCTGTACACACACTGGGCACAGACACAAAATGCCTGGCACATTCCTTCACATTATGTAGCGTGCTTTTCTTATATATATATATATATATATATATATATATATATATATATATATATATATATATATATATATATATATATATATATATATATATATATATATATATATATATATATATATGTATGTATATATATATATATATATATATATATATATATATATATATATATATATATATATATATATATATATATATACAACTACTCCATATTATTTATAGACATCATCACTGTTAAATTCACTGTTTGTGCTGATATCTGTTGCCCCTTTTCCACCAACACCATTTGAGGGTTAGTTCAGAGCAGTTGTCTGATCTTGAAGTAGTTCTTATCATATGTATATATATATATATATATATATATATATATATATATATATATATATATATATATATATATATATATATTTATTTATTTATTTATTTATTTATTTATTTTTCTCCGAAGAGGTTGGAGGGGAACAAATGACGAGAACATGCCTCCTAGTAGGTGGTAAATGTCAGCTGCTGCACATTCCCCAACAACGCCATTGTTTGTTTTCACTCGAGGTAATAGCATCATTTTCCCCATGATTTTGAGCCATTGTCGAGGAAGTAGCAAATAGAATTGTTATCTTGACGCTGGCTGCCAGCCTCTCCATCTCTGCCCCTCCAGCCAATCTCATTGTTGGCAAAAAGTTACATGTTGCTCAGAGATTGTGTTGTCTAATTCCTTTCTCCTAAACACACACACATACACACCCCTTGCCCTGACATAATCACTCAAATATTGGGGTCTTCTTCTTTTGCTCTCTCTCCTTTTCCTTTCTGTTCCCACCTCATCAGCAATTTCAGCCACATCTCCGCCTGAGGTGACAGCCCTCCAGCATTGCAGTCTCTCCGTGTACGGCTGCTGCTCTGACAATGTGACGACCGCCCTGGGAGTTGGTCTGGCTGGATGTCCCAGTAAGTCCTGTCTTAGTGTACTGTCCTGAGTTTATCATATCCAACAACAGGTAAAAAATAAAAATAAAATAAAAACTTCTAGATTCTATCAGGCTGTTTCAACATATGGAGCTTACTGACCTTGACTTCAATTAAGGAACCAAAGTTGTGGAGCTGCAAATGTTTCATCTTAATCCAAGGAATAATTATGATAATGTTGTTGTGTATCTACAGAAAAATCTCTTCATCTGATGATCTTCACGAATGATAGCACACAGATGGGGAAGAAAATGCTGCTTCAAGCTCTTACCTAGGAGATACGTGCGCGCATAGAAAATGCAAGCATAGAAATAAGGATATACAGAGATTTAGTACAGGAGGAAGCTCACCTAAGCACACTTTATCCAGCTTTTTATTTGTGGAATAGGGCTTACCTAACATTTGAGCCTGGCATAAATCTTACAGTGATGTGTAAGCACTGTTGAAAATGAAGGTACATGACGATAGCCTCTCTTGGAGTTAAGAAACAATAAACCCGCGATGTACCATCATGGAAATAATAATTTAAAAAAAAACCCTGCATTGATCTCTGTCGCAACTCATACATAATAACAGCTCATAATATAATACTTTAAATGTAAAAAACGTTCATAATGTAATAATCAACTCAGAATTTAATGTATAAAATCATGAGCACATAACATAATAATGTAATAACTTATTACATGATGGGCTTAGCTATATAACAACTCATAATGTAATAAAAGCTCATAATATAACAATGGCTTATACTGTGAGAAAAGTTGCATTATCACCATTTTTTTTTAAACTTTTGCCTTTGCTGCAAGGTGAAAGGTTAACTGTGGTTGAATAATGTTTTTGAAGCAATCTTAAAGTTTATTAATGTTATTCAATTTTAGGTAAGGGCTACCTGATTAGTAAATGGTTACTTAAGACACGAAATAATTGTTTAAGTAGATGTATCAGAAGGCTGTTACTTAATGATAATTACATCTAAATCAACACAATTAATAAATAATGAAGATATTACTAATGGGGCTCATAATGTTATTACATTATATGCAAAAGGGTTATTATATTATGCTCTTATGATTTTATTACCTTACGAGTTGATTATTACATTATGAACTTTTATTTAATTTAAGTTATTACAATATGAGCCATTGTTACATTCTGAGTTGCTACAATGTCTTTTTTTTTTTTGCAGGTACATGTCAGTGTAATGCCTACGGGTCCTACAAGAGCACATGTGATCCGGCCACTGGTCAGTGCTCCTGCAAACCTGGTGTCGGTGGACAGAAATGTGACCGCTGTGAGCCGGGCTTCTGGAACTTCCGTGGCATTGTGACAGAGAACATGAGTGGCTGCACACGTAAGAAATTACTTTGGGATCTCCATCTGGTTGCCATCACAGTGCGTATATAAAGGAAAACCTCAATCAACTGAAATATAGCAGTATGCTTCATGTCTGTGCAAACCAAAAGACAGCAATCCATAATCTAACAGGTAAATCTAAACTCACAAATAAGAAGAAAGAATAATGGAAAGGAAAAATACATCTACAGTATAACAAGTAGAAAGAATATAATCTAACACTTTGCAATAAGGACATATTGTTTAGCATCTGTTAATGTATTAGTAAGCATTAATTAACAGTTAAGAAGTATTAGCTAAAGTTTCTGGTAATCATTGTCGATGCGAATATCAACTATGAAATGCACATATGTTTTGTATTAACTATCATAAATAATTATGGGAATATGTTTTTTTAATGTTAATACAAGTGAAAATGCACATACCACTCGCCTTAACTAATGTGAATAAAGGCAGTAATAACCATTAACTATCAATTAATCAATGTTAATTCATGTGTATACACAGGGTGCGATTTATCAAAAAAAACAGGGGGGGGGGCTTTTTCCCCATAGAATAAAGCTTGCGTTGGATGTTGTGACTCTCATTCCCAATTGTAAACATATTACTAAGTGGATGAAAAGAAACTAACCAGGATTCCCTCAGTTGCCGTGAGCGAAGAGGAAAGAGCCCAGCACCGGATCCCTGTCCCATGCCCATCCGTGGGACGGGGATCTGGAAATGTGGTGTACATAGGACCGCTTGCCGGATTGTTGTCATGCCGTGTCCAGTCTTCTCAGAGTTGAATTGTTTATGAAAGCAAGTGGTAAACTCCATTTAAGGCTAAATAGTGACACCATCCCGATAGTCAACAACTACCTGAAGGGAAAGTTGAAAAGAACTTTGAGAGGGCGTGAAACCATTGAGAGATGGGACCTCCCATTTAGGTCTGGCTTGTGCTCTCACCAGTCCGGGCCCATTTCCGGCGATGAAGCACGACCGGCTCCGGGTCGGCCAGGAAGGGTCCAGGGGTGAAAGTGGCTTGTGGCTCAGCTCCACTTCCCAGTGGTGGCTGTGCCTACTCTCCCCCAGACGCAAGGCCTTGGGTGGGATGTGACCCCTTTTCTCTAATGCACACACGAGTTGGAGGGTCTCCCAGAAACCCCAAAGCTCAACGAAAGTGATGGCGTCTGCGAGGCTGAGATGGGATCCTGGCTCCATGGGGCCTGGGTGCACAAAGGCAGCAAAATCAGTGGACCCTAATGGACCCAAATGGTGATGTTTAAAACCAGAGAGGGGTGTGATTTCCGGGGAGGAAATCACACCCAATGTATAGTAATCATTTATTTGTGGTCATGAAAGGGAAGATCTATAAGTTATTTACATGAATCGACATTAGTTAGAAATAAGTGTTAATGGTTAATCTCTAATTAAATATGTGTAACTAGCAACTAACAATAATAATCATAATCATAATAATTGATTAGATTTCAATAGCACTTTTCAAGACACCCAAAGTGGTTAATATTATTTTATTCATTATTCATTCATTCACTCTCACATTCTCCCTCTGGTGATAAACTACATTTGTACCCACAGATTGACAGAAGAGTGGCTGACAATTCACACCTACACCCCCTCTGATCACCACCAAACATTCATTCACTAGTGTAAGTGACACTGGAGGCAAGGAGGGTGAACTGTCTTGCCCAAGGACACAACGGATTTACAGTGGGATTCAAACCACCAAACCTTTAGTTATTGGCCAACCCACTCTACCTCCTGAGCCATGGCCACTAACATTAGTTATTTACTGCTTTAACTATTGTTATTTATCGTATCCTTGTTGTAAAATGTTACTAAGATGAACGAAGATGGAAACTAACCAAAAGAGGGTTTGTTTGTTAGTGAAATAATTTCATGCTGAAATGTCAGGAACACTTTGTGACAGGTATTGTTTAGGGAAACAAAAACAAAACTAAATGCACAGTCACTATTGAATTCATTTCTGTCAATCAGTGAGCAGACTTCTGAAAGAAGTGTGTGTGACAAAAAGAAGTAAGCGATCACTTTAAGATCTGAATCTGCTCAAGTCAGTCTTCAACTTGTTCACATACTCTTCTTACTCGTTTGCCTGGGGGGGGGTTATAATTACAGCAAACAGTACAACACCCTCTATCCATCACCTTGAATGATGTCAAACAAATAGGGCCTCATCTTGTTCAAATCTTCTTATTTATTTTCTGTTAAGAGATAAGGAACACAGAAAAGTCAAACTCCAGACACTTCAAACCGTCTTAACTGTCTACGTCTGCTCTTACCCATGTGTGCGAATGATCAATCTCTCTCAATATAGGAAAATCAAAAAACTAGCAAGAGCAAAATAAGTTTAATCTTTCTTTTTTTATCTTTGTAACAGTCCACTTGACCCATCATAATATTTTCATAGAAGCACAAACATATGAGAACAGCATTGAAATACAATTCCATAAATCAGTGATTTCCAACAAAGTATGATGGAATGTATTCATATGTTTCCTACTTGAGGCTCCATTATAAACAAATGGCATACAAGTATGTTGTTGTATCGTCAATTTATAAAATATCAAATTTAATATCTAATCCTAAGAATATAATCACAAGAAGTGTTTTGGCACAAAATAAAACTGGACTGAAGAATGGAGATCCAATACAGGGGAGGTAGAAAATGACATTTGCAAATACTTTTAAACAGTTGAACAGCAGTGTTTTATCCACAAATGATTTAGTCCTGAACACTCTCCACCAAAGACTCTGCAGAGAGTCAGCGGTGTCTTCAGTGGGTTATTCAGCACAATAGAAGCATTGTTCTTCAAGAAAAGATATTGCAGTTCCCTACAATTGTCAAATTGAGGCAAATAAAACCATATTTTCATGGCTGGAGGTGACTGAGAAACGATATTTTTTCACTTACCTTTTATAAAATAAATTCTGTGCCTCAGGAGCAAACTCCTTTATGAGTGTTCCTCTAATATAACACTGCTCTGCAACTTCAGACATTAAACTAAAACTAAATCTTACATACTTTCATAAGATGAATCAGAAAACAAATGTGTTTTAGTGCTTTAGTGCTGGTTAGTTCATGTTTTTAATATATATGATGGTGTGTTATTCCACATATATGGTGGTTTATGTACATGTATACAATGGATTTGTAAATATTCCAGAAGTATATTCATTCTAAGAATGTCACATTTTGACACAAGACTCACCTTGGAAACTTGAATTTTCTTTATCAGTAACACATATAGTTTTATTCCAGAAGCATTTTGCTTGTTGACCAGTGATATGTGGCCAGTCTGCAAAGAAATCAGACAACTAAAAGTAAACCAAAATAGCTGATTATCACCAACATTTAAGTTTTTTAAAAGAAAATAAATACTTCCTAAAAGTATATATATATATATATATATATATATATATATATATATATATATATATATATATATATATATATATATATATATATATATATATACTTTTTTTTTTTTTTTACCAAATATCTTTCTGAACATTAAAGAATGGATGAAGAAAATGTACATTTATCTTGGAAACACTTGAGTTTTCTTCATCAGTAACACACACGTGGGAACACTTCATTAGTTTTATTCCAGAAGGATTTAACTTGTTGTATACCAATGATATTAGGCATGTGTAGGCAATAAAATAAAACTAGCAAATGGAGCTGGTGGCTGATACTGCTCATTTATTTGAAGACTTGAAGAATGGAATGTTGCCGTCTCCTTTTCTGTCAAAACTGGATTGACTGAACTGTATTTATTTGTATTCAGCTGAAGACCAGGGTCATGGCCTCTTATTTGTCTTGGTGTAATGCAATATGGTGACCAGTTCATATCCAGCCGCTGAGGTATCTTCGGACATACGCTCCCAAAGTCACAGAACATCTTCAGTTAACAGCAGGAGGCATGCAGGTGCTTTACCCGTGGCCTGACCTTAACAAGGTTTACCCACAGTGAGCAGACAGTGCTCTGCACGCCAATACATGCTTCAGCGGGAGAGGAGTGAGGGAGGGAAAAAAAACAAAAATCACATCATTGATTCTGGCTACATGATGGGGTTGATGTCCTTCCCTAGGGTTGTTTTGGTGTGTTTGTGTTGCATACTCACCCCCCCCCCCCCTTCAGTCCCTCCTCTTTGGAGGAGAAACTGAAGGCGAGGTGAACTATCTGCAACCCTTGACTCTGACACAAAGATGTATCTGATGTAAGGTTCAAGGACTGGTGTTGCCTTCAATGTGCTTTAGACTCTATGAAACACATGAGTGGGAATCACAGAGCAAGTCATGGCACAGAGCTGTCAATATACATTAGTGAAGGGCCTCTGTTAAGCTCAGCTGTAAGAATGTACTAGGCCCTATTAAAAAATAAATAAATAAAATAAATACACCTTACACACTTTGCATTTCTCATTAAAAAAACTTCATGCTATTTTCCAGAATTTAAATGAGGTCAGAATTCAAAAGTTGTTCGTGTTCATGAACAAAAATGAATAATGAAGATGAATGATTTGTCATTTCTGTTTATTGTATTGCACTATAGGCTGCAAAATTGTACAGTAGGACTCAGTAACCTCAAACATACACTTATATAACATCATCAATGCAATGTAAATACTGTATGTGTGTAAAAAAAAAAAAAAAAAAAAAGGTTTTGCTCTGCTAATATTACAGTAGTAGTAATAATAAAGTATTCTATTAAATTATATTATATTATATTATACTATACTATACTATAATAACTTACTCATACAGCTCATGAATTGAGCCACTGATCCAGAGGACACATTTGACATAAATAACTCAAACGCAACTTATTAAAATAACCTGTCTCTCTTTTGTTACTTCTACATGCTAGCTTGTAACTGCGATCCGACTGGTTCGGTGCGGGATGACTGTGAGCAGATGTCAGGTCTGTGCTCCTGCAAGACTGGAATGAAGGGCATGAAGTGCAACGTGTGTCCAGATGGAAGCAAGATGGGCCTGAGTGGCTGTGACAATGGTAATAAGAGTCAAACAAATGCAATGCACTTTTTTATTTTGGGGCTGCACGATATTAAAAAGCACTGACATTGTGATTTAAAAAAAAAAAAAATATATATATATATATATATATATATATATATATATATATATATATTGCGATATGAAAAAATACTCAAGAGTACATAACAGCTGTGTGGTGCCGACACAAATGGTCAAACAGATTAGTGGTCGACACAGAACATATGTTTCAGTGTCATCCTTCTTGTAGCTGAAATAATTAAATAGAATGAATAATTACAAATAAATAAATACAAATACAAATGAATACAAATATATAAAAAATAAATAAAAAATACATTAAAACATTTAAACAATTAAATAAATAAATAAGAAATAATTACACGTAACTTTTCTTTCTGGCAGTGAGCCTTGGTTTTGAATGATTTTCTGTTGTTGGTTTTGGGTGATTAGCTCTTGTTGGTTTTGGGTGATTTTCTCTTTTTGGTTGCTAATTTTTCAGTCTTGTTACCAGTGAGTCACTCCAAACTGGTTCAAAATGATTGTGATGTGTGTGTGACAGTGTGTGTCAGGTTCTATTGAAATTAAATGAGAAAATGTTGAGCTCATTTGTCTCCTACATTACAGCACCTGCCATGTGACTGTTACAAACATGTTATGATGTTGATGCTCAAACAATATATTGTGCAGCTCTGCTGTATTTAGTTATTTTATTTTATTTTTGCCCACACCATCCCTGCTCCTCTTTATCAGTCTGTCAGTCAAATTTCAGCGTGTAGATCAACCTAATGGCAGCCAGTTGTGTCTGTATCTGTTTTTCACATCTATTTCATTTATTGGTATTAGCAGAAAAGTGGCTGCAGGCTGTTTAATCCATGTCAATTAGCAAAATACTTCAGAGAACAGATTATAGCTACGTGATTTATCTTGTATTGGTATTTTGTTTCCCCTTCATCATATCACGTTCTGGATGATTCACACTGATTGTATGTGAATGTTTATGCCAGTGCATAAGGACTATTGATTCGTTTATTAGTGGATTTTTAGATTAATAATGAAAACAGAGCCAGTGATTGCACAAGCTAAAATGCCATCTGAAGGAAAGGTTAGTTCCTGCTGTGGGGGCCTGCAGCTCCTTGATTAAGATGCAACATCAGATATCGACTGGAAGTCAAACACTTAATGAAGCCAGCAGTCCCAGCACAGTGGTAGAGCTCTCTGCCACACACCCCACCAGACAGAAGGAAAAAAAGACAACTCACTGAGAGGTGGGAACACATGACACTAGAAGCCAAGGGGCGTTGGTGATGGGGGGTATAATCTAAGCTTGTGTGATGTTGCAACAGAGCAGAAAACACTGCACTCGCGATCCGGCAGGTGTTTTGTGGACTCCCCTGCTGAACCTACTTCAATCACTGCTTTGAAGAACTCAGAAAAATAAATGATCAATAACTGTTACTTTTATACAGTGAGGTGGCCTGTGAATGAACCCATAATGATCCAATGCTATTTTTGTGACCATTCCCAAAAATTATTTATATATTTGTTTGTTTATTTATTTATTTATTTATTTATTTATTTAACGTTTTTAACCAGGAAATATTCCATTGAGGTTAAGACCCTCTTTTACATGCGAGTCCTGGTCCAGATAGGCAGCAGTAATGCAACACATAGATTTTTGCAACACATATTTTTCTCTCTAGTTAACCTTTCATCAGTGATTTTATCACCATTTATTATAATACGATCTGCTACGTTTTTCAATTTCAGGGAAAGTCATGTATTTTTTCGTATATGTAATTTAATGATCATGTAGATCAGGGGTGTCAAACTCATTTTAGTTCAGGAGCCACATTCAGCTAAATTTGACCTGAATCGGGCCGGACCAGTGAAATAACAACATAATAAAACATAATGTCAACTCCCAAAATGTCTTCGGTATTTTTGAGGGTAAAATGTAAAATGAAATGATGAAAATGTTTCCACCGACAAACTGTCTGTTCAAACAATGTGAATAACATAAAACAAATGAAAGAATAAGCCTAATTTTGGCAATATAGTGGTTCCATTTATCATTTCCACATGTTCATTATAACTTGTAGCTCATAGTGGATATACAAATACACAAAATATTTAATATCAGGCAGAATATTCTTAAAATTCCAAAAACTTGACTTATCTTGATTATTCAAATATACTTTGTTGTATAAAGAAAAAATTGGAGTTGTGATTATTTATAGATTGTTATGATAGAATTTTATTGGTCTGACCCACTTCAGAAGGAATTGATCTGAATGTAGAAACTGATTATTAATATCGTAATATTCAATTCAATTCAATTCAATTTTATTTATAAATAATAGATAAATAATATCTACTTTTGTATTTCACAAATTCATCCCAAGGGCCAGACTGGACCCTTTGTCAGGCCAAGTTTGGTCCCCAGGCCTTGTTTGACACCTGTGAGGTAGATGTTTGTAAAAGCTCAAAGTAAATTTCAAAGATTTTTTTGCTGCACATTGCAAATCATCTCCAAGTCATACAGGTACACAGTTTATTTTAAAGACAATAACAAAAACTGATGGCACAGAGAGCTGAACCTCTTGCTTGTTCGTCATAATCTTTAGTGTGATAAGAGACGGAGTCTGTTTCAATCCAGCAGCAATAGAAAAAAAATTAAGGGCAGTTTGAGTTTTACTTAAAAGTACAAAAACGTTCTGTTATTCTAAAAAATGAAACATTTCATATGCATGAGAATTTATCCTTTTTTTACTTGGCTTTCTATTTCCACAGAACTGCCACAATTAGGATTCAGAAAGCAAAACTCACATTACCGCTAATATATGTAAAGCACTACACTCTCCTTCCAGTTGTTGTGGAGCTTAATAAAATAAACTTGTTTCTTTCACAGATCCAGAGGCTCCAACTTCATGTGATGTTGTAGAATGCAGTTTTGGAGCAACTTGTGTAATGGTGAATGGCCAAGCCAACTGCGAGTGCCCGTCGCCGGACTGTGACGAGAAAAACAAAACCAAGGTGGGCTTTACTAAACTGTTTTTTTGCTCGCAGAAAAGAATCTGTTTGTTTGTTCTACACAGCAACAGAAATGTTTGTGAGTGTTGGAGAGGCCTCGCCGGATTTTAACATGTGTTCCCATCTTCCCCTTGCTCCATCTCTGTCACGGCGGAGCAGGTGTGCGGCTCCGATGGGGTGACCTACGCCGACCAGTGCCAGCTGAGGACCATCGCCTGCAGGCAGGACAAGGACATCACAGTGCAACACTTTGGACAGTGCACAGGTGAGCCCCGTCGAAGCCTCCATGCATCACGCGTCTCACGGATGGCCAACTGTTGTCAGGCCCCCGATCAAAAGATAATGAGCTGTGCTACAGGCCTCAAATTATCCCCCTCCTGCTGTTTTTTTTTTGTCTACCACTCTATCTGTCTCTGTCACAGCAGCCAGGACAGAAGTGGAGCTCACGTTTTGTGGATCTAAAGCAGACCTTGATAAAGTAAGGTCCGGGGGCCCGATAGCGGACCCTGACCATCCCACATGAGGTCATTGGCCAATTAAAAGTCAATGCAAATATACATATATATTATACAGCTTTAATTGTGTGGAATCTGCTAAATTAATGTTTTTTCTCACATCTTTGCATACATAAGATGTCAGCTAACATATACAAAAGAATGATTAAGAATTAGAGCTGCACAATATATTGTTTGAGCATCAACATCACAATGTACGTGTGCAAAATCGTCACATCGCAGGTCCTGCAATTATTATAATTTTTTTTATTTGCATATATTGTAATTTTTTTAAATTTTATTTTATAATTTTTTTAAAATTATTATATATTTGTATATATATTTTTTTTATTTGTCTTTTATTTATTTATTTATAATTATTAATTTTATTAACTTATTTCAGCTACAAGAAGGATGACACTAACATATATTCTGTGTCGACCACTAATCTTTTTGACCATTTGTCGGCACCACACTGCTGTTATATACTCCTGAGTATTTTTAGCCCATCCGGACAAAGTCGTGATGAGCTATTGCCATCGCACTTTGTCCGTCGTCTGTCCATCGGCGGCATCTGTCTAAAATCACTTATCTTCCCTCAATTCTCAACGGATCTCAAATCTGATTTTATGTTCTATTGAATGACTCCCTTTTGTTGATAGCAAGACATCACAACTGTGAGGTCCAGATGAACACAGGGCCATTGGCACTATCTTTTTATATTGCATTATATCGCATGGTTAAAAAAAAGTCATCAGTTTTTTCTACTAACGTGCAGCCCTATTAATTGTGCACACATTTTAACAAGACATATATTTCTAAGTATTTTTTTCACTGAAATCTGAAAAGGAATTGAGATACACAAACAAACACAGCTGCATTCATCATTTTTTTATGTAAAGTTAACATGGAAGGAAAGTAAAAAGGTAACATGGAGCTGGTTTTGCATGTTTTTGAAAATGTTGTTTTGAATATTCATTAAATAGTTTTATTCTGTGCTCCACATTGTATTGTTTCATTTACTGGTTGAGCAGAGCTGTAGGTGAATTGATCCAGCCCTTAATAATTGTCAACATTTCTCATGTGGCCTTATAAGGAAATTAATTGCCCACCCTTGATCTAAAGAGAAGTATTTGAATTCGATAACAATGTCATCAGAAATACTTAAGGTTAGACATATTTCTTATTTGGAAAAATGTATTCAGATATCAGTATCAAAAGGATATAATATCAGGTTCCACCATTTTATGACAGCATTGTAGGACAATTGTAGCAAAAATAAATAAATAAATAACAGAGCTATGAAATGGGAAGAAATAATCTGAAAAAAAAAAAGTTTCTGATTAAAGTCGTAAATTTACAAGACAATAACTTGGATAGTCTTTGAGATTAAAGTAGTAAATATATGAGGGGGAAAACATACTTGTTGCTGTGATGTGTAGAGAAGTATTACAGTTGTAAATAAATGTTTTTAAAGTTTGTAAAGTCACACTTTTTTTTCTCTGATGTATTAAAAACAATTTAAGCCATGTGACCAAAAAAGTTTAAAATATATACAAATGGTATATTCATGAGAAACATGTCATTTGTGTACATTCTCTGAAACTATAATGCTGAATTTCCAACTAAACACATATTTCTGATGTGTACTGAAATATTATTCAAGAAAATCTTGTCCACATATGGTATCTTTGGTAACCTTTTGGCATTTTCTGTTGTAGAATTCAACTATACTGTACATTGTACATATTATTTTCTTTGAAAATATTACCCCGATTTCTCCTGTTACTTGTTTTCTAATCTACAATGGGCGTAAGATGATGATTGTTGATGATTATTCAGAAGACTTTAGTCAGTTGGCCTGTCTACTTGAACTATCGTGTTGCACATGTGCATCTCTTGTGTCTGTGGACTTCAAGGTGAAAGTCATTTCAAGGTCAAAAAAGGTAAAAAAAAAAAAAAAAGAAAAGAAAAAGCAACAAATCAAGAGCTGAGTGTAGCAACTCATAATGTGATAGCAGTTCATGATGTAATAACAACTCATAATGTAATAAAATCATGAGCGCATAATGTAATAATATAATAACTTATAGCAATATAGCAACTCATAATGTAATAAGGCCTTAATAAACTATAGGATTGCTTCAAAATCATTACTTTACCATAGGTTGACCTTGCAGCAATGGCAAAGGTAAAAAAAGGTGATAATGCAACTTTTCTCACAGTATAATCCATTGTTATATTATGAGCTTTTATTACAATATGAGTTACTATATAGCTGATCTCATAATGTAATAAGTTATTACATTATATGCAAAGACATTATTACGTTATGTACTCGTGATTTCATTACATTATGAGTTGATTATTACATTATGAACTTTTATTATATTATGAGCCATTATTACATTAGGAGTTGCTACACTGAGTCTTGCACAAGATGAGAATGACACATTCCTCTTTATTTTTCCTGTAATGGAATTCTGCTTCATGTCCAACTCCCTTTGGTTTGGAAATGCGTCTGACATTCAGAGGTTTGTGCTGCCAGGAACACATCACTGTTTACACATGTAGAAAACATGTGTACATGAGTGAAAGTATGGGTCCTGCCCCTCAGTCTACATGCTGATGGACATTTTTTGGATCAGTGTAATAGTTGCTGGGATCAGTTCCAAGGCCACGGCTTTCATGTACGACGAAGTTGTCGCACCAAGTGCCAGCTTGTGTCACAACAGGGGATCTAGAAACGCCGTAGGGAAGAAGGTCGCCAGCTGTGTGAAACTGGCTGTGAGCCACTGCCAGGTGTCTTGCATTTTTTTGATGGAAAAATGTTCATTCATCTCATCACCCAGTGGGCACAGATGAAATGACCACGGAAAAGTAATGATGACCCGTCCGTCTTCCATGAACAGTTTTTCTTAAAGCCAGACCAGGTAGGATCCATAGGAGGCTTGTGACACATTCAGGTATACAGAGATAAAAGAAATATGCTAAGCTAGAGATGGCTAATGCTTTGATGAGTCTCTGAACATCTGCTAATTACAAATTCAATGCCATGGGTTACCAGCAAAATGTGCCAAAATGCATGGTTTCACATTCCTCTGTTGCCTGGCAATAAAGCTGTGGGTTGTGTGTAATCCCTCACCTAGCCATGCTGCTCACAGAAGGCATGAAGACACATCGCAGGGCCTTCTTTCTGTTTTCGAAGCCTTACGGGATGAACAGACAGGCGACTGCACTGGGCCAACCGACAGTCACACAGGATCTTTTAATTTCTTCCCCCGGATGCAGTCGCGCCGCAGGTAGCTGCTCCGCCGCTGCTGTCGGCTCGGGGGTGAGATCTTGAGCTCATTTCACGAGTGGCTGGGTGCGAATTAGCATTTGCTCTGCCTCTACCCCTCTCCACGCTGCAGCCATGCCCATCGTCTCCTCCCGCTGTTGACATGCAGAGTTTCCAGATTCCCGGCTCCAGCTCTGAGGCATGCTACTGCTCACCGAGCTGCTCTGTGGTTTGACAACAGAGCCTAAGGCTTATATAAATTACTGAATATTGATTTATTTTAACATCATACTGCAACATTATTGATCTGTTACAAGTTTTTACCATGCCACTGAGTATAACTGCTCAGTTTACCACTAATGGGAAGACCAAGAAAGCTTCGCAGAAGAAGCTCCATCAAACCTCTCTGCTTGTGACAAAGAACTTGCAGCGAACTGTCATGTTAGCTATCTTTCTCTGAAGTCTCCAAACGAGCAGCCACAGAGTAGAGGGAGGACATTTTTCTGACTCTTTTGCTGTGTCTCAGCAAAGAGATGAAGTGATATCTCATCAAAAAAAACTGCAGAAGCTTGTGCAAAGAGGGCATTTGGAGCAATGAGTGAAATTCTGGTGCCTTGGGAAAATGGCCACGAAGCTGGCACTGACCTGCCTCTCCCATATGGTGCTATCACCTTGTAGGTTTGCAGCAAATTGGCATCAAGTGCCAGCATATGGCATAGGCAAGCTCTCCTCCTGCGTGTTAGTCAGGGTTCTGTTGCCTTCCCTTTCTCTCGTTTCTGTCTTGTGTTCTCTTCCAGTTCATCATGCCATTCCCACTGTTTGCATTGCAACATACCCTCTGCATGCTTTGTTAACCTATTTATTAGATCTGATTTAAATCCCTTTTCTTTTAAACTTGCTGTCCCTCTTGTTTTCTTGTTTCCCTTGTCTTTTTCTCTGGTCTCCTGTATTCGCTTCCCTCCCACTCCTCACTGAGCGCCACTGACTCCACAAACAATCATAATAACCACCTTTCAACACTAACTACACAGCAGAGACAAGGCAAGATGACAATGATTTTTTTCCCCCCTTTCCACCTGATGACACCACTGTCCAATGCTCTACTGAGAAGAAACAAAGCAAAAAAAAGGCAAATGGAGTGTTAAACCTGATTAAAGCTGAATGCGCTGTTCTGTCAGGTATTTTTTTCCACACCTTATTCCATGTCACGCAGCTCACTGCTCAAGATGTACACACACCCAAACACACATTAGGCACATCCCAGGGCGCTAGCCTCCTAATGCTAAGCCTGGCACCTGACTGACAGGTGTAGCCAACAGGAAAGGAAGTTCAAGCCACCATTCTTGGTGATAGCATCAGCGCTGTGTGCACTCAACTCCAAATCTCTCTGAATACAAACAGCTCTAAAGCTTTAAGCTGACACCAAGTGTGTTTCCCAGGTTTTCTCCCATCTCAGTAGGTATCACATTTCACACATCGGTGAAAAATTGCAGATCAAATAGGTGATTATTACAGTGTAATTAAGTCCTACACATAATGTTAGGCGAATCCTAATGAGGCGCACATCTATCCTATGCTTTTTTTAATCTTCTGTTCATTTCACCCACAGACTAACACACATTTATACTCGTGGGACATAAGGAAATAAAGGAAAGATGACAGTATTGTTACGCCTGCTTGCCTTGGCTGAAGTGCTCACTTACGTAGCATCTCTTTGCCAACCCACTTCTTTCCCTCAGGAGTTTTTGTCCTATTTATTGTTCTTTTATCACAGACAGTTTGTCCTTTTGCACTAGAGCTTTTTGCATTGGTAATGATGGTCTCTCTGTAGAGAGCCGCTTCTCTCTCTTGCTTGTATTTAGAGTGATTTCTTTGGTGTTTGTGTGTGCTTGTGTGCGTTTGTTAATAGCAGTGTGTTTGCGGTGGCGTTGACGGATGCACATGCTCTCTGCGAGCAAACAGCGTGCTGTCTTTGAAGCCCGAGTTAAAGCCGGCTTTTTTTGCCCCATTTCTATCAATCATTCATCACCGGAGGCACTGGCTGTTGGTGATTAAAGCTTTGCTACTGGGGGGCAGCATTTGAATATGGATATATAATTCATAGGCATTGGCATAGCATTTGGGCAACACACATAAATGTGTATTATGCACACAAATACATGCCATACTGTATGTGCATGCACATACACACAAATACAGTGCGCGGCATGCACTGACACCAAATGGAGTATGTTAACCCTGTGGAGGCAGCATAATTCATCTGCAAATGTTCTAGAACTCTGAATGCAGTATGTCATCTGTTGGCACATTTCATATTCATTTTGCATAAGGATGCACATTCACTTTCATGTCAATCAGTGGTTCTTGTCATTCCATCCATTGGAAAGTACCTAAGGCATTATATATATATATATATATATATATATATATATATATATATATATATATATATATATATATATGTGTATATATATATATATATATGTGTGTGTGTATATATATGTATATGTATATATATATATATATATATATATATATATATATATATATACACACATATATATACACACACATATATATATATATATATATATATATATATATATATATATATATATATATATATATATATATATATATGAATTAAATTCTAATTCTAGTATTTCACTCATTTTGGCCTATTGTATTTTGTCTCCTGTCGAAGGTAGCATTTATCTTTAAAATAATAACATGGTGAATTGCAAATTAAACTGTCAAGCATTAATAATTAACCTTCTAAACATCGAGTCACATACTAAATGTTTGTTAGTATGTCTTTCAACAGCGCACAGTCTAATAATGAATGTATGTCACTAAAGACTTTGTGAATGAAACACATTACATCACATGGTTTCTGTTATCTGAAATTTTCACCAACAATGGTGGTGAAAATACTAAGTCCCATCATGCCATGGTAATTCACAGTGTCATCAACTACAGCTTTTGTAACCATTTTGATTGACAGACTCCTAGTTGCAGAAATACCACGCAGAGCCTGTAATCAGCTGTTGATTTCATAAAATGGAGCCTGCACTCATGTGTGTGTGATCTTTTTATTGTTTTGCTATAATGACATTTTTTACCAGAAGGGAGAAGGTTTTTGATGATTAAAAAATAAGAAGCTCCCGGATTATTCAGTAAATGTTGAGGTAAAAAGTTATTGTCAGCAGTAGGCTCTAATGATCACTCAGTGGTTTATTGGTTAATGATGTTTTTATTTCCTTTGGTGTGTTGTTTTTACACAGAGGTTGTAGTTAGTTGAAGTAAAATCAGACATTTCCATCTTTACTCAGTCATTCATCCATTCCTTGCTTCCTCCCCTTCCCTCCACCAGAAACCATCTCCGAGCCGGCAGACCGACCCACCCCTAATCCCTTTGCCACCACTGCCGCCGCCTCCATCACCACCATCGCCCTCTTGCCCCCTGACATGGTGCTGGCCATCCCGTCTCCAAGGACAATAGAGAGCGCTGAGCCACCCTCTGCCACCACTCCCTCTCCCACCCACACCCACAACAGACCAAACCACCACCACACCACCCACTCCCAGCTTCAGCCCACCACTACCACTGCTGCTGCCACCACCACCTCATCTCACAGCAGCAGCCCCCCGCCCTCCACCGCAGCAACCACCTTTGACGGCTCGGGCAGCGGGGAGCCAAGCGGGGATGATCTAACTGAGGAAGAGGAGGAGCAGGAAGAAGAAGAAGAAGCAGGTAGCGGTGTCCCGACGGAGGCCAGTGGGGGAGAGGAGCCCATTGGTAAATCCCTGCTCTTTCACTTCATTATCCATAATGCTTTAGAGCATTTTTTCATAAAGGGGTATTAGTTTGTGTTTATGTGACCTCATATCACTCATATCACATTACCTGTTAATTGCAAGTGACATTAAACTCAGCTCAGGCTTATGTTTGCAAACAATTTTCAGGGTTTAAGTGTCACAAATGAGTCAGGGAAGGAAAAAATACGAATTGTAAACAGCAGCTGTTAGTGTCATTTCCACTCCCACAAGATGTATATCTCAATTTTAGACAGAAGGAACTATATTTGCATGGTTCAATGTTGCTACATCACCCATGGTCTTTTCTCCCATTCCACCAGTGCGCTCGCTCACTCTCATGGGCAGACAAAACAAAGCCAGTCTCTGTAAAATACATTGTCGACAGGCCAGATGAAACTGTTGGCCCATATCTAGGGCTCTCTGGAGCACGACATGACAGGCTGGCATGACAAAAATGGGCTTGAAAGATTTGAGGTGCGGGTGTGTGTTAAGGGTGCACACCCTGTCACCCTGTCACATGACTCGTCTCAAATGTTTCTCGACGTCCCCTCCTGACTGTAACAGCCAAGAGGACAACAAAGGATGACTGAGACTTTTCAATCAGATACTTTTCCTTTACATCTGTCCATCCACCTCCTCTGACAGTTTGCTGTAACAGGGTGGGATTGATGGAACACGGTGGCCCCAGTGTTTTCATCCTCAGCTCTTCCTCCTCCTCCTCCTCCTCCTCTCTTTCCATCCCTCCAAGTCTCAGATTTATTCTCTTGTCAGAGGCTGACCAGAGGGCTCGGTGATGTGAGAAGTATGTACCCAGCCCATCAAGGAGACCTGATGTTCTGTCACTGTGTGTGTGTGTATGTGTGTGTGTGTGTGTGTGTGTGTTGTATTCCTATCTTTCTGGGGAGATTGATCTGTTTACACAGTCACATCATGGGGACCTCTGACACCATGGGGACCAAAATTCAGGTCCCCACAAGGGTTTTAATATAAATGTTGGTCCCCACTAGTAACATTTAGATCTGTATGAAGTATGAGCATTTATGCAAATGATGTGGCTTCTTTTCTTTTTTCTTTTTTCTTTCCCAGAAGTCCCCATAAAGCATGAGGGGAAACAAAGAAAAGCAAAATATGTATTTTTCAAAGATGTGTTTACATTTAAAAAATATATATTTCATTGTTTTTATTATTTTATGTTATTATTTGTATTATTTTTATATTGTTTTATTTCATTAATTTATTGATTTTTAAAAAAATATTTGTAAAATGTATTAGATTTTTTTTTATTTAAAAAAGATCTGTTTTACATAACTACAGTATACAGTTTACTGTTGTATAAAGGAATTATACTGCTATACTATATACAACGACACTGCTTTAATTCTTAATTCTTCTTGTGCAGCTGGAATTATCTGACATTATATAGAATACAATGCAATACAATTAGGGCTGTCAAAATTAACATAAATGAATCCACCATCATGATTAATCTGATTAAAATTGTAATGCAATTAAATAGAACAGTTGTTTAAACTTGTTAATTGCATTAATTTGGATATTTCATCAAATTTTTGGGTGAATCTGTATTTTAGAGTTTTTGAGTATGTTTTTAAATTGTCATCGCTTTTTGGTACTAGCTTTCTTTTTTGTTTGTGAATTTTAGTGGATTTTCTTTCTTTGCATTTTTGGCTTCTTAGTGTATTTTTGTATATTTATGGGACATTTAAGTTGAAAAAAAATACTCAAGTGACATGAAATGTTTGGATCATGATTCCCGTATTTTTTGGACTATAATAGTTATAGTTATACAATAGTTTTTTTCAAAGTTTGGCCGAGGGTGCGACTTATACTGCGGAGCAACTTATATATGAAATTCTTAACACATTATTATATAATTTCGCATGTTATTTTCACACTGACAAGAGTATGAGCATGTTTTTTATGCTATAGTTATCTGAACTATAGTTAGTATTTTACGTTAACATACACAGTAAATTTTGCAGTGTTAAATCAACACTTAGAGAGTTAATTTGGAGACAATGGGACCAAATACACTCTAGAAGAAGTTAAATAAACTCTCTAAGTGTTGATTTAACACTGCAAAATTTACTGTGTACCAGGCACATTCTCTGTTGTTTATGCATAATGTAACATTAGCTGAATGTGTTACGTTAGCATACCATACACATACAATATTCAGCCTGTTGTTCTCTGTTAAAGTTTTTTCAATTCAATTTTATTTATAAAGCCCCAAATCACAACATCATCTCACAGGGCTTTACAGAAAACACAATCAACTACAGAAACAGATAAAAAGTCCCAAGCATCCCCTGTCCTTAGACCCTCCTTCTTGGCAAGAAAAAACTCAAAAACCCAGTTTGAAAAAGAAGAAACCACACTGAAGGAGAGATCTACTCCCATGGACGGACAGGCTATAAATTATTCTATTCATGTGTATTCTATTTTTATTTTAAATTTTTTTTCAAGATGAAATATCTGTGCCTGGTGTTGAATTTTATCAAATACATTTCCCCTCAAAAATGTGACTTACATATGTTTTTTTTCTTTTTGGTCATGCATTTCTTGGCTGGTGCGACTTATACTCCGGAGTGACTTATTGTCCAGAAAATACGGTAATGGAAATGAATCCAAAGCAACCCTGTGATGGATCTAATTAAAACATTTAATCATTTGACAGCCCTAAATACAACACCAATCAATTTCCCAGTGGTGGAATCAATAAAGTACTTCTATTTTATTCGATTTAGCATAGTGTTTTTGAGTCAGTGGATATTCAAATTGCGCTCTGTGTCTTATCTTTGTTTGGTGTGTGTATGTGTCTTATCTTTCTCTCCTCTTGTAACTGACTTTGTGTGATTGTGAGTGCACATATCACTGTTTGAGTCCATAAATGTGGGCAGGTCAGAGGTGTGTGTCTGAGGTATTTGTATCTATAGTGTTGAACTGTGTACATGTGTGTTAGTGTGTCTGTGTGGGTATTTATTTGACAGTTTTCATTGCTCCCAGTGGAGTCATGTGGCAACCCATGCTGCAAAATACCAGCCTCTTCCCCTCCCCAACAACACTCTTTTCCCCTTCTACCCAGCGTCTGTAAATCCACAGATGCCCTATAAACCCTCCCAGCCTCTCCCCCTCTTCTTTCCCACTCCTCCCATGCCTCCTTTGACCGCGAGTCCTTGAACACGACGTCCCTTGCCTCTGACGTCTTTACGACTTGTTTAGCCGCTAGCTGTTTGCCTCTGCGATTATTTCTAATCTCTGTGTGGCCATAAACCGCACCGCTATGACCACCAGCACCGTCATTAGAGAGGACGACGCTCCACTGCTGTTACACACTCTCATTTTTCAGAGGGAGAAAGCCCAGCCACTTTTATGTCTTTTATGTCTCAAGATAGCCATATATACAGTGAGTGTAATGCAAAAAACACTGTGTGTTTTCTTTTCCTCTTGGGAAGCTTTTTAGGTAACTGTCAGCCAATCAGCAGTAAGTTGTTATCACATCCCCTTATCATTGAAAGTGTCTGTATGTGACATGACTGGTAACAGTGGCCATTATGTGTTTTCTGTCTGATACAATGAGATCCAGGTGCGAAATCAATTCCAGTGAAAATCCCAATTAACCATTTAACTCCTGAGACTTTACTACAGTAAAAAAAAACAGTCAATGAACAATAAAAACTAACAAAAATGAACAATAAACCAACAAAATAATAAGTTACATGAACAAAGTAAGACAAAAACGGAAGAAAATTGAAGGAGAAACACAAAAATGAAAAAAGAAATGTAGAAAAATAAACAATATAAGCAACAAAATAAATTAAAACAACCAATGTGATCAATGAAAACTAACAAAAAATTATGATAAACCAACTAAATAATAAGTAACATGAACAATTTAAGACACAAATGGAAGAAAATTAAAGAAAAAATGATAAAATAAAAAATAAATGGAGAAATATAAACAGAAAATGAGCAACAAAATGAACAAAAACATCCAAAGTCATCACTAACAACCAACAAAAATTAACCCAAACCAACAAAAATAATAAGCAACATGAATAAGTAATACACAAACAGAACATAATGAAAGAAAAATAATACAACAAAAAACAAAATGTAGAAAAAGAAACTAAGTAAGCAAGAAAATGAACAGAAACTAATAAATATTTATAATATAACATGGACATTTTAAGTCACTAAAAAAGTTTTTAAAAAAAATACAAAAATAATTAGGATTGTACTTTGGTCCCAGTCGTTTTTTTTGGAAATCTATTTCTTTTTGACACCTGTTCCATCAACAAAACTCAGTTAAACCAGAAAAAAATAAATAAATGAAACACTTGAATGTTCTTGAATTTTTAAAGTAAGCCATCCTTTCAGAAAGCATCAGGGGTTAGAGGGTTAATTACTCCTGATAGATGCCTCTGTTGGCTTTCAAACACATCTGCCCTAGAAAGACAAACAAAGGAGATAAATAACTAAGCATAGGTTTTGACCTTGGAAACAACAGCTATCCTCACAGTCACAGACCTAGAAGTCTTTTCTGTTCCTCTGAGATAAGCTGAATATATGAATTCTATGAAGCGTCATGACTTATGAACCCCTGTGTATTACCCGCAGGTCCCACAGTGGCGAGCACCACCATACCTACTGCTGAGGACAGGTCATCCTGCGACAACACCGAGTTTGGCTGTTGCCCTGATGGAAAGACCCCATCCAGCACTCCAGAGGGCGCCAACTGCCCCTGTAAGTCCAACAACACTCATTAGAATGAATTTGTCTCATTATCCAAGGTCAAAGGTCATGGTGGCAGGTTTTCACTATGTTTGTCAGAGGTGGTAAAAGTATATAGTAGTATAGCAGGTACTGGAAAAATTTTCTGGTAAAAGTAGAAGTACTGATTCAACTCCATTACTGAAGTAAAAGTAAAAAAGTACAACTTGTCAATTACAGTAAAGTAAAAAAGTAAATAAATGAAATAATACGTATTTAAGCAGGAAAGATCAGAAATGTTTAAAAAGTATCCAAAGATAAAAGATTTAAAAGTGAGTTACTGTGTAGATAATGTGTTTGATCAGGTCACAGTACTCCGTTTAGTGCGTATAGGCAGGAAATTTAGGAGAAATTCAAGTCACAAATAGGAAATTTTCATAATTGAGACAAAAAGTCATCATTATGAGGCTTTTTAAAACGGCATAAATATGAGATTAAAAATGTTTTAATTATGAGATAAAAAGCGTTAAATATTGGATAAAAAAAATGCAGAATTATAAAATAAAGAGTCAAAATTCTGAGATAAAGCCAAAAATTTTGAGATAAAAAAGTTACAATCATGACATAAAAGTCATAATTTTAATATGTCAAGTCAAAGTTTCTCTCCTCCACTGATTTTCCCTCTGAAGTGACTTAATTTTTCATACTGGCACATCTGTTTAGTTTGAAAAACTAACAAGTTTATCCTAGGAATGTAAACAGTATAAAGTACAGATATTTATATAAATGAAAGGAGTATAAAGTGCAGACATTTATTTTAATGTAAGGAGTATAAAGTACAGATATTTATGAACATATGCAGGGATTAAAACTAAAAAATGTAAAAGTACACTCACTTTAAAAAATCTACTTAAGTACAGTAACAAAGTAGTTTTACTTAGTTACTTCCCACCTCTGGCGTTTGTTGTATGTGGAGTTCGAAAATGCCAGGGTTTTTATTTCACCTGCAAGCAAGACATAATGCTGTGATACTTCAATACTCTTAAGCTTGCTGAATATTTTCCAAAGGGGTCATTGATTCCAGAATATCTCGACTTCACCTTCGAAAAAAAATGTTAATCCTTTTACAGATATCTTTGCACCTAATCTCCTCAAACATGTTTCTTCTGAAGTTTGTCTAAATGTTTCAAGGTTAATATGCATATTCTGAAACTCATAAGTTGTTTATTTTTTTTCTCTAGACTGAGGTGAAACTCCACCTGTTCATCCAATAAATCTTAAGAATCATTTGCAATGAGTATTCATGGAAAATGGGTGCTCAAGTGAAATTAATAAACATAAATCATGTTTCATTTTCACTTTCATGCAGCCAACTTTTTATTCTGTACAGTATTAATGTACTTTTATCTATTTGGTCCTGCATAAAATATTACCTGCAACACATCTTAATATAGCATCAGAGGTGGAAAAACTCACTTTTTTCATATGCAACAAAGCAAAACCCCATGGAGATATTGTTTTTTTTTTTTTAAATGAAAGATTATTAGTTTGTGTAAACAATGATTTATTTGATTTCACCAGCTACCATTTCCATGAGTGGAAATGATCCTCAGGGAGGTTCTTGTTTGTTGGGTTTTTTTAGATAGATAAGCTGGTGAGTCTTAAAATACACATTACACCAGGGGTGTCAAACTCATTTTAGTTCAGGGATCTGAAAAGGGCCAGACCAGTAAAATAATAACAGTGAAAAGAGTAAAATTACATTATGATAATGTTTTCATCTATACCCTTTCAACAACCTGACAAGTCTTAAGAAAAACAGGTAGAATTTTAATCAGATTTCGTCCCCATTTGCCTCAATTACAGCTTACATTACAATTACAAATACACAGAATTTTGCTATAATTACTCTTACTTTTCTTAAGACATTTCAGGTTGCTCTTATTTCTTCTTTGTTATTCACATTTTTGTTAATATAAAGGTTTTTATGCAATTTTACAGTTTTTATGCCAAAACACAGATAAACTTTGTAGTTTTCATCATTTATAGGTAATTCATTTTATTGGTCTGACCCAATTGACATCTAATTATTCTGTGTGTAGAACATGAATTAAAATCATTTTTACACGGTTAATATCTTCATTGTTATTCATCCTACAGGCCAGATTTTGACCCTTTGGCAGGCCGGATTTGGCCCTGGGGCCTTATGTCTATTACGCAATATGTCCTTATGTCTATTACACAATAATGTTGAGTCAGAACAGCAAATATCTGAAGCAGTACTTCCCAAGGATTTCTAAGGTTCTTCGAATTAAAGTTGTTTCAAGGAAATCCTTCACATGAACTAGGAGGTCGAGGTGAGATGATGTACAGTGACAACAATACTAGCTTTTTATTGTTGACTCCATTATTTTGAGATTTGAGTAGATATTAACTCTACTGTTATGTTTATTTGTCAGAAAGAGCAGTGGTGTTCCTGGGTCCATCTGACCCAATGCATTTTTAATTATCTAAAAGATTTCCAAACCAAGCACTTCATCTCTAATTCCATTATTAACTATTCTATTCAATAATAAGTCCAGTGGTGTTCCTTACTTCTACCAGGTAATGGTTCAATTCAGAGAATTCACTCATTTTTCATTTAAAAATACATGTTCAAACATTTACTCCACTTATGTTTTTGTCATTTGTCTGTTTGTTTCTTAGCTAAATAACTCAAAAAGTTATGGACAGATTTGCCCACGAATTTTCAGGAAATATTGATACTGACATAAGTAACATGTGATAAAAGTTTGGTGGTGACCAGTGGTGGGTGGGAGACACATGCATGTTTCTCAGAAGGTGAGGCTGATCTGCCTTGGAGGAGTCTTTCTAGTTTTAAATGTTTCACCACTTTAATACTTGTGAAAGACTAACATATAAAACGTAACGTTAAAACATAACATAATATGTTCCAGAGTTGTAAAGAAAGAAAGAGTCTGACATTTCTGACAGCCTTTTACCTCCAGTTTGACTGCTGGGTCAAATTGGCCTGAACAGTATCTATGTGATATAAACATGAAGGGGGTGATCACTAACATGTGACATGAACTATTTTCATATTATATGTTAATTACACTCATTAAGGCTAGCGCAAGAAGTGTGATACTGAAAAAATACTTGTAACAGATTTTCCTAAATGTTAAAACTTTAAAACGGGTCAATTTGACCCATAAAATAACATTAGGGTCAAGTCATTTGAATATGCCACATACAATAACTTCAATGCGGGGGCCTTGGCCCTGGTTACAGAAGCTGGCTTTAGGGATTGGGGCGGCATCCGTAGTAAAAACCGATCCGTTGTGGTGAAGAAGGAGCTAAGCCAGAAGGCAAAGCTGTCAATTTACTGGTTGATCTATGTTCTGTCCCTCACCTATGGTCATGAGCTTTGGGTCATGACCAAAACAATGAGATCACGGGTACAAGCGGCAGAAATGACTTTCCTTGGCAGGGTGGCCGGGCTCCGCCTTAGAGATAGGGTGAGAAACTCAGACATCCATGAGGGACTCAGAGTAGAGCTGCTGCTCCTCCATGTCCTGAGTTGGCTCAGGCACCTCGTAAGGATTCCTCCTAGGCACCTCCCTGGGGAGGTGTTCCGGGCATGTCCATCCGGGAGGAGATTTAAGGGCCGACCCAGGACATGCTGGAGGGATTATATCTCTCGGCTGGCCTGGGAATGCCTCAGGGTTCCCCTGGAGGAGCTGGCTAGGGTGAGAAAAGTCTGGGCTTCTTTGCTGGGGATGCTGCCCCCACAACCCGGACCTGGATAAGTGGGAAATTACAACAACAATAACTTTGATGCAAATTAGTGGCATGAGGCATAATTGGCACAATATTAATGAAACAAATCTTCCAATCTAAAGTAAGTAGATGATGAACAGTTCCTCTAGTCAACAGTCAACGTGTGCATCTGAAAGGATGTATAAATCTAGTATCTTCTATCTATAATTCAGCAAATCTCTGTAGTGTGTCCTTTTTGTCTGTGGAACACCTAACACCTGCACAACTCCACCAAATAATCCAAAATTTTGAGGGTGACTTTCCAGTACTATGGCGGATTGCACATTCATGTCAAAACCTCTGAAAACACACACACACACACCAATGATTTTTGTAAAAATCATTGGTTTGATGTTTGGACAATGTTTCAACTCATTCACGACAAATGTTGAAGAGCACCCTCAAAACAGTGGAATATGGAGTCAAATATGTAACAGTTGTCTGCAAGGGGTTAATCATCCAAAGCAGATATTTTTATTTATCTAAACAGACAACTGTTGTCTATGTTGCACTGCCTTGAAATTGGACTGCAAACCAGCGCTGCCAAATGTATTAGTTCCTTTGGTCCCTTCTTACTCTATTTATTTTCTCTCCTTATTTGTTGATATACAGGGAGTTGGTGTCTTCATGTTGAGTTCAGGAACATTGCTATTGTGCCATCTGCCTTAAATAACTGCAGGAACAGGTGGCACCTTTTCATGAATCACCTCCCTCATATGTAAATGATGGCATTGGCAGGTGGCAGGAAATTAAAAAATAAACACACACACTGAAACGTTAAATCTATCCTTAGTAATCCATGTTTATGAATGTGACCACCCTAGACAATCAGACTGGAATATTATTCTCACTCTACCTCATCCCCAGTGAGTTTAATTTTCTCTCCATATTTTTGAATGAGGTTTGAGTCAGGATCACATTTTAGTGCCTCCTATGACTTAGTTTATAAATAGACTTTATTTTTCCTGTCTTCTTTACAACCCTCCTTTTCTTTTAACATCACAGCTCCAGTTTTATTCCCTTTCCCCTCCCTCTCACACATATTCATCTCTTTATCAGTCAGTTCCACTGTTCGCTATCACCCCCTGAGAGCTATATCTCAACTCTTTTCTCTCACTCAGCTCAGTCAATCTCAATCTCGTCTTGCATCAGTTTATTTCTCTCAGGAGTAGTGGGGGGAGTGAGCTGAGAGAGCAAGGTGAGAAACTTCCAGAGGCCCGACGACTGTTGTAGCGCTCAGTGCCTTCTGCTAGGCCGGGTTCACAAAGATAAAAGACTTTGACCACTTTGCTCTTTTCTCTTTTCTGTTGGCCCCCATCCTTTAGCTGGATTTCTGCTCTCCATTTGTCCCAACAGTGTCAAAAGGGACATGCTCCTTTGGCTGTGCTGGGAGCTTCAGGTCATGACTCAAAAGAGTAAAGGACATAAAATAGCATGCGTTGTTCCATTTCAGTCAGGGTAAAGGCGCCAATAAACCAGTAGAGTTCCAGAATTCACTTCTACAACTCAAACAAGAGCTGTACATTTAGTGCCACTTTTGACTTTTCTAACCCCTCTGCAATTTTTTATCATTTGACTTCATTTCCACCAGGTCAGCTATGGCCCATGTTAGGATTCCATTTGACCAGGGGTGGGCAACCTGTGGCTCTAGGGCCACATTTGACTCTTGATGTTAGTCGACTGTTGTGTCTGAGGGTTTTTTGGAATCAAATTTACCACAAAACTTACAAAAATACACAAAGAAAGAATAAAAATGTAGAGAAAAAACGTGCTAAAACCCACTAAAATTCACTAAAATGGTGGGTAACCTGTGGCTCTGGGCCCACATTTTACTCTTGGGCCCTTTTCAAATGGTTCCATAGGGATGGTTCCATTTTTTCACATTTTGCAATAAGTGTCATGAATTATCATAACAATAAGTTAAATGGTTAAATGTTAAATGATTACAGTTTTTATAGGGCTGTCAAAATTAACACATTAAACACATTAATCCATCATCGTGATTCATCTGATTAAAAATTTTAATCACTTGGCAGCCCTAAATTTTTAATCAGATTAATTACAGGGTTGCTGTGGATTAATTTTGATTAATCATGATAAAATAGTCATTTTTAACTCATTTAAATTGTGCTTCATTTTGCATGAGCAGACTTCAGAAAGAAAATAATATATCTGCACTTAATGCATTTGTCAATGTGTTTGTTATTGATCTACCAGATCAACTTCAAAACACTGTCTGCACATTATGATCCATTCACTTTACAGGTTCTTTCTAGTAGAATATTTATAAATCCATTATATAGATGTACATAAACCACCATATATATGTATGTGGAATAACACATATATATTAAAAACATGAACTAACCAACACTTTTGTCATTTCTTTTCTGATTCATCGTATTAATGTTTGCAAGATTTAAGACATTTAATGTCTGAAGCAGATACTTTCTAAAAAAATTGTAGAGCATTTATTGGATGACCACCTCTTAAAGCACCTTTCCCATTAAGCATCTGTAACAGGTTTTACCTATAAGACAACAGTAGTAACAAATTTGCTAAAGCCTATAAATATTTATCTCATCCAACAATGTCAGCATTGCACTGATCGATAACTTGTTCAGCTGAAGTGTTACCGATAAAAGAAGCCAGCACAATAGGCTGATCAATAGGTTGAATGTTTTTTCTCCAAAGGAGAAGCTTAGCCGATCCACCACTCATTAGAAGTGAAATGACACGTCCCTGTTTATGGAATATCCACTGGCCACCATCTCATTGTGCCGTCCACTTTATTGATGTGGGTTGTCTCATGCAGAAAGGATTAATTGTTCACAGTCTGAGTGTTGTGTTTTATTGAGATGTGAACAGCATGAAGTGGCTCAAGGTTGATGTTGACTCAACCCTTTCAGACATACAAGCAGAACTTTTAAATCACACTGTGTTCTGTTGTAAGAAGATGTTAGACCTTGGTGAAAATACATTGAAAGGTGAACTTGTCCACAATACAAAACAATGACCTTTAAGATTTATTCATCCATGTGGGTAGTTTTATTATGAAATATCTTTTTTTTCCTGGCTGTACCCAGAGTCATTATATATTACAGTAATACAGTAGTATTACAGTAATGGAAGAAAAGTGCAGAACAAAAGGTCTTTAATTATCGTAGCCTCCGAAATCATGTTAATACATTAAAGTTTTATTCACATTTTGTTACATTATAGTGAAATGAATTGTGAAATTACATTGAATTAAATTATTCAACTCTGAAGTTGAATACTGTGGAAAACTTTTGCCATAATATAAATATTCAAGACAACCCAAATTTATAACATGGGCATTTGTAATTCAGCTGTATAATGTGGTAATGTTAGGTATAATAGTTTTAAGGAAAACTAAAGTTTTCATATTCAATGCCATACTGTTTTGCATTCCTTAAATTAATTCCTCAAAATTGAAGTACAGCCATAACTATATAATATATCACAAAAAATGACTAAATATTAAAGTTGGAGAACCAAAATAACTACAAAACCTCATCAGGAAACAAGGTCAAAGTAATTTTATTTTGTTGTGTTGAAAGCATTAAAGAGATTTCATATTAAAACTTCTAAGCCAACACAGTATAATCTCCACTGTGCACTGCTTTAATTGGATATACTGGAGAAACAGGTCACATATGAGATAAATCTTTTATCAAATTATGGTAAACAGGTACTTTAAAGCATATATCACAGAAGATAATCTGAAACTGCAACAGAAACTGCTTCCAATAAACTGCATGCAATAAACCATCCAATAACAGTGCAGTCATTCATATTAATGTGTATAATGTGTATATATTTATTTATTTCAACAATTCTAATAATTTAAAAAACATGTGATCTGTATATTGTATATAGAATTATTTACTTATTTATAGAAGTGAGCACTCTTGTGTGCTATAATTTTGCTGATGTGAACCTGGAATTAATATCTTAACGTATCTTATCTCATCTCATCTTATCTAATTTTTAGTATCTTCTTGCCAAGAAGAAGGGACTAAGGACAGGGGATGTTTGGGATGTTTTATCTATTTCTGTAGTTGATTGGCTCAGTTGGTAGAGCAAGTCGTCCATTAACCGAAGGGTTGGCAGTTCGATTCCCCCTCTGTCCTGGTCAGTCTGTTGCTTGCTCCTTGCCTCCAGTGTCACTCACACTGGTGTATGAATGTTTGGTGGTGGTCAGAGAGGCCATAGATGCAAAATGGCTACCACGCTTCTGTGAGTCAGCCCCAGGGCAACTGTGGCTACATATGTAGTTTACGACCACCAGAGGCAGCATGTCAGAGTGAATAAATACTGGATCACTAATGTAAAGTGCTTTGGGTGCCTTAAAATGCGCTATAGAAATATATAATATTTGTATTTTAGGTGTACTGGTGTATTTTAGGTATAGACACATTTCTTGTGTCTTAAAAGTTTCTGCAGGCTGACCATATGTTACACTGTCAGACAATTCATGTGACATCAAAGATAATGTTCTGCAAATGCTGGTGTGGTGGTTTAATAGCCCGCTGAGCTACTGTAAACTCTTCCATGTGCAGGTGGAAGTCTGACAAATCCATTACGTTTTACAGGTGGATAGAATCTCATAGTCAAATAGCCCCCATCCTACTTTTTATCACTGTCTGTCTTTGTCTTTTTCACGTCCGTCACAGCAGTGGGCCGGAAAATCACCCCCTCTGATGTTTTCCTTCTTTGCAGATTAGAAGTCTGATCTGGCTCACTATCCCCTTTTCTTCCCTTCTTCCTCACTCATATTATATTATTAGGCAAACCTTTCCCATTTACCTCTGTTTTATGGCGCCTGTCATATTTGAGTCTGTGTGTGTGTGTGTGTGTGTGTGCGTGTGTGTGTGTGTGTGTGCGTGTGTGTGTGTGTGTGTGCGTGTGTGTGTGTGTAGAGTGGATGGGAGGAGAGGGAGGGGTCTGCTGTCCTTTTCATGCAATTTTAACCAGGCTGTGTCAGTCACTGGTCTGGCGACATTAAGGAGACAATTACGGCTATCTTTCACGATAATCATACAAGTGCACTTCCCGTTCTCCCTTGCGTTGCGCAGGCAGGGGCAGCTATGATTGATTTGAGCAATTTGTTTGGCTGATTACGAGCGGCGTGGAAGCCTAGCATCAGCGGCTCATGAGCTCATCCACACACACACATACATATACTTCATAGTCACACCTTCAGCCTCTCTTCTCTGGCGGCAGTAGAAGAGATGTACTATTAAGGCCAACTTTGCGCTTTTGTTACTAGATTTAACAACTTTCCAGACTACCCTAGCCACATTAGGCTTATTTACATGAGTTTTCTTTATAACAAGTATTCAAGGAATGCCTAATCTCACCCCGACTTTGTGCCAATCTCAAGTTTTTATGACAACCCATTCTTGAATTAGAGCCAATAATGTGATTTTGACCTTTCTGCTCAATGCGACCTTGACCTTTGACCTTTACTCAAATGGATCATTGCATCTGATGGGTATTTGTTATATGTATATGCCCATGTAATTTCATGGTGATATCTCAAGTATTCATTGAATTATAGCATGATATGTCTTTGTAGACACACATACACAGAAAGACACACACACACACACATCCAGACATCTGTCACGCATCCTCAGTTTTTATATTAAGTGCAAAAAGTTTAAGTCAGTAGCTACTAAGATGCACACTGTCCACATCATGTTTGGGAAAAAAAGAGCGTGTTGTCTTAATGCGTGTTGTCTGCATTGCTGCTCACACTGCTCATCATTTTTTTCATCTAAGGTGAAGTATTTCCACACATGCGATGTGTGTCTATCACTCTTTTGTTTTGTCATCCCACCACAAAACTGTCTTACCTGCAGCAGCCGTGTATTGTTTAGGTCTGGTCTGTGTTTATGCGCCAAGAGAGAGAGAGAGAGAGAGAGAGAGAGAGAGAGAACGGATAAGAAGCAATTGACTCCTCCAAATTTAAGTTGACTTGTGCTACGGGAGTTGACATGTCAACCAGTTGACGTGTCTGTTAATGCCCTAGTACACACTGACTTGTAATTACCAACTGAGACAAAGTAGTCCCTACCTTGTAAATAAGATTTGAAGTAGTTTAACACAGTACCAGAGGATGAGGGAGTGCTCAAAACAAGACATGGAAATATTCTTCCAAAACAAAAAGTCTTATCTTCTAAACAAATTGTCCAAAATAAAATACAATACTAACTAAAACTTCCTGGACAAAAAAGAGGAGAAAAGTGATCAAACAAAAACAGTCACTCACCTCTGTCTAAAAATTACAATCTACTTCACCTAAATCAAACTACCATCTATTTTAACAAAAGTGCTCATGAATATTTCCAATCTAACCATCTCTACTACTAAATCACACAAATACATAATCCAACACTGGCAGTCAAAAACACACAGAATAGAAGCTTGGGAGTTTGCAGTCTTCTTCTTCCTCCTCCTCCTCCTAGTCCTCCTCCTCTTCTTCTTCTTCTTCTTTATTTATGGACAGATTACATCTCAGTGGTGCACCGTGCACACTCCCACCTACTGTAGAGGAGTGTGTAAAGGGACTACACTATCTGGGAACTATAACTATACTAAAACAAAACAAAACAAAATCCAAGATGCATCATTAAGAAAAATAAATAGGACATGTATCCTATTTTTCTGAATTTCTTCTTCTTTAAGAATATTTCCTATATATATCTGAGGTATATCTGCCTCCCGTTCTTGCCACTGTTGTCTGTCATCAGTGTATTTATTACTATAAAATAATACATGATCGACGTCCTCTTCTCCTTGACAGTTACTGCACCACCCATTACTATTCCTTATTAACTGCAACGTGCTATGAAGACCTGTGTGACCCAAGCTAAGTCTACTGTATACAACCTCTTCCCTTATGTTCAGAGACTTTGGGTGTGTTCCAAATGACTCGCTCCACAAAGTGCTCTCGTTTTCAGATACACTCCATGAATAGGGTACGAATTTACTCTAGTTCCAAATGGAACTCTCTCCGGTGTACTTACTGGAAATGACAGTTGCGCTATTTTGCTTCATCATACAGCCCACCATAATTTAAAAAAATGGACACAGTTTACATGTTTTACTATAAATTCAAGACAATGCAGCAGGCCTGTGCAATATATCTATTTTATCTTTTTTTTTGTTATTGCCTAAACAGTTTTACGGTTAACTCTTCATCTTAATACTGTTTATATAACTAGCCTAGCTTTAGCTTCACTTTCTGTACTACATAGAGCTAATATAACTAGCCTAGCTTTAGCTTCACTTCCTCTACTAGAGCTCTGAAAACACATGATTCATGCAGGAGTTGCATGCACAGCAGGAGGGGAAGGACAAATGACAGTTTGATTGAACATTCAATCATTTCATATAAATGGTGGAAAAGACGGTTTATTCACCAGCTGAAAACTATAGAACCCACGTATGTGTTAAAACCATAACAGCTGGTAGGGAACGAGACATTACTTTTGATAGAATGACAGTAAAACGTGCTTTGAGCTTTCTCTGTCATTTGTGCTTATTTTCTTTTAAAAGTTGGGGTGGGGTGGGGGTTAAATATAGATTTTTTGTGGCCATATCACTTAGCCCTACAATGTAGGTAAAACTTACATCTGAACGGAGGTATAAGAACCTCAATCCCCTCTTTCACAACCTTTTTTTTAATCAACGTGGTAGACCCTCCTCTTCCGCTACGTAACAAAATGGCATCCATGCAGTGCAAGAAGTGTCCGTCATTCCACACTCCGTATTTTAACCCTCAGGAGGGCACCATCTGGATATTTGAAGCACACTGCATTTTGCTATTGTTTAAAGTGTGAATCCACTTATGCCTTTAAATGTAGCATTCGAAGTGCTGAAATGCGTGATTTGTAACACACCCTTTCTTACTGTCCAGAGCCATTTTTAAATACCACTTGATCTGTTGGCCACCAATCAGCAGCGGCTTCCTGCAACGAAAACAAAGAACACAGTAAACACTAAATAGAAATGCTGACCTCAGGGTCATAACAGCACTGCTACTTCTACTCCACTACTTTATACATCACTGCATGTTAGACAACACAGCCCCCTATGCTTTGGTGTTTGCTGAAGAAGGCACATACGGCTCTTTCTTCTTTCCTTGTGAGTGTTGTTTTTTCTTTCCTGTATTTGTCTGTCTAACCTGTTGTCTTTTTGTCCAGCCCTCCATGCCTCAGCCAGCTTTTGGGACGAGTCTCGGTCTGGTAAAACCTGGCCCATCCTTCCACCTTTCCTTTACTCCTTCCTCTACATTCACTCCTTCCATCCTTTATGTCAAATCTGTATCTCCATCTCTCCATTCACCTCCACCACCTTCCCTACTTTTAAACCCCCATGCAATAAGCAAAAAAAAAACCCCAAAAAGACTAACCTCCCTTTGTCAAACACACACAAACACACAATCCATCACTAACCGATGACTGGCACCACTCCAAAAAAAGCAGCAGGAAGTAAATGATAGGAAGGATGGTTATTTTAGCTTTAGTGTTTCAGTTTCACAGTGTCTTACCTCGCTCTCTTTATTTCCAGCCACCATGAAGTTTAGCGGTTCCCTGCATTTGGACCAAGTGGAGGGCCAGGAGATATTCTACACCCCAGAGATGGAGGACCCCAAGTCAGAGCTGTTTGGAGAGACAGCCCGCAGCATAGAGGGCGCTGTAAGTCACCACAAATTTACACTTTAATTTCTCAAACAAGAAACAATTCTGCTCCTTTTTTAAAACCTACTGTATGTAGAAACTCATAATGTAATAACGGCTCAAAATGAAATAACTTAAATATAATAAAAGTTCACAAACTAATAATCAACTCACAATGTAATAAAATCATGAGCGCATTACATAATTATTATTGCATTATGAGCTCAGCTATATAACAGCTCATACTGTAATGGTAAATGGACTGTACTTATATAGTGCATTTTATACACCAGTGGGTACCCAAAGTGCTTTACAATTCCTCACATTCACACACATACTAGTAGATGCTGCTACCAATACAGCATACTGGGAGCCAGTTAGGGTTCAGTGTCTTGCCCAAGGACACTTCGACATGTGGACAGCCAGAACTGGGATGTGAACTGCCGATCCTTTGATCATTGGATGACCCGCTCTACCAACTGAGCCACAGCTGCCAGCTCGCAGCAATTAAAGTTCAAAATATAACAATGGGTTATACTGTGAGAACATTATCCCCATTTTTTTTACCTTTGCTTTTGGTGCAAGGTGAAAACTTAACAATTTTAAGTCATGCTTTTGAAGCAATCCTGTAGTTTAGGGAAATGTCACATATATCTGACTAAAGGAGATCACATAGAAAGTATTCTGCTGCTTTTTTAAGACCATAGGCTAACACATCAGGCTATGGTGGCTAATGTTTGCTAATATTAGTGAACAGCAGAGGTGATAAAAATACTCACATTCTGTACTTAAGTAGAAGTGCAGCTACTTGTGTGGGAAAACAAAGTCAATTGTAATAAAGTAAGGAAGGAAAACAGCATATATTTTTTGCCATGATTGAGATGAGATTTAGAAAAATCCCTAATTATGAGATAAAGAGTCAAAATTATGAGGGAAAATCAAAATTATGAGATAAAAGTATTGTGCGAAAGTCAGTTTCTCTCCGTCACTCATTCCCTCTGAAGTGCCTTACTTTTCATACTGTCACGTCTGTGTAGTTTAAAAAGTCTATTCTGAGAATGTAAGGAAGATAAAGTACAGATATTTATGAACAAATATAGGGAGGAAAAGTAAGAAGTTGCCAGAAAAATAAATACTCAAGTACAGATACCTAAAAGAGAAAAAACCTTACTTAATAAGTACAGTAACACAGAACTTTTACTTAGTTACTTCTCATCTCTGATGAACAGAAACACATACTACAACATTTTAATTATTTGTGACCTTTTTGCCCATTGTCATGCATTATGTATCTGATTAAGTTGAGCATTACTGTGTCCCTATACAACAGTGTGTGTGTCTCAGTTGATAACACCTTTTGACATTTTTGAGAAGTACATTACATTAGCTACAGCTAAATATTAATGTTTGCGAACCTTCAGACTTTGTACCTATAGATTTTGTGCTGTACACATACAGTGTATTTTCTATTTCATTGGTTCTACTACTACTACTTGTTCTACAGATATGTCGCAGTATTTGACCATATTGTATCTTCTAAATATTGTTAATTACTTCCAATATAAATTCAAAAACAAGCTTGCAGTAATACTGTTTTCAGAAATTGAGTGATGAGTGAATACAAGATGGCAGGTGAAGCAGACAGAAAATAATTAAAAATGTATGACAATACGCTCTTCTCACATATTTTATAATTGCAGGAAAAGCACAGATGTTACAAATTACTGTGTCTCTTTTCTATTCAACAGTCCCACACAGTTTTAACAATGTTATCTCAAGTCGCTGTGTATATAAATGCCTTTAGATGTTTATTTGAAAATGCAAGAGCTTTATGATGCGTTAATGTCAATCTAGAACAATCTATTATCTTATCAAAAGCAATGCATTTAACAGAATCCTACGAAATAAAGAGAAATTACATATTTCAATGGTGAATTGTCACCTGTGTTGTCAACAAACTCAGCAGAAGCTTTAAATATAGCTTGTTTTGCAGCTAAGAATATTCTTGTTAAGTGCGGAACAGCTACTCGGACAACATTCAAAGCATCTTGACAAACCAAAGCCTTACCAACAGCCAGACTAATCAAATTCTTTCAGCTTCTTAAGGCAGGTTGGGGTAAGTTTCATTGCAGGTTGTGCAGACACACCTGCAATGATACAGATACACACCTGAAGTTTCTGAGTAATATTCTGCAACAGTAGGCTAGAGTGATTTCTCCAGTCAGACGTCTGATAAAAAATTAACACTGATAAAAAATGTATTTGCCAGCTATGGACAGGGGAGGAATTTACATCATATCAGAGGGAAACAACACACCCTGGCTGATATTTGATTTTTAATTTGCAAAAAGGGAGGGTATTAACATGCTGTTACATAAAATGATGGCTATGTTTACATGTTTTTTTAATTCTCAATTGTTTATTCTGAATAAAATAATACAAAATCAAAGACATTTCCTTCCTGTTTATGTGGAAATATTAAGGTTTCCATGGACTGCACTTATATTTATGCTTTTCCACCTTCATGGTACTCAAAGCGCTTTACATTAGCATCACATTCACCCATTCACACACACACTCATACACCAGTAAGTTTCTAAGCTTCTGTCAGTCCTACTGGTAGCCTAAATCAGGAGTTCAGTGTCTTGCTCAAGAGCGGGAGGTACAGAGGGTTCTGATTGGACAGAACGACCGCTTAAGGTCTAGGTGTCTACCAGAAGAAAATAATAGAGTCCAGTTCCTGTTTTATTTTGATTTCAGCTATCAACACGGAAGAAAAGATACTACCTGTAATTTTTGCATTTATTTTTGTAATAATTACAAAGCAGCAGCTTGATCGAATCAACATACTAATGCTGGCAGCACAGAATATGTTCATCATCAACACAAAATATGTGCGTCATGGTGACAAGACTAGCATGTGCATAATGACAGGAATAATGTTAAAGAGTATTTAACTGTTTCCATGTCAGTGGAATTATTGCATTCAAAATGAAGTGGAATAATCCTGTTATTCTGAATTAATTAATTAGGAATTATAATTTTCAACTGTAAGTAGTTGTTTTCATAGTTCATCTTAAAAAGGATTTAGATTTAGACTTACAGTAGACTTAGGGGCTCCCGTGTCTCGTCAAGGTATTCCAGGTTGTTCGGTCTATAGCCAGTCAAGGCTTCCTTCCATCCCATGTTTTAAGGGATGAAAGGAGGTGTCCTCTCAATACTCTGATACCACTTCATATTTGGACATCCCTTCTTTCTCCATTGCATAGTCTGTTTAGCAAATCTGACTGGTGGAAGTCTGGCAACATGTCCTAACCAACTGAGATGGTGGAGGATACTGGCTGTTGTTTAGCTTGACGTATGATGTTCTTATTTGGGAAGTCATTCCATTTAATGCCCAGAATTTTTCTTAAAGATGTCATTCCATGGTTATTTCATTAATATTACTGTGTTCTCCATTGTTATCGAATACTTTGTGTGTTGGTTCTATTTAAAAAAAACATCCAGATATTTTTGCACAGTAGAAAAATGAATGGTCGGACAACAGATTTTACCAGTACTTCCGCATACATGTCCATGACGTGGTGATGGGGCATCTCTGATTGGCTCAGTATGCATGAAGGAACACTCCCCCCTTCACTCTCGCTCTGTGTTTTTACCGTTACCAGAGTAGCATCCAGCTGCTGTTGCTTGTTCTGAAAACATGCAGGGGAAAAAATGAGGGCTTATTTCCACAGAGAGCACATGAACCAGTTTGACCCGCTATTTTTTTCAAGTTTGTGCAGCAGCTACTGTGGTGCCGTCTTCTCTTGTAGATGCTCATGCTTATGCTACTTCAGATTTGCTGCAATGGAGGACGGGTTTAACCCCACATAGGTGATGCTAAAGTCCATCTGACATCAGATGGACCGGCTTTTTCTGGGTCCCTCATTCTTCTTCTTGTTTTCTGTGAATGCGGTATGCAGCCAGTGGAGGTGACAAACCACTTTCAAAGGCAGCATGTGTTGGTAACTCGGGGTGACCCATCAGATTCCAAAAGGAGCATGGAAAAGTGGTTTTCAGTGCTGTCGGTTAGATTTCTTCTCTTAACTTCAACTGCCAGGCTTCACAGCCATACAATCATCTCAACAGGATATTGCTGTTGTAAAAATGGATCTTGGTCTTGATGGACAGTTTCTTTGTTTCTTAAAGAATAATTAAACTTTATTCTGAATTAAACAGGAATGAAAACTCTCATGTAAACAGGCCTGATACTGTACCTTGTTGGGAACAATGTTATGACGTAACATTTTGTAAAATCCCACAGGCAGATGGAAATAATGTATAGACTTAAATGGTCAGTTAATGTTTTTCAAACAGAGATTAGCCAACACACAGCTTTTAATTTCAACCACTGCATGCACGTTTCAAGGCTGAGTTAGATTACATGAGGCTTTCAGAACTCTTGAAGTTTAATGAGAGAACTGTAAAATTCTCTCTCAGCTCTCTGCAGTCTTGTGCAAAGATTAATTTGTCGATTGCTTGCCAAACACTTCACAGCACCAAGAAGCAGCATCTCATGTGAGATTAATTAAGATATTTTTTTGTAGATAATTTAAAAAGAAATCTAGTTCTTGGGGATGAGGGTTTGATAAGTGTGTTTAACCATGATGCTAGTGAGGTGCAGAGGAGGTGCAGTCATGGTAGTTTGTCAGAGGTGGGAAGTAACTAAGTACAAGTACTTCATTACTGTACTTAAGTAGATTTTTTTAGGTATCTGTACTTAAGTATTTGTTTTTCTGGCATATTTTAACTTTTACTCCTTGCATTTATTCATAAATAGCTAGAGTTTCTTCTTACATCCTCAGAATAGACATGTTACTTTTTCAAGAAAAATAAGTTGTAAATCAGTGGAGAGAAATTGTGACTTTCTATGTCATCATTTTGACATTTTATCTCATAATTTTTACTTTTTATGTCATAATTATGCACTTTTTCCTCATAATTTTGACTTTTTAATTATGCATTTTTCTTACCTCCTATTTATGACTTTTGAATTTGTCCTAACCCAGAAAACTGGGTACTTTAACCCAAAAAAAATCCTTTTGGGATTTATTTTTGGATACTTTTGAAACTTAAATAATAAACTTAAAATATACATTATTTCATCAGTACTCAGTACTTCTACTTTTACCTGAGTATTTTTTCCACACAAGTAGGTGTACTTATACTTAACTTATATGGGCGGCTGTGGCTCACTTGATCGAGCGGGTCGTCCAGTGAGGCTAATGAGGCTAATGTAAAGCACTTTGAGCACCATGAAGGTGGAAAAGTGCTATATAAGTGCAGTCCATTTACCACCTACTTCTACTAAAGTACAGAATGCGAGTACTTGTCCCACCTCTGTAGTTCGTCCTGTGCAGTTAACCTGGGTCAGATTTGTCTTTTCTCTGGTGAGCTTAGACCTTTGAACAAACGTCTGTGTTGTCAAGCCAGGGCGTCGCCTCTGTAATGAAAGCGAGTGTGTTTGTGTCCATGTACCCAACACACATGCACCAGCTGTTAAATCAGTGTCACCAGACCCCCTGGGACCTCATCTAGTACCTCACAGCAATTTGTGTGTGTGTTGTACATGCGTGCACTCGTTAGTGCTTTTAGCTTGCGTGTGTCTGAAGCCTGGTGTGCCACTTAACGCCAAGAACCCCCCCCTGCCCCCTCCCTCGCTCCCCTTCATCTTCTAACACTCATAGTGGTACATAGATTTCACATACAGTAGAAAAACATGAAAAATTTAAATTAAGTCTTAGTTTTTACATTATTTCTGTATTTGACGATAAAAGATCCAAGTATCCACTGTGGACAAGACACAACTACTGATCTAAAATGTTAAATACCTGTGGATCTATCAATACATCTAAATAACACAATTTTTTAAGTATCTGCTTTCAGACATTTAATGTGCTAAATCTTATATACTTTAATAAGATGAAAACAAATGAATTTAGTGCTGGTTAGTTCATGTTTTTAGTATATATGATGGTATGTTATTCCACATATATGCTGGTTTATGTACATGTATACAACGGATTTGTAAATATTCTACTAGAAAGAACCTGTGAAGTGGATGGATCATAATGTACAGACAGTGTTTTGAAGTAGATCTGAGACCAGTAATCCTTTGGAGTAAAACCTATTTTCTTGTTCATTCTAAGTATTTCACATTTTGACCCCAGTTTTATCTTGGAAACTTGAGGCAACCAGTATCTAAGCCTTGAGTTTTCTTTATCACTAACACACATGTGGAAACTTTTCATTAATTTTTATTCCAGAAGCATTTTACTGTAGACCAGTGCAACAACCGCTATAGATCACATGAGGCTGACAAAGATGAGGAAGGTGGTTGTTCTAGTTGGATCCCTGAGGCCTTCTTAGGGATCAAGGAATGAGAACTTTATAGCAGAGAAGGATCCCTGAAGACTTAAATTAGAAGTACAGTGAGGGACTAAAGAATTATATTAATGCAATGTTTTACAAAGTTATATATTCAGTGTCAATATAGGTATTATTAGGTTGAGTGTTTACAGAAATTATTTCCAAATTGTAGAAGAAAATTCTGACAACTTGCAATATTGCAGAAAACTACAAAAAAGGATTTTGACCATTGGTTATAACATCAATAGCACCCACAGTACTCTGAGTTATGTGTGCTAAGGGGAATAACTTTAACATGAAAAGAATTCCACTAAAGTGTTACCTTTTCTTCATTGCCTCCCTGTTGCTTTCTGTTCTCCATTTGTCAGCACAGCTCAGTGGATTGCATTCTTAAATTTCTGTATTGCTACAAAGGTTACGTTTTAATTTATATTTATTTTATTTTTTTGAGATGTGGCCTTTTTACCTTTTTTCACAAAGTGAGGAGAGAGGACAGAAGTCGAAATGCTCACAGTAGAAGGTTCAGGAGGCCACGAGTATTTGTGTCCCTATGGTATGAGCCCTATTCATCAGCTATTGGATCACTTATATGGACACTATTTAATCAGTTAATGCAGTGCAAGCCTTGAGGTAAATCTGAAATTGCCTTAAATTATCAGACTCCAACAGGTGTACCTTTTGACTACCTGTATCTTTGTGATGAACCTCAGTATTTAAATTTTATTTAAAAAAAAAACAAAAAAGAAAACCTTTTGAGGTGCATCCAAATTAATTTGCAATATTCACTGGCCTCCTGTCTCTTGTCTGCTACTTCAGTTAGTACTTTGAATTAAGTTATTTGGACAACTCTAATAGTAGCATATTTTTGAAGACATCTCAGGCATTCATAGTGGTGATAAGTAAAAAAATAAAATAAAAAAAAAAGTCATAGAAAACATGCTTTGACTGAAACTCAATAATGTTTGTCATTGGCCCAGATTCCTCCCAAACGTCTATATTTTTTTTAGGCAACTGTGGAGAAACTGTGCATAACTGTGGAAAAATATAAAAGATGCCCAGGATCATACAAACAGCGGTGGTAAAAGTACTTCTATTCTGTACTTAAGTACAAGTACAGCTGCGCACTTGTGTGGAGAACATACTCTGGTAAAAGTACTGATTCTACTCCTTTACTGATGTAAAAGTGAAAAAGCACAACTTCTCCAATGTAATAAAGTAGAAAAGTAAAAAGTACAACTGCAAAAAAATTGCCATGAATGAAATAACACTTATTTAACCAGAAAAAAATCTGAAAAGTTCAAAGTATCTAAAAAATAAAGCCTTTAAAAGTGAGGTAGTGTGTAGAAAAGGAGTTTGATCAGGTCACAGTACTCGGTTTAGTCGGTATGGACATTTATGAAAAATGAGATAAAAAGTCATCCTTATGAGATTTTAAAAGTATCACAAATATGAGATTTTTTAAAAAAGGCACAATTATCAGATAAAAAGTCTTAAATGTAAGATAATAAATGCATAATTATGAGAAAAATAATTCATATTATAAGATAAAATAACACATTTGAGATTACAAAAGTCAAAATGATGAGATAAAAAGTCATAAATGGTGAGATAACAAATTGATAATTAAAAGGTGAAAAACTATATTATGAGATAAAATGGCACATTTGAGGAAAAAGTAATAATTTTGATGAAAAGTCATAAATCTGAGATAAATGTCATAATTATGATATAGAAAGTCACAATTTCTCTCCATTTCCCCTTCACTTCACACATCTGTCCAGTATGAAAAAGTAATGAGTCTATTCTGAGAATGTAAGGAGTATAACGTACATATATTTATGAACAAATGTAGGGAGGAAAAGTAAAAAGTTTCCAGAAAAAGAAATACACAAGCAAAGAACAGATACCTAAAAAATAGATTGATAGACAGACAGACACACAGACAGACACACAGACAGACAGACAGACAGACAGACAGACAGACAGATAGATAGATAGATAGATAGATAGATAGATAGATAGATAGATAGATAGATAGATAGATAGATAGATAGATAGATAGATAGATAGATAGATAGATAGATAGATAGATAGATAGATAGATAGATAGATAGATAGATAGATATACAGACAGACAGACAGACAGACAGACAGATAGATAGATACTTTATTCATCCCCTCAGGGAAATTAGGTTGTCAAATAGCTCACACCACATCATATAATAGATGAATCAATACATAAATAAATTTTAAAAAATCAGCTTAAAACGGCAGAAAACGACTTAAAACTTCAGGGTCAGTGGTTGGAGCTGGCACCAGAGCCTGGTCAGCGACCCCTATCCATGACTGTGTTGTTAAAAAGCCTGAAAATCTACTTATAAGTAAAATACTAAATTACTTTTACAAGGAACTGGCATGAACTGTCATAAAATAGCAATTTTAAGAAAACTGTAAAAAAAAAAAAAAAAAAAGATTTATTCATTTCCGTTGCTGTTGTTTTCACAGACTGATTGATGAATTGATCATGATTAATTCACCATCATCCTAAAAAGAGGAGAATTACACCCAATTGCTTAACACAAACACACATACACATTGGCTTCTTTACATTCTTTCATGAAAACAGTTTAATTTTAAGATGGAATAGTAGCCTACGATTTTGGCTTCAGGCAGTTTTTGTTGGCCGTAAAGAAAAACATTTTTTTCCAGCCTCCTTATGCAACTCCTCTGGCTGTTACAACATGTACACTCCGGGGGCAGCACAAGCAAAACCAATCAAGAGCACATGTCAGGGTAGCATGACATTTATCTTAGCTCCTCCCGAAAACTTGTTCTTATAATTAATGCCACGGCTGCAGCTAAATGTCAATTTGTGCACCCACACCCAATAGATTCCCTTTCTGCACCCCTATTTGAGAGGCAGCCTTTCTCCCCTGAAGAGAAGTGTTGTGCAATTGGATCGGTCTTGCTGTGATAGTGTGGAGCTCATTACTGCTCTCATTTATCATCTCTTCTGCCTGCACCTTCTCTCCTCTCACTTCCTTTGTTTCTCCCTCTCTCTCTCTCTCTCCCTCAGCTCAATGAGTTGTTCAGGAAGTCAGATGTGCGCAAAGACTTCATGAGCGTCCGCGTCCGTAACCTGGCGCCCAGCAACTCCATCCTGGCATTTGTGGAGGCACACTTCAAGCCAGGTGAGAAATCTAATGTGTAACTACGGTAACCACACAGCCACTACATTTTATTTTGTGTGTCTAACACAGGGTATATTGCTTGTTATCCATTTAGTAAGAATACCTATCAGCAGAGGTGTCAAAAGTACTCACATTCTGTACTTCAGTAGAAGTACAGGTACTCTGGTAAAGTATTAGTAGAAGTACTGATGCAATTCTTTTACTCAAGTAAAATAAAAAAAAAAGTACAACTTCTCAATTGTAATAAAAGTAAAAAGTAAAACTGTATTTTCCGCCATGGATGAAATAATATGAATTTAACCAGGAAAAATCACAAGTATCCAAAAATAAAGCCTTTAAAAATGAGTTACTGTGTAGATAATGTGTTTTATTGGGTTGTGGTCCTCGGTTTTGTGGGTACAGACAGGAAATGTGGGATCAAATGGGGGGGGGGGGGGTCACAATTGACATCGAAAGTCATCATTATTATGTTTTTTTTTTTTTAAAAAAAAAAGGTTGTAATTATGATTTCAAATTTCTAATTGTGAGATAAAAAGTAAAAATTATGAAAAAAAATTAAAAATTATGAGATAAGAAATGCATAATTATGAGAAAGAGTCAAAATGATGAGCTGGCACAATTTCAATAGAGTCATCATTATGACATTAAAAAATGGTTATAATTATTATTTCAAATTCCTAATTGTGAGATAACAAGTCAAAATTGTGAAAGAAATTATGAAACGTAAGAAATACATAATTATGAGAAAGAGAGTCAAAACTATGAGGTAAAATAGGACAATTGAGATAAAAAGTCATTATGAGATAAAACCAAAAGTTTATAATTATGATTTAGAATTCCAAATGGTGAGATACCCAATGGATATTGCATACGATTGATATCATTTTTAGTTTTACTTCAGTAAAGGCGTTGAATCAGTACTTCTACTTTTACCAGACTATTTTTTCAGACAGACTTAAATAGAAGTATAGCTTCTTGTCTTATCTTGTCTGTCTAATAGGAATAGTTTTACCACCTCTGCCCCTTATTACAGTGACAAAATGACAGTTTTTTTCTTTAAAAAATGGTGAAAATGGAGTTCAACATATCTGGAATGGAACTGTCTGCTCCTTCAAGCTCATTTTTTACAATGCAAATCTCTTCCTCTCTTTTGCTATCCCCTTTATGAGCATCATTTGGTGTCCTTCATACTGGGTAACGGGTGCTGTTAAGCATCCCCCCTCCATGGTCAGTAAAGCGAACATCTGCGGTGAACGTTATGAGAGCAATTCATCTGTAAAAAAGGCGGGCGAGTGCCGGGTGGAGGACAAGTAGTCCCCAGAGCCCCTCCACCTGTCACACACAGGGCTTTCTCATATATCTGATGTACCCTTAAAGAAACACCAGTCCTTTGTATACATTGGAGTGCTCCTCTGAGGCCTTGTCCTTAGTGCATGTTCCTCTTGTTTATTGTCAGATACGAGACACACGGTGGAAGGGATTGAGCGAGCCCTGCTGAAGCAGCTGAAGGCCTCCAGAGATACCAGCATCTCTGTGAAAAAGCCGGAGGACCAGAATATTCGCTTCACCAATTATGGTAATGCAATGTGGACTGAACAAGAGGGTATAGGGGATTAATAAAATGAAAAAGGGCTTTAAGTTATTCATGAGGTGTTTTATCAAATGTTTTGAATATGAAATCAACATAACTTTAAATGTACAATTTTTAAGTTTAAGCTTATAAAATTAACTCTTACTATCAACAGAGGGAGGTACTAAAGTCTTAATCTGTCAGAAACCTTACACACAAACTACCGGACCAATTTCCATTAAATTTTCAGAAAACATGTGAGGTGATCCACAATAGAACCCATCCAATTTTGGTGAATGTAGGTGAAAGGTCAAGGTTATAGTAACCAAAAATGTGTTTTAGCTATGATATAGGGCAAATCAGGTATTATACCATATATTGCATGACTTTTTTTTTTTAAATTAAGACAGAGAGTTGAGTTCTGTTTCTAATCTCTTTACTTGCTTTTCACATATGGCCAAAAAACATAAATGAACAAACATTTTAAAGTAAACATGCCCTCAGCAGGGACCACTGTTGGTTTTGAGCATCTGAAGAGCTATATATACATGATGTGGGATTTCATGTGGAATGGGAGGATTTATTATGAACTTTAAATGTATTATTTATTTATTCTGATGGCTATGGGAAGGAATGACCTGTGGCATCACTCCCTATTTCACTGGGGGTGTAAGACTCTGAAGAAGCTGCTGGAGGGAAAGAATACACTGCTCTATAATTTTTGTAGAAAGTACCTTCTTCAGACATTAAATGTGCTAAATCTAAACCAGGAAACAAATGATCTTAGTGCTGATTAGCTCATGTTTTTAATATATATATATATATATATATATATATATATATATGATGGTGTGTTATTCCACATATATGCTGGTTTATGTACATGTATACCATGGATTTGTAAATGTTCCACTAGAAAAAACTAGTAAAGTGAATGGATCATAATGTGGAGACAGTGTTTTGAAGCAGTACTGGTAGATCTGAGACCAATATTCCTTTGGATTAAACCTATTGTTAGTTAATTCTGAGAATTTCACATTTTGACTCCAGACTTATCTTGGAAAGTTCAGCCAACCAGCATTTAATTTATTATTATTATTATTATTATTATTATTATTATTATTATTATTATTATTATTATTATTATTATTATTATTATTATTATTATTATTATTATTATTGTTGATAATAATACTTTTAATTTGTAATGTATTTTATTAGACTTAGACTTAGACTTTCTTTATTTGTCATTTAGATTTCCATCACAAATGAAATTTCGTTTCAATGACTCAAGCACAGCAGGTATTTCCGACCGAAAAACTAAAACAAAAGTTAAAAAAAAATTATATATAACTGTAAAAATATATACACAATAAATACACTGTACAGAAACCTTAAAGAAGAGAGGACAGTCGGAATATATATAGCTATAGAGCTATTATTGCACAGTTGTTAAAAGTAATAAATAGTAATAAATTACAGTTTCTATGGATTGCACTTGGTATAAATATATTGCACAATAGTCCTGAGTGTGTGTATGAGTGGGGGAGGGAGGGGAAGTGGTCATGTGGCATTAAGCAGTCTTATGGCATGTGGGAAGAAACTGTTTGTGAGTCTGGTGGTTCTGCACCGCATGCTGCGGAATCTCCTGCCAGACTTCAGCAGAGAGAACAGGCCATGATGTGGGTGGGAGGGGTCACTGATGATGTTGTGGGCCCTGGTCAGGCAGTGATTCTTTGCAATGTCCTGGAGAGGAGGAAGTGGAGTCCCGATGATTTTCTCCGCTGTCCTCACCACCCTCTGTAGAGATTTCCAGTCCGAGGCACTACAGGCTGCTGACCAGACTGAGATGCAGCTGGTCAGGATGCTCTCTATAGTACCTCTGTAGAAGGTGGTGAGGATGGGGGCGGGTAGTTGCACTCTCCTCATCCGGCGAAGAAAGTGCATGCGCTGCTGGGCCTTCTTTACCAGACTGCCAGTGTGTTTGGACCAGGTTAGAGAGTCTGTTATCTGGACTCCCAGGAACCTGGTGCTGCTGACGACCTCCACTGCTGCGTTGTTGATGGTGAGAGGGGTGTGGCTGGGTCGATTCTTCCTGAAGTCCACGATGATCTCTTTTGTTTTGGAGACGTTCAGGATGAGGTTGTTGGTGTTGCACCAGGCTGCCAGGTGTTTCACCTCCTCTCTGTAGGCCCGCTCATCATTGTTTGTGATGAGGCCCACTACTGTTGTGTCGTCTGCGTACTTCACAATGTGGTTTGTAGTGGACCTGGCGTGGCAGTCATGTGTCATCAGAGTGAAGAGCAGAGGACTCAGGACACAGCCCTGAGGGGAGCCGGTGCTCAGGGAGATGACACTGGAGACGTCGTTTCCCACCCGTACATACTGAGGCCTGTTGGTGAGGAAGTCAAGCAGCCAGTTGCAGAGGTGGGTGTTATATCCAAGGGGGGACAGTTTGCTTATCATGTGCTGTGGAATGATGGTATTGAATGTGGAGCTAAAGTCCAGGAACAGCATCCGTACGTGCGTGTTGTTCCCTTCCAGATGCTCCAGGCTCCGGTGGATTGTGGAGGAGATGGCATCCTCTGTGGAGCGGTTGCGGCGATAAGCAAACTGGTACGGGTCAAATGTTGATGGGAGACTAGAGACCATGTGATCTTTTACCAGCCTCTCGAAGCACTTCATCATGATTGGTGTAAGTGCAACTGGACGATAGTCATTGAGGGAGGAGGTTGTGCTGGTTTTGTTTACCGGTACAATGATGGCAGTCTTGAAGCAGGATGGTACCACAGCCTGGTGAAGAGATGTATTAAAAATGTCTGTGAGAACCCCAGCCAGCTGGTCAGCACATCCCTTGAGCACTCTTCCGGGTATGTTGTCAGGGCCTGCTGCTTTGCGGATGTTCACCTTCCTCAGGGTTCTCCGGGCATCAGCTAAATCCAGGCAGAGTATTTGCTCTTCTGGGTGAGGAGTGGATTTTATTGCTGAGGTGGTGTTCAGTGCCTCAAACCTCCCGAAGTGATTGTTCAGTTGGTTGAGGAAGCCAGTGTTGTTCTCACAGGAAGGGGGAGGGGCCTTGTAGTCTGTGATAAAATGGATGCCCTGCCACATCCGTCTGGCGTTTGTGGGGTCATTGAAAAAGTCCTGCACTTTCTGTCCATGAGTGCGTTTTGCCAGCCTTATGGCTCGGTTCAGGTTGGCTCTAGCTGTTTTCAGAGCCACCGTATCACCGGATTTGAAAGCTTCGTTTCTAGCTTTCAGCCTTGCACGTACCTCACTGGTCATCCAGGGTTTCTCATTTGCCCGTGTGGTGATGGTTTTTACCATGCTGACATCCTCCGAACATTTCTGAATGTAAGCAATGTGCAATATATTATTTTATTTTATTTAAATAATCTTAATTTAATTTGATTAAGGTGTTACATAGTCATAGACAGTACAATAAAATAGAGTTCAGTAAAACACTTGAGTTTTCTTTATCAGTAACACAAATGTGGGAACATTTCATTAGTTTTATTCTGGAAGCATTGTACTTGCAGACCATAGTATTCCATGTGGATGTCAGCTTGGCCAACATCTTGGTGTAATACCTATCTTCTTCTTCTTTTGCATCATTCTGACAGGCCTCTCCTCCATCCCTTTCTTCACCACCACAACTACCACCACAGCAGCAGTCACCACACCTGCCCCCATAACCACCGCTACCGCCACCACCCGGCTCCCCTTAACTTCACCCTACATCACTCGCCGTCCACCAGGAACCACTCGTCGAGCCTTTACCGGCAGGCGCACTACCACCACCTCTGCACCCATCACCACTCCGATGCCACCTACAACAGCGGCGGCTGCTACCGCCACCCCTCTTCCGGTCACCACCAGTGCTCGAGGAAGACCTCACCACAAGACGCACAGACCCTGTGACTCCCACCCCTGTCTCCACGGGGGAACCTGTGAGGATGACGGCAAAGACTTCAGCTGCAAGTGTCCTGCTGGCCGAGGAGGCACTGTGTGTGAGAAGGGTGGGTTTCTTTTTTTTTTAATCACCTGTGTTTTGCCAGGGGTATTAAAAGTACTTACATTTTGTACTTCAGTAGAAGTACAGCTGCTTGTGTGGAAAAATACTAATAAAGTAGAAGTACTGATTCAACTCCTTCACTGAAGTAAAAGTAAAAAGTAAAAAAAGTAAAAATTTGAGCTAATTTTTTGCCTCAGAACATTTTCAAAAGTAAGCTTTTAAAAGTGAGTTACTGTGTAGATATTATGTTTGATTATTTCAAATGATGAATGTCCATTTGTAGATGAAAGGAAGGGGGGGCAGGTCCATCCATCAGACAGGTTAGGGTAGGGAGCAGGTCTGGGGTCACAGATCAGCACAGGACACAGGTGAGTCACTGTAGATCCTGTTGTCTATGGCTCCTTATGCAGATACTACTGAGTGAGTTGCCACTCCCCTCAGAGGGGAGAGTGGAAAGGGGACACGGGGTGAATAGTCATGAAGAGACTTGGTATGTAAAATAGATTTTTTAAAAATTACAAATACAAACAGAGAGAGAGGCAGGTGATAGGCCTCAGTGTCTGTACTTCCCCCAGCATTCGAGCTCCAAGGGCAGCTAAGACTGAACTGTGACTTCAGTCTGTTTTTAACAACCTTTCTAAAACAGGAATGTTTTCAACCTAATTTTAAATGTAGAGACTGTGTCAGCCTCTTTAATATTAAATGACTTGCTGGTTCCATAAGACAGAAGCCTGGTAACTACGTAAAGGCTCCAGCTCCTACTGGTACATTTACAGACCCTGGGAACTCCCAGTGGATCTGCATTCTGCGAACGAAGAGTTCTATTGATACAGTAAGAGGGGCCCATACCATTAATGGTTTTATATGTAGGGAGGGGGATTTTAAATTTATTTCTAAACTGAAGTGGAAGCCAGTGAAGGGTTTGTAGCACAGGGGTGATGTGCTCTCTTCTATTTGATCCTGTTAATAATCTTGCTGCTGCATTTTGAACTAAATGAAATTGATCAGGTCATGGTACTCAGTTTTGTGGGTATGGGAAGGACATGTCAGAAAAATGGAAAGAGAAATATATATATATATATATATATATATATATATATATATATATATATATATATATATATATATATATATATATATATATATATATATATATATCCTCATTATGAGATTAAAAAATCATAAATATGAGGGTTTTTTTAAATGCTAAATTGTGAGATAAACAGCCTAATAGATTGAAATTATCAGATAAAACGTAACAGTCATGAGTTAAAAGTTATAATTACGACATAAAAAGTCACAATTGCTCTCCTCCACTGATTTTCCTTCTGAAGCAACTTATTTTTCATACTGTAATACTAATACTTGTTACCAATACTTATTTAACCAGGAAAATTCAAGTTTCAAAAGTATCCAAAAATAAAACCTTTAAAAGTGACTTACCTGTACTCTGTGATTGATCAGGTCACGGTACTCAGTTTGTGGATATTATGGGGAGTCACAACTGAGATAAAAAGTCATCATTATGAGATTTTAAAAAGTCATAATTATTATTTAAAAAGTCTAAATTGTGAGATAAAGTCATATATATAAGATCCAAAATGCATACTTATGAGAGAGTCAAAATTGTGAGATAAAATGGCACAATTGAGATAAAAAGCCATACTTATGAGATAAAAAGTTACAATCATGCGCTAAAAGTCATAATAATGACATAGAAAGTCACAATTTCCTCCAATGAATTTCCCTCTGAAGCCATTTATTGAAAGTTTGGAAAAGTAATGACCCTATTCTGAGAATGTAAGGAATATAAAGTACAGATATTTATGAACAAATGTAGGGAGTAAAAGTAAAATGTTTCCAGAAAAATAAATACTGAAGTAAAGTACAGATACTTAAAAGTAAGTAGTTTGGTATTGTACCTTATAAGTACAATACCAAAATACTTTTACAAAGAACTGGCATGAAGTGTTATAAAATAGCTATTTTAAGAAAACTGCGTAAAAAAGAAAAAAAAATCATGATATCTAAAAAATCTACTTAAGTACAGAAACAAAGTACTTCTACTTAGGTACTTCCCAGCTCTGTGTTTTATTAATACTGTAGGTCAACTTAGCAGAGGTCAGAATGTCTGAATATCCGTAGAGTAACATTTGTTATATTTCTTATAATCAGTTTCACAGTCTTGAAAAACAAAATGATCTAAAACTATTTCAGTTTGCTCTTTCAAAAGCTTTCCAAAGATTTTACAGCAACTGAGAGGGCTTTAGGCACTCCATTTTTACTGTGCCAATCATGCATTTTACCTGTTCTGTAATCACTGCTAAGCACATCCTCAAGTGCTATATAATACAAAATAGAAGAAAGCACACCATTATAAAAAAGAAAATCAAATATTAGCAGAAATGAATCATTTCTCCTTTTTTTTTTTCAAAGGAGACATAATGGCATATATTCCTTCTGTTAGGCTGTGGACTTAGTGTATTGCAGTTTCGTGATGTGGCACTTTGAGTAATTTAGTGTTTGAACATGTAAATTAAATGTTATGTGGACACAGATGTAGGTTTATGGGTATGCTTAACCCATAAAGATCCAAATATCCACCACACACAAACAGCATCTAAAATCTTTAATAACTGTTGATCCACAAATTTTAATACATGGAAATAATTGGTAGAAAATGCAGGTTGTCAACTTTTCATGGTCCATTTAGACTTTCCAAGGCTCTGAGGTGAACATAGTCGATATAGTTTGTCAAATGACAGTGGTTGTAGACACTTATTTTAGGTTTTGTTAAGCCTTTTAACTTCCACTGTCACAAAAGAACAAGCAACAAAATGAACAAAAATAGACAAAGTAATCAATAAAAATGAACAAAAATTAATAATAAACCAACAAAATAATAAGTAATAGTGATGCGCGGAAATCCGCACAGAAATCCGCCCCGCCCAAACCCAAGACGTGGCTAGGCCCGCCCCGCCCAATCCGCATGATGTCACGTATCGATAAACCCAACCCGCCCGCTATCAACCCGCGAGCTTAAATTTGGCTCTAAACTCACATAGTACATTCGCAGCATCTTTACCTTGCGCTTCTAATGTTAAAAGTCATGAAGCATTATTTTTGCCTCCTTTCTAATGTCTCAGTATGCACTCCAGCACATAAAATAGACTCCACCCACATCATCACTCTATAAAGCGAACACATACAACGTTTCCATACAACCTTCGCATCGCCTGTTTTAATCTTCTCCCTGATCAAGTCCGCCATTTTCACTCTTATCTCTGAGTGTTCGGGGAGATTTGGCGCTAATAACAAATAACAAAAAGTTGGGATAAAAAAGTATTCAAAAGAGGAACTGACGGGCTTGCACATGCGTGAGCCGAGCATGCACACACACACACACCTCAGCGGGTATTGATCATCCCTGACCCGCCCCACCCGCATCCGCAATATGTATTAATACTGCGACCCAGCCCGCCCGACTCGCGGGTCACCCGCGGATATCCGCTGGCCAGTGGGTAGCACGCGCAACACTAATAAGTAACATGAACAAAGTAAGACACAAGTGGAAAACAAAAGTGAAGAAAACAGTACAATAAAAAACTAAATGAAAAGACTGAGCCAACCTGGGAGTTGGGAAAGGAGAGAAAAATAATTATATCATTGATAATAGTAAAAACAAATAAATGAATAAATAAAATAACTTTCAGTATATAAGTGGAATTATATTTATTAGGGCTGCATGATGTTAGAAAAAACTAACATTACCTTTTTTTTTTAACTCTGTGATATGCATTGCATTATGAAAAAATACTCAGGAGTACATAAGAGCTGTGTGGTGCCGGTGCAAATGGTCAAACAGATTAGTGGTCGACAGAGAATATACATTTCAATGTCATCCTTTTTGTAGCCGAAATAATTAAATTAAATTAATAATTACAAAATAAAATAAATTTTAAAATAAATTTAAAAAATAAATATAAATAAATAAATAAAATAAATACAAAAGTAAAAAGAAATAATTCCACATAACTGATGTTGCTTTTCTTTCTGGCAAACCTTGGTTGTGGGCACTTGATTTTCTCTTGTTGGGTTTGGGTGATTTTCTCTTATTGGTTGCTCATGTTGACTTACTCCAAACTGGTTCAGAATGATTATGATGTGCTCAGTGTGTGTCAGGTTCTATTGAAATTAGACAAGAAAATGTTGAGCTCATTTGTCTCCTACATTACAGGTCCTGTCATGTGACTATTGTGCGCATGTACATTGCGATGTCGATACTCAAACATTATATTGTCCAGCTCTAATATTAATTAATATACATAAAGTGAGTGGAATAAATGCAAATCCAATCTGTATCTGCCTCCAAACCCTAAATCTTCTGTATGTTTTTCCACCTCAGAATTACTGTCTCATGACTGTTTTCCATATGTACTGTGTCTACAGTGTCTGAGCAGGTTTTATTGCATATGTTTGAATTCTGTTCCGTATTCCATGGAATCTTGTTTTGGCACCTGTGGTGGGCAGCCTGTTACTGCAGCTCTCTGTTGTTGTAATCAAGTAATTTCATATACGAGATCAATAAAGTACGTATTATTATTATTATTATTATTATTATTATTATTATTATATTTTATTATTATTATACATGTAGCCCACCTATACCCTGCGTATAAGGGCCCCTGAGTTCTTTCTAACTCAAACTATCAATTTGGTTAAAATTTCCAATTTATATACTAATCCCAGTTCCTTTTACTTTACAAATTTATACACACACATCAGTTAAACATAAAAACCACCAAAGATTTAAAATATATACAAAAATTATAGTTTACTGAATAATTTCAGGGAAAAAAAGGTTACAATACAATCCAATTATGTAAGTGGCCACTCACCATACACACACACACATACAGTCATATAGTCATATTACCGCTACTAGTAAGCTATGTCGCAGGCCTGAACGTTGTTTGGGTGCGATGTAGAAGATGGTGATGATTGAAGAAGATGGCGATGGACGAAGAGATGATGGCGTGGTCACAAAATGGCGAAGGACGTCACTGCTAGCCTAGGATCTAGACTGTCCCCAGTGGCCGCAAATGGTATTTGCTACGGGGGAAAGTCTAGAAAGTCTAGGCGAATTTGTGGGCGGGATAACCGCTGTCTGTCAAGTTTTCTCTTTACACAACGCCACACCATTGGATGGGTAACCAGTCAGAGCCAACCAGTCAGAGCCAACCAATCAGAGCGATGAACATGGATTTCGTAGACAGCGTCACCGGAAGAACACACCAGAATGTAGTCTCAAAACGAGTGCAGCAGCTTAGCTAGGACTCCCGTACACTATTTGGCACCGGCCGCTTCGGATCTCCTCCGGGTCGCCTTTGCCGAGTTGTGCTGCTCGTATTCCCAGTTTTTCTGCCTCTTGCAACTGGTCATCCATTAGGGCTAAAAGGGGTGACACAACGATCACCAGCGGGTTGTGCAGACCCATGCGTCGTTCCATAAATCAAACTTTTGCCATACCCGGCGGGCAAAACTCCGACAACGTCCCTTTTTTCCAAAAACAGCTTAAGTGCCGTTTTCTGCTCCTCTCGCAGGGAAAACTGTAATTTTAAATCACCTAGAGTTGCTGCCAAAGCCAGCTCGAATGGTTGTTCCTGGTGATGAGCCATGTTGTCTAGCAGCTAGCAACTGGTGTTACGGCAATGTGTGCTAGCTGCTACGTCTCTGCGACTACAACATTACGTGTCGTATTTGTGTCGTCATGAGGCAGGGCGGGCTCCAATCCCGGCCCTCGATTTGATTGGTCCGGTCAGATCCGGTCAGATCCGAGGCTGTCTAGTCTGTCTCCCCGTAGCAAATACCATTTGCGGCCACTGGGGACAGACTAGATCCCTGCTACGTCACTGCCACACTGGTCCCGCTCTGGTTCGCCACATGCTGCGCCCGGAAATATGCTTTTAAATTTACTGCCAATATTATCTAAACAATTTTAGGTGCCAATTAATCATAATATCCACATTTCTATCCGAAATCATGAAAATACAATAAGCAAGCTGATTTAGCATTACTTTAAACAAATGTGTAGTATTAGCAGTATTAGCATACAGTTGTACAGTGAATGCTAACTGCTAATACATATTTTACCTTAGGCAAATACACTTTGCGGGGCGTTGTTACCTCACGAGTGATACCCTTCAGTGCTGTAAACAATATAATATTATGAGACTATTAGTGACTATTGGATTAAAAATCGGTAAATGTCTCCAAATTGTGACTTACCGGGAGAAACTGCGGTCGGTTACTCCCTCGTGTCGGCAAAGTTTCTAGTCAAGTTACCGCATTGTTTAGAGCACTTCCGGTTTACAAGCATGGACCAGGGAAACACTGTACATAAGTACATCCTGTTTCCTTCAAAATAAAAGCTAAAACTAATGAAATGTCTGTGATCTATTGTAATAATTTCTAAATTATGTTTGGGAATTCTCTTAAATGTTTTTAACTTAAAATATTAATGGAACTGTGACTTTAAATACTTTTATAGAATAAGTAATGTGTTTGTGCTTTTTAACATTTCTGAACATTTCTAAACACTTCTGATTAACTTAACTTATTTTTTAACCAGGTTACATATATTTTACCAGATTTTGAGGCATCAGATGCATGTAGTTCCTCAGTGGCAGCACCTTGAATTTTTTTGCATCTGAATTGAGTCAAACAAGTTCAACACCTCAGAAGAGAACAACCACTGAGCTGTTAAAGCAAAGTCAACATGGAGTCCAATCAACACTGCTGAGAAAATCATACATTTGGGAGAACTTCTTGAGAACTCCTTCCCTCTTACCCTACTTTCGGGATTTTAGGGAGGAATGAGGAGCAACCTCACACAGCTGCATCTTCACATAATTGACACTAATTGCTTTGATGAGGATGAGCTGGTGAGAATCAGTGTGTGTCTGTGAGTTAGAGTGTCTAAATGAAGTTGCGAACATTCACGTAAAATGCATAACAACCTCCCCTAGATCAATCAAGTCATTAGAAAAGAGGGAGCTCATCAGCTGCCATTCTCCACTGAGAGACGGACAGAAAGACAGATGGACGCAGAGAAAAGGAACCCGAGGGAGAAAATGGATGATAATAATTAGAATTGTTGAGTGGCAGAAAAACAAAGGTTTTGTTTTGTGTGTGTGTGTGTGTGTGTATGTGGGTGGGTGGGTTGGTGGGTGTGAAGCTCGGCTGTTCTTCCTTCTCAGTCTTCCACCTTTTTTGATAAACTCATCAAGCATTTAGCAAAAGCATCATTCTTAAAATAACCTGATTAAAAACCTATCTACTCACCCTCATTATGCACCTCTTAAAAAAATTATCATTCCCATCACGTTGTAATGACAGGACTGATATATTTGTCTCCATTCCTCCATAGTGATCAATCATTTGGTCTGTCTGATCTGTACATACACACATACACACATACATACATACACACATACATACATACATACATACATACATACATACATACATACATACATACATACATACATTTTGAGTGAAAGTGTTAATGAATGTTGGGTGGTGGTCAGAGGGGCCGTAGGCGCGAAATGGCAGCCACGCTTCTGTCAGTCTGCCCCAGGGCAACTGTGACTACATATGTAGTTTACCACCACCAGAGGGAACATGTGAGAGTGAATGAATAATGGATCAATAATGTAAAGTGCTTTGGGTGCCTTGAAAAGCGCTATAGAAATCTAATCCATTATTATTAAAACATGTCCTGACCTGACATGGTTTGTAATAAAGTTTGTACATGGGTACATGTGTGTCAAATTCATTTGTGTAACTAAAATACACTCACACAGAACTAGACACAGTGATAATAATAATAATCTATATCCACCTTTAACCTGCATTTCACATAATCAACTCAACCTGTCATACAGAGGACCGATGCTCTCGAACACTTGACCTACATCGGTAACGTTCCTCTCATTCTTTAAAAAGCAGCTAAAAAAATAAACATCTAATGCACACCTATCCATTGTTATTATTATTATTATTAATAAAGTATCGAGGCTTTGAATGCTTTGAATATATATGATGGTGTGTTATTACACATATATGGTGGTTTATGGATATGTATACAAGATTTAATTAGAATTTTGTCCCCACGGCTGTCTAACTGTTAAATAAGCACTTTAAATAGGAAATGTGCAATTAAATGGGCAGATATCTTTCTATTTAGATGTACAATAACTATCAATTTATCTACCTGGCTTTAAAGTAGTTTTAGGTCGATTGATGCACTTTCTTTTATATTGGTATTTGAGTATATATCTAATCTGTTTTTAATCATGTTTTTAATCATGTTGACTCTGCATTGATATTTTGTTTCTGCAGTGCATTTATGGTGTTTTGTGTGAAATGACAATAAATTGTCTATCTGTCCATCTGTCTATCTATCTAACGGATTTGTAAATATTCCATGACAAAAAACCTGTGCAGTGAATGGATCGTAATGTACAGATATTGTTTTGAAGTAGATCTAGACCAATATTTCTCTTGACTGATGTTTGTCTTCATTCCTCCGTAGTGATCAAGTACTTCATTCCGTCATTTGGAGGACAGTCCTACTTGGCCTTCCAGACTATGAGCGCATACCACACGGTCCGCATCGCCATGGAGTTTAGAGCATCTGAGATGACAGGTATCCTGCTTTACAATGGCCAGGATGGCAAGAAGGACTTCATCTCTTTGGCGCTGGTCAACGGTAAAGTGGAGCTCAGGTGAGACAGCTGCAGCTTCTGTTTGCCTTCAATTTAATAACATTTTAATAGGCGCAGCAGTGGCCTAGATGGTTGAAGAGTCGGCTGAAGACCCATTGTTCATAAGACTGATAGGTCCCTGCGCTTAATTCCCCAGGCTGGCAGAGAGTCGTTGGCTAATGTAACCTTGAGCAAGGCACTTAAACCCCCTCACCCCCCACTCCATTTGCTCCCTGGGTACCTGGATATGGCGAGCTCACTGCTCTTAGTATGCAGTGTGTTATGCATGCATGATCTAGGGATGAGTTAAAGGCAGAAGACACATTTTGGTGTATGGTGCATGTTTATATGTGAACCCCCCTGATGCATCAACGCTGACACATTCTGAATCGATGGTTTAGTTTGAAGGTCTCATTCCAATGTCATTTTAATAATATTGCTGTGTTCGCCATTGTTATTGAATGCATTGTGCATTGGTTCTGTTTAAAAAAATATCCAGGTTGCTTTGTTTCAAGCTGTTTTTGGAGGGTAGAAAAATGACTTGAGGTCTAATAACAGAGTTTTCCGGTACTTCCTCATACATATCCATGACGCGGTACTGAGGAGTCTCTGATTGGCTCAGAGAATGAATGCACAAAGGAAAACTCCTCCCTCATCTCTAACTCTGCGTGTGTTTACCATCCGAGAGTAGCATCCAGCTAGGTTTTGTGTTTTCCACAGAGAGCACATGAATGAGTTTGCTTCACTATTTTTTCCAAGTTTATGCAGCAAGCTATTCTAGTGGCATCTTCTCTTGTAGATGCTAATGCTACTTCAGATTTGCTGCAAATGGTGGATGGGCTGGGGGACTGTTATCTGAATTCCGTGGGCAGGCTTAACCCCAAGTGGGCGATTTTTAAAAAACATTTTTTTACTGTTTTTACTATGTTTTGTTGATGAAACTGAGGTATGGAAATTTTGAAAAAGTATTAAAAAGAAACTGGTTTACAAAAAGACTAGAAAAGCACTAGGAGAGCGTAGATCAGCTGCCCCCACCCCCACCCCTTGAAAGACACGTGTTTGGCCCCCTCCCTCCATTGATCGCCACCAAACTTTTAGCACTTGTTCCTTTTGTCAGTATCAACATTTCCTTCAAATCTGTACCACCACCTAGTGTCTGGGAGTCTAACGTACCTCATGGACTCATTGTACCTCATTAGAAATCCTTTCTAAGTGCATGTACAAGTGTTTCCATGTTCATTATGGAGCCTTTGAATGTCCAATGAGCATGGAAAGATGGCAAACTCCATTTTAATGCAAGTAACTATCAGTAACAATGGTAAATGTACAAAGATATGAGTTACTGTCGGTTATATTCATTTATGTGATTAAAAACTGTTTCGATAGGGCACTGGTTGTACACAATAAATCATATGAATCTCTAAATGAATCTGGTATCAGTTTAACAGGACATGTTTAGAAAGCAACTTAATGTCAATCCAGAGAGTTTAGAGTTTAGGTAAAGAAAAATACCGGATATTCTTCATTACAGCTAAATGTTTTTCAGGTCAACTTTACCAAAAGCTTAAATTGGGCTATTTTCCTGCAGAAAAGGTGAGTTTTCATTGCTTTCCCTGCAGAGGAATTATGTGGATAGAAAATAATTTGGGGAAAGGCAACACCTTCAGAAAAAGTGTGAATGGACTAATTAAAGATTCTGCTCAACGTTTTGCAGCTATTATTTCAAATGCCATGCACTTCCCTTATCTTATAAGTCTTGCATTTTACTCTGGCCCCTTGAAGCCCTTTGAGTTTCTACCAAACCTGGCCAGGTTGGATTTCTCTATTCAGGGTGAAATCAATAGCAAACTAAAGGAGATCATTAGTCACTTGGGCTTTCAAAGGAAGCTCTGCCTCAGTTCCAGAAATTCAGGAGAGAGATTACCACCCACAGCTTTGCAAATCCAAGACGTGGGGAGAAGAACTAATTATTCGTGGCAGATAATTGCTCTCAGGTTGAGCTAACACTACCAGATGTGTGGGTGCACATACACCACAGTTCTTTTCAGTGAGAATATTTCCAACAAAACCTCATTAGATAAAAGGCTGAATTAAAAAGAAGGTGAAAGACATTTTTAAGTGCCTTCATTAGAGTCACACACACAGTGCTTTGGGAGTGGAATGCTGTTTGGTCTTCTTTCTTTCTCTGCTCGGTTTTATTCAGATTCCTTCTCGTGCTGTAAACTGATATGAAATGCAAAAGTCGGCAGGGATTTCTGGGTAAAGTTGATTCCTTTTGTCTCCACAGGTTCAACACCGGCTCTGGCACAGGAACGCTGATGAGCAGAGTGCAGGTCAGTCAGGGCCGCTGGCATCAGCTGGTGGTGACGCGTAATCGGCGCAATGCCATGCTCAGTGTAGACAACGAGCCGCACATCGAGGGCGAGAGCCCACGTGGCACAGACGGCCTCAACCTTGACACCCACCTATTCATTGGAGGAGTGCCTGAGGATATGAAGCAAGAGTAAGAACTTCCATCTGTCCAAGCTAATGTTTAAACCATGTGGTACTTCAGATGTAAACAAACTTGGAGCCACTGAAAAAACTTTAGTGGATTCTGATGATGATTTTAATTTTGGTCTTGTTTAAGTTTGAATGTTTCTGTTCAACTAAGGGATAATGTGTTTCCTCTATGAACTATGAGTTAAAATTGTTCCACCTCCTTGAGATAAATGACTGTACAGTTAACGGCTGTTGAGGGTTTGTTTGTTTTTTATGATCAATCGATTTATCTAGTATGATGATGATGATGATGATTATCATCATTATTATTATTATGATTGTCTGAAAATGGCAAATAATCTGTCTTTTATTCCAGAACCAGCTGATACAACAAAAGTATGAGTATAATATAATATAGAAAATAACTATAAGGACATATTAAAATTATAAAGAAACTAGAAAAGCACTCAGAGAGCACACACTCCGCCAAGGCAGATCTGCGCCTCCCTCCTGAAAGACATGCGTCACCACCAAACTTTTCAGCCAAACCTGTCCATAACTTTTTGAGTTATCTCACAACGAATCACACATACTGTATATGCCCCCCCCCCACACACACACACACACCTCCACCGATCACACCTCCACTATTTAATCAGTTGTTCCTTTATCAGCATTTCCTCAAATGTTCATCCAAACCTGTCCATACAATTCTTAGCTATACACAGCCAGACAAACAGTCTATTAAGTCTATTAATCGATTAATTATTTCAGCTTGAGTTGACTTTTCAGATACAGGGTGGCCATAGCTCATTTGATAGAGCGATTCATTCTGTCTTTGTAATGTGCTGTTGTGTCCTTGGACAAGACACTTCACCCCCCTTACCTCCAGTGCTCACACTGGTGTATGAATGCTTGTTGGTGGTCAGAGGGGCCGTAGGCGCAAAATGTCAGCCACAATGTGAATGTGAATGGATAATGGATCCACTGTGTACATAGAAAAGTGCTATAAAAATCCAATCTATTATTATTATTATTATTATTATTATTATTATTATTATTATTATTGTTATTATTGTTATTATTATTATTATTATTATTATTATTATTATTATTATTATTATTATTATTATTATTATTATTATTATTATTATTATTATTATTATTATTATTATTATTAGTGGTAGTAGTAGTAGTGGTAGTAGTAGTCATAGTATAATACAGGTGAACCTCACAGATTAGATCTTGTAGTGGAGTGTTTTCACAGTGTGTTGGATCTGTGGGTGTCTTCAGCGACTGTTCACTTTAAAAAGTCAATTCCGACTCTTATACAGTATGTACCCTTTTCATTGTCTTCCTTAGTGTAAGGGAAAGGACAGCAGTGGAAACAGGTCTGGTCGGTTGCATCCGCCTGCTGGACGTCAACAACCGGGTTCTCAACCTGCAGGAGAACGGCGGGGATAGCTTATACGGCAGTGGTGTAGGTGAATGCGGCAACAATCCCTGTCAACCAAACCCTTGCAAGAACGGAGCTATGTGCCAGGTCAAGGAGGCAGAGATGTTTCATTGCACGTGCAGCAAAGGATTCTGGGGTAAGATGCCATCAACAACACAATAAAAGAGGGCTTTTAGAAACTCATGGAATTTGGACACTAGTCTGAGTTGTACAAATGGATCAGGTTTTCCATTTAACCCATTTAAAGACAGTGGAGTTTTTACCACTTCAGATTTAGCGATGTGTGACATAATGATATTAGATCATTAATGATTAGTATGTATTGATGATATGGGGGTGGGGGGGGGGGTGTTATATGTGTAGTGAAAGTGAAACTTAAAATGTCACAGAAAGTCTATCATGACTTAAGACTTGGCCTTCACAGAGTGGGCTGTACTTACCTTAGTGGGCATGTGCACACTTCAGTTTTGAAAGTGAAGTTGGTACACTCCACTGAAATGTCTGCAGATGGTGTGCGTGTGGAGTATGCACCACTCACAGTACGTGCACAGTATGCTCACCCCTGTAGGAGCTAATTTTCCTTTAACCTATCTTTGTACATTTTAGTCAGGCCTCCACATACAGGTCTATAGAGTTATAGTCTTAAAATGTATGTTCACACTATGAGCCTGTTCAGTCATCTGAACAATATGTTTTTTTTTTTTTTTTACTTTGTCAGTAATTTTATGCAAAACCTACTGGACCAATTTCCATGAATTTTTGGGTAAGGTTCAAGGTTCAAAATAAATCCCATTACATTTGGGTGAATGTAGGTCAAAGGTCAAGGCTAAGGTCACCAAAAATGTGTTTTCACAATGACAAGAGATAGGACAAATCACACAGAAAGTTTGCAGGGGGCGGGTTTGTTGTACCTGGCAACACATGTTTAGTTTTTATGTTCAACAGTGCATTTAATGAGAGTATTGTTTACATTTCTGTATGTTTTTGGCAGGTATTGGCAAAACCCCACAGACTAAATTAAACATGGTCTGAAAGGTTCTTTAGACTAAATTATTGTTTTCTTTCAGGTAAATGCACAGAAATAGTTTTGTTGCACTCTTTAGAAACTTGAAAATTAGTCTCAAGATTCAGTGTTAAGAATTGTGATGAAATTGAGATTGTGATTCTATTGTAATCTGACTTTATAAATGCAGCTTTTTACAACAACAAAAAAAACATAGTTCATTTTGCTTTCGGACCATGATAAGTTTCATGATGGTAATGTCTCACAAGAAGTTGTAAAAGTTCTGCCATTAGTAAATAGTTTCAGGAAACAGTCTCCTCTGCCTTCTGCACATTACTCTCCAAAGTTTTCTCTCACCATATGGAAGAACAGTGACCTCTGGCAAATTTGGGCAGGAATTTATTGGATCATGTATTAAGACAGTTCTTGGCTATATCTGTCATTTTCCTTTTGAACATTTTATAACCAGGGCTGTACCTACTCGAGAATAACAGTGGGTTTATCCAGCCCTTTCAAACCAGCATTGGTAAGGCACTGAAACAAAGTACATAGAGAAATCTTGCTGTGTGAAACTAGGGTGACTGATTATGTGTGAAAATAAGAGGAATCCAAGAAAAATGTTTAAAAAATAATTTTGAAGTAAAGCAGCTTCAGATGGAATTGAAACTGTTCTCTTTGCGCCCCCTCATTCACACTAACCTTCACTCACTTCGCTGCTCTGTAGAAAGTAAATGAAGCTTATAGTATTTTTGCTGCTGCTGTGGACTGGTGGGGTTTTTTTTGTTGTTTTTTGAACCCATGGCAGCAGTATACACCGCCTGTCTGCCTACTCTTCCAGAAATTAACATAACTAGAAAAAACACCTATCTTGTTGGATGCACTTCAAGAATATCTGCAGGGTTTTGTTTGATTTAAAGGAGACATATCATGCCTTTTACAACACAAATATGTGTTGTCTCCTTTTCTCCTGATCCATTTCTTGTTGGAAGGGGATAAAAAGGCTCTGTTTTGGATTTTCTATGCTTCATACATCACATGCATAGATTCTTTTGAATCCCCCACCCCACCAGCTCCACCTAATGGTCACAGAAACCTCTGCTTGGACTTGCAGATCCGCCATTATTCTCTATCATATCTCATCACATCGTGTCCCAACGCGTTGGGGTCTAAGGCCTGGTCACTGTGTCCATAGTTGGTCTGACCCGAATCAGATCCGTCGGTGGCACCACGATCATAGTGTCATGGCTCGTCTGGCCGGTCCAGATGAATCGGGCCTGAAGGCAAACTGGGATTGTAAAACTCAGCACTCAGTCCACTTTGATTTTCTCCCTTGGAATTTATTTAATCTATGTCTTTGTCTTTGGTGACTTTCTCTGCTTCAACTTTGTCAGGTTCCATTTCTTTCTTCTTCTTCTAACTCTTACTCTTGGTAGCATGTCGAAAGCATTAAAGTATTAGGTATTACAACAGAGTGTTTTAAAAAGGGCTGTTTCTCCAGGTTGCAGAGGCTGCTGTATCTCTGCATCAATGTGGTCACACTGTTAGGAATAGTCAATGGTTAAGGGTCGGCATAGGTCAACTGATCAGGGAACAGACTATGGCATTGAGGGATAACAAGGACAGAAGATAACCAGAAAAACACTATTGTTTGGGAACAAACTAATCTGTGACCGTGAGATAGGAATCAGCCGGGAGCCAGAATGTCTTGGAATACATGTAAACAAGTAGAACCGAAGGCTGGCACAAATCAACACACGTAAATGAAGGGAGAACCAATTAGAACTGAACATGAACAGGACCGCCTTGAGCTCCACCTGTGGGTGGGGAAATGGACAATGGCACGAAATATTACCAAGTGAAGTGTAAACAAATGGACATTAGACTTTAGGCTGATGATCAGCGCTGATCAATTGTGTATTTTACATGTGATGTGAATAAAGCCACAAAAACCTAAAGCTGTGATGATCTGGAGCTTCCTGATTGTCTCGCCTCAATTTATCCTTGAAGACGGACCCAAGCCGGGGCTTGCAAAGACCATGTTCCTTTCAACACACAGGTGACTGAAATCATATTTATCTAATCGCTACCAATTTGTTCACATCAACCAACAATCATCGCAGTCCTCCAGAGTTAATTATGGCGTGCCCCAAGGGTCAGTCCTTGGGCCTATTTTGTTTTTTGTTTACACTATATATGCTTCCTTTAGGTAACATCATTAGAAATCATGGCAATAATTTTCATTGTTATGAGGATGACACACAGCTATATTTATCGATTAAACCTGATCAGACCAGGCAAATAGATAAACTAAGTACTTGTGTCCAAGACATAAAAATTTGGATGAGTGCCAATTATCTTTTATTGAACCCTGAAAAAACTGAAGTCGTTATAATTGGTCCTAAAAATGCGAGAGGCTCCCTAACTGACCAGATAGTTACTCTGGACAACTTAAGTGTAACACACAGTGCCACAGTTAAAAATTTAGGAGTCTTATTTGATCAAGATCTTTCATTCAAAATGCACATTAACCAAACATGCAGAAGAGCCTTCTTTCACCTGCGCAACATAGCCAAAATTAGGAATATTCTGTCTAAAACGACTGCAGAAAAATCAATTCATGCATTTGTTACATCACGATTACATTATTGTAACTCCTTACTTGTAGCGTGTCCTAAATATTCCCTAAAAAGCTTTCAACTGGTTCAAAATGCAGCCGCAAGATTATTAACAGGATCAAATAGAAGAGAACACATCACCCCTGTGCTCCAAACCCTTCACTGGCTACCAGTTGAGTTTAGAATTAAATTTAAAATCCTCCTCCTTACATATAAAACCATTAATGGTATGGGCCCCTCTTATCTTAAAGATGATCTGGTTTCGTACCAGCCCAATAGAACCCTTCATTCTCAGAATGCAGGTTTATTGAAAGTTCCTAGGGTTTCTAAAAGTACAGTACGAGCTAGAGCCTTTAGTTATCAGGCCCCTCTCTTATGGAATCAGCTTCCCTTTAATATTAAAGATGCCGAAACAGTCTCTACATTTAAAATTAGACTGAAAACATTCCTGTTTGAGAAAGCCTATGGTCAGGTTAGTTAAAAATTATGTGACTCATATATCATGGATACATGATGTATGAGTCACAGTTCAGTCTAGGCTGCCCTAGGAGTTAGAATGCTGGGGGAAGTACAGACACTGAGTTCTTTCTTCTCTTTCTCTCCCTCACACCTGTTTCTGTCATTTTTATAACCTATCTTTCATACCAAGTCTGTTCATGACTAGTCACCTGGTGTCCCCTTTCCCCCCTTCCCCCTGTGGGGGGAGTGGTGGCTCTCCTGACAGTGTGTGCACAGGAGCCATGGACGACAGGATCTGCAGTGCCTCGCCTGTGCCGACCTGTGACCCCGTACCCCCGCCCCTGCCTGTCTGGACCAGCCCCCCCTCCTTCATTTATAAATGGACGTTCATCTATAGCCTGTCTGTCCATGGGAGTGGATCTCTCCTTCATTGTGGTTCTCCTCAAGATTTCTTCTTTTTCCCACTAGGTTTTGAAGTTTTTTCTTGCCGAGAAGGAGGGTCTAAGGACAGGGGATGCTTGGGACTTTTCATGTATTTCTGTAGCTCATTGTGTTTTTGTAAAGCCCTGTGAGATGACTTTGTTGTGAGTTAGGGCTTTATAAATAAAATTGAATTGATTTGAGACACCAGGGAATTGTCTTCACTGGTGGGAAATGGGCATGATACTGTATATTGTCCCCTTTAATATGAAGCTTCTGTCAGACTTCAGTCATTCCTACTTGGGCAACTCTGAATGTGGTCTGAGAGCTGATCTCAGTGTCTCGTACACGTTAATGTCAGTCTTGAACAGAGACCTGCTTCCTTCAGTCTGATGCCGAAATGCTGAATAAATTTGATTTATCTGTGTAATTCCCAGTCATTTCTAACATCTTGCGTCTAAAATGGACCATGTGTCTCTTCTTTGCCTTCACATTGGCCATGACTTTCTCACAAATCCTCAGTAAGCTTGACAGGCTAATTTGACAGTGTAACTCAATCTCCCAGCAGGAACGCTGAAAGTCATTTTGTAAACACCAACACTGTCATAATCTGTGTGTCTAACACACACAGAGAGGATTAAATGTACAAAAAACATAAAAAGTCCTACCTAATGCTCAGCGATTGGCCTTTGGCCTATCTCTATTTCCACATCCCTTCCTTCTCCTTTCATGCCAAATAACAAGCCACCGAGAGTGAGGATCGTTATGAGTGTACACCATCTGAGCATGCTTTCCAATGGTTGTATTTCAGGCTAATGCAGAAACTTTCCAGCCAAAACCAAATTAATTGTTAGCGTTAACTTTTATGCTGGAGTAGTAAAGAAATTTATCCTCACAGGGGGCCAGTTCAGTGTTCAGGGAAACCGCCTGTCAAGTTTTAAGAGCCTATTTCCTTGAATTTAAATTGTGGATCAATAAAGTCTCACATTAATATTACCTCGCATGCTGTTTATGTTTTGTTGCTGGTGAGAAGCAGCAAACAAACCCTCCACTCTGAAGAAGTAGTGCTGCTGTCAGCGTGGCCTACTGTTTCACTTTTACATATAAATGGTGATCATAGGAATTGGACAACTAGCTGCAGAATCAGATTTGAGTTTATTTTTGTAAATTAAAATTATAATTTTCAAAAGTGTCAAAGAAAGCCACATATTGACTGGAGGGACAAATCACAGAAAACGAGTTGTAGTTCAACAGTAGACATGCCAGGGCAGTAAGAGTATTAGAGCTAAAAAGATGTGAGAGGAAAGAGGACGGTGTGTGTGTGTGTGTGTGTAAAAGACAACTTCCAAAAAAGGGTGAGTGAGGGAAACACGAGGGAGCCCTGTGAGCACAGCGGGGACGGGCTTCATTAAAGCACTCTCCTCACCACAGGCTCCGACCGCTGAAGTAATGATGGCTGAACTCAGATGGGCCACGGCAGAGGGCAAAACCATCATCCACCAGACGCTCCCAAGCCTTTCCCACAGTCGGCATTGGCCCAGAAACGTGGTCGCGTGGCAGGGAGCCTTTCCACTGTTTAATCTGGACATGTAATATTTCCAAATCCTATTAGAAAATGACCTCTATTACATAGGGAATCCTGTCTTGCTCTCAGATAGAATAAAAGAGGAAATGGTTGAAATCGTGGCTGTGGTTCTGAGTTTCACACGTTTTTTATGCCTCCCTGTCGGCAATCACCAGGGCCAGAGGCATCTTGTTTTCAGTCTGTCCATATGTGTGAGTTTTTTGAATCTCATATTTCAGGAAATGCTCATTATAATTTCTCATGGAGCACAAACATTAACTTGGATTTACGAATGAACTGATTAGATTTTGGCCAAAATATATTCCTCACCATAGTCCAAAAGTTCATACAGTAATGACAAGGCCACAAATATATGATTCCTCACATGAATGTGATTTTTATTCTCACAAGTGATTACTTTATCAATATACATTTTTGGACAATACATGGTTTTGAAAGTGGGGAAAATATATATCACTGTTTCTTAAAGTCCAAGGTGATGTCCTTACATTTCCGTGTCAAATACACACCTGATCAAAAGTTTAAGACCAGCTGAAAAATTGCATGAATTTGAAGACTGATTCCTCAGTAGGCTGGGCTGTCCCGGTTAGAGCTGTAGAGCAAACTGTGCCTATAGCAGTGGAGCTGGATTGCTAGCTGCCACTTCACAGAGCTGTGGAACCACAAGTCACTAATCCTGTTGTCATGTGTTTGTCTATGTCTAGGCCCAACCTGTGCTGACATCCATGACCCATGTGAGCCCAGCCGATGCCATCCCTCCTCCCAGTGCCAGGCACTGCCAGAGGGAGGCTATAAATGCGAGTGTCCCATGGGACGTGAGGGAAGACACTGTGAAAAAGGTAATGTTTGAACATGAATGATATGTTCTGGTTTAACTCAGTCACTTCACACTTCAGTTGTGTTCTCCTGTAGAGCTGCAGCTATTGATTGTTTATTTTATTTAACCAGGATGTCCCGTTGACATGAAAAATCTCTTTTAAATCTGTATCACAAGGTAGCAGCCATAAAAAGTCCAAACAATATAGAATTCATAAATGAAACATAATGAACAATAATACACAGTAACAGTTATTCAACCATAATGGCATCAAGAATAACAAAGACATTCTTCCTTCACTGCTTTTTTTTTTAATTGATTAATCTATCAATTATTGATATTCATTCAATTAAACAATTATTTATAAAGGCAGAAATAAAAATCTAATGTGATGAAAACATGTCTGAAAAGGATAACTTGATCTTTTTTCTAGAATCAGTGGAAACAACAACCACAAGAAGTATAAAAGTGAAAGTGAAGGTGCCATCTTTGCCCTACATTTTTATATTTCATGTTAACATGTTAATATATTAATGATTATGCCAACAGAAAGTCCATTGTGTGTTATTTTTATGTTTTTGAGCACATTTCTTCAGTACCCATAATAATGATAATCATGATCATTTTGTTCACAATAACCACGGTATGAAATTGTCATACCTTTACACCCCTACAGTAAAATAAAGGTTTTAATAAAAAAAACTGTAATCAAATATTTTTTTAATCAATTCGAGTTGATTAACTAATTAATCACTTCAGCTCCACTCTCCTGCACTTATCCACCAGTTATACCTCTTTGGTCTACACTCAACTACTGTATGTAGCATCCACCTCAATATTTTCCTCTTTTGCTCTTTGTTTTCTCTGTGACATTTCCCCCCTGCCCTGCAATGGAATGGTAGCTCAAACCTATAAAAAGGAAGGTGGGGGAAGGGCCTTGTGGGTGGGAGGGGATGGGAGGGTGGGTGGGATCTAGAGAAGATGATTGCCCCCACTGGGCTATCAACTTGGCTACGCTTGTTAGCAACCACCGTAGCGTTTGCTCGGCCGCTTCTCCATCTACACCCGCCTACAGGTGTTGTGTTCAAACATTTGCTGCTGATGCACATAGCAGAACCACACCACCGCTAGGGAGAAGACCAGAGCCCCCATTTGAAGTTCATCATTAGCACTTCTGGAATTATCACATTGTAAAGTCAGTGTAAAGTCTGTGATGATGCTTGCAGAAGTTGTGCAGTGAGTTTGTTCAAGGAAATAAATCAACAGAATTCACAACACAAGAGGAGACCTACACCCCTTTGCACGGGGAAGGGCATGTGTACAAAACGACACATGGGAATCTAGAAAAAACATCCTTTTTCCAAGCCCTGAGTCCCAGTTAGCAGGTGATTAAAATAAATTGAGGTGAACCAAAATCAATGCTCTGTGAGGGAGAGCTTCTCCCATTCCAAAAGGCTATTTTTTCACAAGAATCAATGAGATGACTAATCGCATCAGTCCTCCTGCCTGCCATGATTAATGGGAACGTCAGTCAGCCCAAGTGTCAGGCCCAGACAGGAGCTCATAGATAAGGCAGCAGCCGGGCGGACGTACCCTCTGAGGGCTAGAGTAGCTAAAAAAGACAGGTAGCTTAGAGCCCACTCATCAAGAGCCCTGAAGGTGAATTAGCCATGATATAAAGTGTGTGCGATGCAAGCTGGTGTTCATCTGAACTGCAGTTTCCATTTCCATTCCTCTGGGCGTTGATGGCAAAGTTCATCACTGTAATATTCACCATCAAGGACCTTACTCAAGGGTTTTGTGTTAGTATTGAATGACCGACTTCCTTCTGTGTTTTTACTGTGTGACAAGGTAAATCATTACAATTTAGTAATTGAAATTGTCTGCAGGAGGGGGGTGTTTTAACAATGTTTTGAATTCACTGTGTGTGTTAAATATTCATTCTACAAGTCAAACTGATAATTGCAGGAAGGTCCAGAGGGCTTGGTTGTAGGTACAGTACAGAGTTATGTTTTATTGTTCCTGCTTTGTTACTGCCTCTCATAATTTTATGATTTTGATGGGTTTTATAGCAAGTACAAATTACTTAAATATGCACACAATTGCTATCAATCGCAATGATCCCGAGCTGAGGATCAGGGTTAGTATAAGTAAGTATAAGTATAAATTGTCTGCAGTGTTTATTTTTGGATTTCTGGTCAGTTGAAGTTCAAATGGACGTTCATCTATAGCCTGTCCGTCTATAGGAGTGCATCTCTCCTTCAGTGTGGTAAGGGGACACCAGGTATAAAAATGACAAATACAGACAGGAGAGAGAGAGAGAAAGAGAGAGAGAAGGAACTCATTGCCTGTACTTCCCCCAGCATTCTAGCTCCTAGGGCAGCTTAGACTGAACTGTGACTTCAGTCTGTTTTTAACTAACCTGACCATAGGATTTGATAGGATTAAAGATGTAGGATGTAAGACCTGAGCATCTGTGCAGCTCTGTGTGTCGGTGGCTCGTTTGGTTGAGCGGGTTGTCCAATGACTGAAGGGCCAACAGTTCGAAGCATGGCTCAGGCTGTCCACATGTCAGAGTGTCCCTGGGCAAGACACTGAAACCTAAATAGCACCCAGTAGATCTGGCAGCAGCCGCCTACTGGTGTATGAGTGTGTGTGTGTGTGTGTGTGTGAATGGGTGAATGTGAGGTTAACATAGGGATGGCGAAATTCATAAAAAATCTTGACCGACCACTGAGCCTCATTAACCGGTCATTAGTCGGTCACCAAGAAAATAAAACACTTGCTTTGTTGGCACACACACACACACAAAGCCATTTATGCATCACGGTGCACTTCAACATGAGTCACAGCAGGTGTAGTGATGTTATGTTAAAAGCTCATTTTAAATCATCACACATAAAGAAAACATTCAATGTCACAGTAAATTATGCTGCCAAATATCATGGTTAACAAAAAACCTTACCAATTGTCAATAGGAAAAACTCCCAACATGAACTGATCCAAACATTTTATGATTGCAAGTTTTTGTTGTAGTCATTTGTATTAATTATAATAATCCCTGGTAAATGGACTGCACTTATATACCACTTTTCCATCTTCATTGTTGCTCAAAGCAACAATGGTCAGTCCTACTGGGGGCCTAAGTCAGGGTTCAGTGTCTTACCCAAGGACACTTTGACATGTGGACAGCCAGAGCCGGGACACAAACCACCAACCTCTCGGTCATTTGCCAACCCACCCTACCAACTGAGCCACAGCCCCCCTTGTGAGGATGACTGTGACTGGTTAATGTGATAAACCTAGCTAAGCCATCAAGTTTAACCCAGCATGCATCCTCTGGATTATTCTGGTTTCTTGGCTTATTCCTGGGTCTGTACCTATGTAGATGTATCAATCATTGTGCTTTCATTGTGAATACAATGAAGGAAAAAAAACTTTGCCCCCTCTCCTTAAAAAGAAACCACACTTTGAGTAGCATCATTATATTAAGAGTTGAGTTTAGCACACATTTCCTCGTCGTGTGTGCAACCCTATTTTTTCTCTCCTCCATGGTGCATGCCATCATCATTAGCAGTCTTCTGCACAATAGCTAATTAGCTTTCTCATCTCCGGCTGCCTTCCCATCCTGACTCGCCTCTGCTAATCCCAGCCAATTACAAATAAAAGCTTTCTTGCTGGTTTCATAGGTATGTGTGTTAGTTTGTGTGTGGAGTTCCAGCATCACACACGTCTCTTCTCAATGATGGTAGTTTTTGTAAATGGCACCATAAACATATACCCCTGGGTGACACTTGAATGATTTTTAATGTCAAGCCACTTGTTAGAGGGATGGCACAGTGCCTGTCCTAATCACTTCACACACGCAAAAAATAAAAAACGGGACATGGAGACACACACACATCGCAAAGACATGAATTTGTAAAAAGACATGCCAAAATACAATGGCTGCATTATTTCATGGGTCCCAGCTGTGGTGTTAAACTCCACATGCCTCCTAAGGCCCTTTGTTAAACTGTGGCAGGCTGTGTAATCAGTCTGACATAAGGGTTTTTGAATTTTTTTGTCTGAGTTTCTGTCAGGAGAAAGTCTTAATCCCCCAGGCTATGAAAACACAAATCCATCTTTTTCCATAATGCTGACAGGTCCCTCAAAGATCTACTGACTATCCCTGAATTACAATTCTGTCAGCAACAAAAACAGGACCTGAGGATGAATCTGGTGTCTTTATGTTTTTTTTCTTGTCTAGTGGCAGAGAGGAGAGGATCTTACATGCCACTATTCAACGGAGACTCATACTTGGAGCTGAAGGGGCTCCATCTCTACGGGCATGATCTGCGGTAAGTCTTGTGTCTCTACTGGAAGCCTGTAGAGTCAAGTGTTGTATGTATTACCGAACACAAGATATCATGGAGATTTCATAGACTGAGCTTCTTGGGTACCTAAGGCAAAGCTTCCTACTTTACACTTGAAGTGAATTGGCAATGAGGGTTACCCAAATAACACCAGGCATCGAGCATGTAGAACATATGCTGTCACTACCCATGTTTACATAAATAGAGTGCAGAATCAAGCACTGTTCTCATGTTTAACATCCTTGCCTGTGGTCTGTTTGCAGTCAAAAGCTCAGCATGACAGTTGTCCTGATGGCTAATGAGTCCAATGGATTAATTTTCTACAATGGCCAAAAGTCTGATGGAAAAGGTGACTTCATCTCTCTGTCTCTCAACGATGGTATCCTGGAGTTCCGCTATGACCTGGGCAAAGGACCTGCCACTATCCGGTTAGTGTGTTTTGAGAGTCTACTGCAGAAAGGCACAAATTAATCTGCTGAATTTTACAAACAATGACTGTTGACTAGCTGATCAAATATATGTGATTCTCTGCCACCTGTACATCACAAAATGCCTTTGATGTGGAAGATTTTCACCAGAAGTGAACAAAAAGCAAACTTATTAGAGTTGCTTTGCCAAAGGAAATGAATGCAATATGTGGCTCTAAATTTTGTTGTAAGTAATTGCTTGTCTACTGCTGTTATGAATTTTTATTGTTGGATTTTATTTGTACAAAAAGCTCGGTCCACTCACTTGGAGCAGTTTATTTTGAGTTTTGTTTGTCTGAATGTTAAAACTGTGAGAAACAATCGATGACAAACCACCATACCACTGTAAAGCCTTCCAGTTTCCCAACATCGGTAGCATGGACTTCAACAGCAATGCCCCACCATATCACCTTCATCTGAGAATTACTGCTGTCTTTTTGACCCTGGACTGGCCTCCAAACACTATACTGGACAGCATGTGTGTTGTTAAATGCTGAGTTTAGGGTGTTTTTGGTCATGAAAGACTCAACTCAATCCACTGACAAAATTCAAACATGTTTATTTGTAACTGTTGATTTAATTTAGGGACATAAATATCTGTATTTGTAAACATGTATCTACTGTTTTTGTGTATGGTTCAGGAGTATGGAACCAATCCCACTCAATGTCTGGACTACCGTTGAACTGGAGCGCTCCAACCGCAAAGGAGAGATTAGGGTCAACAAGAAAGACCCCGTTCGAGGAGAGGCACCGGTAAGGGAGTTCAAGCTAACCATCCCTTACTCATGGTTATCTTGCTGTCAGCATGCAGGGCTGAAGGGCTCGTGCAATGCTTAGCTGTGCTTGTGCCATAAATACTGTATTTGTTTGATCATCTGCGTACCCCACCATGTCATTGCCACAACTCTGGGTCTTCGTGCTCCCCATTTGACCTTGTAAAGCTGCTTCAAGCTTCGGTACAGTTGAATCAGCAAACTTTTTCCCCCTTTGCTGAGTTTTTCCACCCCACTTCACACAGTGCTGCTCTGCCGGCTTGATTTGCTGAAAATATCTCAGTATCTCCCGACATCCGTCAAGGTAAGAGGGAACGATCCAGATGTAGAGGGCCAGTTTGACAAGCTGTCTTAATTTTGGAAGTCCTGTAATTTTGCCCTTTTTTATACTTCCGTGCCTTTCAGCTTACTGACAAGCTGGAGATAAAACTTGGTGTTGCATACAGAAAACTAAAAACAGCCTTTACCACTGGTTTATAGTCAATTTTATAAATTCAGCCTTTGAGGTGGTGCCTGGGGAAGTGCAGGCAGATAAACGCGATAGAGGGAAAGACGAGAAGAGCGTAATGAAAACTCCTCAGCCAAGCGGCTAGACCAATAAAGCAGGTACACGCTTGCAAATGAAAGCGATCTAATAGTCTGATAAGCCTGTAAGTCATCCAATTATATTAAACAGTGTAATTTTTGATTATGAACATGCACTCTGTCAACTCCATCATCTTCCTCTAAGTCGAAATGCTCCCCTTCTACCCCTCCTTTTTTTTTTCTTTTTTTTATCTCTCTACTCTGTCCTTCCCCCACTGCCTCCCATCAGCCGTATGGTAATTGTGTTTCACTGTAGCAACAGAGGCAGAAAATCTTATTAAAAGAGCAGAGTAAAATAAAGGAGTGATGGTGGAGGGGGTCTGGAGGGACACAAGGAGATGAGCTGAGACTATGGAGTTCAATGCAGAGACCCCATCGAGTATGGCTCCCAGCTAATTCTCTCCTACTCCTGCTTTAAGAACTAGGAGGGAGTAAGAGCCCATATCATATCAAAGGTGATCACACACACAGATACATATTGCATGCTGCGAGATGTTCATCATATCAAAGGTGACTGGCTTCCAGCACGATGAAGTATATGCTCAGTGCTTAGAAAGGCACATGAGCATGGATAGAAGAAATACGAATTTAGTTCACCTCTTGGAAGCTGCTGTCTCAAAATAAGGGTGGTTAAGTGGCACTACTCTCAGTCTGTCATTATAGAAGTTTTTTTTATCTTTTCATTTCTTCTTAATGGCACCATCTGCTTCATGCATGGCCTTTTTGTGTTCACTCTCTCAAGTGCAAACACCCACTTGCATTACTTTGTTATTGTATGTGCATTTAGAATGCAATAGTGCATGTGCAAAAAGCAGGTTCCTCACTTTACTTGGATATGTATTAAATGTACTTACCTCACTTGTCTGTGATTCACTTGCAGCACTGTGTGTAAAGCTTTTACAGATGCGCCTGCTGTCAAATGTGTATATGTGTATTTTGTGGGCTTGTGGGTTTCGCATAGCTCTGCATGCCTCTCTCTGTGCACAGACACTTACTAGTTTCCCCCTAATAACTCTTTTCCTCCCTATTTTTTCCCCCTCTCTATGATGTGCTGTCTGGAAATAAGAAATCACGCAAGGTAATGAGACAAGTCCCAGTCACATCTTAGCCCATATTTCATTTGAGTCGTTCACTTCGTCCTCTCACCCCATCTCTCCATGCAACAGCAGCACAGAAAAAAAGGTACCTTTGCAGAGCTGCAGGCAGCTTTTTAGGGTGCCGGTTCTGTGGAAAAACTTTGCCATTTCATAAGCATATATACACACACAACACCAAAGTCGAGATGCTCCTAAAGAACGCAGTTTGGCTTTCACCTCAGTCCATCTGCTGTGGGGGTGTGAGAAGGTGGGAGGGTGGGAGGGAAGAAGCAACAGAAGCAGTCGTCTTTGTGACGGCCATTGTTGTTAGCAACAAAGAAATGTCTTCATTAGTCCAGCGTAGGCGCGAATATCACGCCGGTGCCACACTGCTGCCGAAAGAGAGATGAAGAAACTGTATAGGGGGGCGTGTGGAGGAAATAAACTGTAGGAGACGGTGAGGTGCCAAGCCAAGCTGAGCTGTTCTTTTGTCATCTGCTCTCACTCCTCTTGCAAACAGGAACACTTCCCATAATATCATAAAGTCACTCACTTTTTCACCCACTCGCTCACCCATAACAACAGCACAAACTGCACTCACCGAATGTCACCAAAAGAAAACAGCTCCATGGAACAAATTCAGCACATTATTACCTGTCTCAGACAAAGCACAGCACAATCACCACTGCATTGCATGAAATCTCACATTAGTCATAGAAATGTAACCTAGGTAGAGTGTGTGTAAGGGTATTGCACGAATATGCTTATTCACTTTCTTTCCCAGTGTTAAAACTGAAACCAATCGTATATGTGCTTTAAGATCACAGCTGGTACCGCAGTTGTGGTTAGCCAAGCGTAACACAAAAGCAAGCAAGCAAGAGGAAACGGCTAACAGTGTCAAGGCTCAAGCTTTAACAAGCAGCTAGAGACAGGGGACACACCCACTGACTGTATTGACCGATCCATGTGACTACAGTACATGCTTCCATACTGTTTATATACATGTATATGGTACAGTTAAGTCAGGCAGTGAAAGTAAATAAAATTGTACCCAAGGACTCTTTTGATTGAAACTAATGCTTGTTTATTTCTTTGGTTTCTTAATTTTATCAAGTCAGACGTGATACGATGCATGGTAGTCCATATGGACATGAATATTAAAACAGACATTGATGTTCACACATTCATCCAATGTTCTATTATTGGATATCTACTATTATATGTGCACGCACATCTATCCAGTAACACACTAAAATATAGTAGACACGGTGGTAGACAGACTGGAGCTGTCTGTTTTTATCACTGTGATCAATGTTCACATTGGAAACAAACTGCTCCATGGAGCGATTACTACCAAGCTGAGACCAGCTCTTCCAGATACTCTCATCTTATTGTTTTGTAGTGGAACGGGGTGCGATTACTGCTTTCACATATGCACAATCGAACTGAGCCCAAGACTTGTTCTAGAACAATGGTTCCAATCCATCTCGTTGTGAAAACACCCACAGATTTTCTTTGGTACTTTTCTTGTGGTTTTAAAAAATCCAATTGTGTTTGTCAAACTTTATTCATTTCCTTCTTATCAATTTGCAGTGTGAACATTGACCCCAGTGATAGAAACAGACAATGACAGTTTTACTACTGTGTCTCCTGTATGTTAGTGTGTGACTGGATAGATGTGCATGCAGGTATAACAGTAAATATCCAAAAATACCACATAGCATGAATGTGTGACCATTTACCATGTCCATATCATTGTATCAGGTCTGAGTTGAAAAAACAAATAAATAACAAGCTATTTATTCAGAGCATTAGTTTCAAACAAGTCTTTGAGGACGATTTTAGTTTCACTGTCTGACTCAAATGTATCATGTACATGTATATAAACAGTATGGAAGCGTGTACTATAGTCACATGGATCGGTCAACCAATTAGCAAACTTGCCCCCCCCCCCCGTCTCTAACAACTTGTCAAGCTTTATGTCTTAGTTATTTTACCTGTACACAAACTGAAATGTAGTTAAAGAGTGACTTAAATGTAGAATATTCTTTACATAATTTTGATCTGTTTACATCTTAGTTCTTCATAGCATGGAGCCTAGCTAATGGCCGTTTTTTAATATATACAGTAGCTTCATAACTGTTTTAGTCCTGCCCTCTCTTCGACAGACTCAGGAAACTGTTTTCATTCCCTCACATACTATTCAGTAAGCTAAGCAAGGCTAATCCCACCCTTTCTATAGCTATGCACCACAAGCCAACTTGGATTTCTAAGCTAGCAGCAGGCAGTTTTTGTACAGTATACTGTTCCAGAGGAGAGAAACAGAGCCACTGAAAAAAGGGAAATCATCTACAAAGTGTAGGATTTTATGGATGTAGCCAACAAAAACAGTTATTAGTATGGTAATTTGCCAAAGTTGGCTAATGGTAACAAATTGCTGGCTCCTAGTGCAAAACAGACCTCAACACAAATGTCATGTGCAAATTGTACCTGTTGAACCTTTAAGTTTTCATGGTGTCAGTTCCACGTGTCACTTGTCAAGGAGGATGGGTCCATTTAGCATCCCTGATGTTGATCTGAGTGCAGCAGAATGGTAACGTTTCCAAAAAAGAACCCAAGGTGCAGTTAATGATAACTTTTGGCTGAGCATGGAGGAGCAGCCACAGCTGGGTCTGGCAGCTTTGGACAAGGTCCCTGCCCTGTCTCTGTTGGACGTGACATAGCCCCAGGCTTCAGCCAAGCACTGCTGCCTTCCCTTCTCCAAATCCCCATCCTAAATAAGGTGCCAGCTTTCCTGCACAAAGCCTGTTTATTTGGCCCCTTCCATCATTTTTCCAGCAATTAACTCCACTTTACCCCTCTGGCAATTACTGCCCTACATAAAATAAAGATCATTAATTCCTTCCTTCTAAAGTGGGCCGGCTCATTCATGCAAAAGGTGCTCCTCCAGTGGCACCTTGCTAATGCAAAAGCAATTGTCCCAAAGGTTTGGTGGAAAGAATCGCATTTCATAGCCCTCTGCAGTGTAAATGAATTGCAATTAATGTGTCTCCACACTCAACTATTTGAAAGGTCGCTGCTTATAATCAGCCATTCATTAGATATGCATGTAAAGACCCATCCATAACTCAACTGCAGCCTGCTCCTGATTTCCCTTTGTCGTGTCTTTTTTATGTCCTACAGATAGAGGATAATTGACCACTCTCTCTGAGAGACACAGAAATCAATTATATTGTAATGTATCAAGTGTATTGACGTGGAATGAAGGCAAAGAAGAGCAGTGAAAGTGCATGTCTGGTTACAATACAAATAAATTCTTATTTTATTTTTTTAAACATAACTCGAATATGTCTGCAAATGTTAGGAATTCATCTCACTCTTTATATCCAAGTTTACATGCTGCTTAGCCACATGCAAGAGTATAAACTATTATGTTCTAACTCCTGAGATGGGATAAGAAAATAATTAAATTGGGCGCTTTTAAAGATATTTGTGGAGCGAGAAAGCTTCTCCTTTGCACACCTATTTCAAAAGTCTTTGTTCCCTGTCTCATCAGAATCTGCACGTAGATCTTAACCTGAAAGAGTCTCTTTATGTTGGTGGAGCTCCCGATTACAGCCGACTGGCGAGAGTGGCTGCACTGACTGAAGGCTTCAAGGGAACGATCCAAAAGGTAAATGTTTACAAGCCTCTCTTTCTTGCTATAGTAATGTGTCATTAGCTGGGTTTGTGCGCTCTGCTGCTGTACGTATGTTATTTTAATAAGTACAGGCCCTCGCATGCCAAGACATACAATAACAAAGTCAAAATAGAAGTCATTAGCTGTCCAGCTGTCATACTACAGGCTACCATATTAGTAATTCTCCTTTATAGGCTCACACTGTGATGGGTAGTGGCACTTCTCATTTGGATTAGTGTGTACTAATAATAGAATACTCATTTTGAAGTCCCTCCATTTCATTATTCTCAGATCTCTCCCTGACAGGCTTCCAGTTTTTTTTTCAACTTTCCAGCAAAAAGCTCATCTATGTGTGCCAAAAATAACTCCATAGCACAAAGGCAGGATGTTGCTGTTTGCAAAAACGTGTCATTAGTTCTCTTCTGCAAAGTTTCCCTTGACAGTTTTTGAGCAAATCAAAAACTAAATGTGGCGTTTGTCTTACTTGGCCCACAGGGAATAGGTAATTACAAGGAGAACAGTATGTATTCTCAGTTTGATGTACTGCACACATAATTTATGAGGCTTTGTCCTGTGTGGTAACATGTTTACATGAAATCATAGTATAGTTCCAGGATCATGGTTACAGTATACGAAGAACCATGATCCCGAAACTATATTATCATTGTTCACATCTCTGCTCTTCAGATGTGTTGAGATAATTAGGTTTAATGATCAGTCTGCAGACATCTCTAAACACTATATTAATGGTTTACTTTGTACAAGAACCAAGACTATTAAGAGACAGTTATGTGAAGTGTTTGCCTTTGAATCTGAAATGTAAATTAGATAAAACAACCAACAAATGCAACACAAGTAATATGTAAATGAAAGACAAGAATACCACAAGTAACCTTCAAAAGAAAGGTCAGAAATAACTGTTATATATATGATAACAGTTTTATGAAGGGATTCATATGATACTAATTTAGCACCTTTAATCCAAGCAGGTTGTCAAGTAATCAAGTCAAGCAGAGATACAGTAGAGAAACAAGAGACTGAGATATTTAACCTTAGTCTTTAATACAGGTCAAATTCCATAAACGATTAGTCACTTAATGTCACATAGCATAACCACTATAGGCTGTTTAAGACAAATGTATCGTTTACCACCTCAAACTACAATAACTGTGATGACAGCTGTGTTCTTTCACAGAGAAGGGCATTTTTTTCTTCATTTGATCATTGTTTCTCAGATGATGCATCAGTTGCATTATGAGGTTAAACCATGGAGCATTATTTTGTATTAAAAAGTATTACAAAAAGGTGAACAAGGTAAACAAAAAAAAGGATTCAGGTTCTTCTTTATTCACTGCGTATGTTTAGAGGGTTTACATACACAGATATGAAGTCATAATCTCAGTGGGATTTGGCCAAGGAGTGATGTTTTCCCATTGAAATTGTGAAGCATAAGAGCTAAACTGAAGCAGTATTTAAGGTTTTCTGTGTATAAAATCAGACCTTTTGACCTTGTCTTCTGCTGCCAGATTACACTGATGGGTACACCCATCCTCCGAGAGGAGAACGCCCTGCGATCCAGCAGCGTGGCCATGTTCCAGAACCATCCATGTACCCAGGAGCCCTGTCGCAACGGCGGGCGCTGTCTCCCCCAGCTCGAGAACTACGAGTGTGCTTGCCTCAGTGGCTTCTCAGGGGGACACTGTCAGAACAGTGAGTATCTCTGATCATCTCACCTCTCTGTCCCTCTGTCCCTGCATCCATTCTGTCCATTCATTTTTTTCAATAACATCAATCTGTAATTTCTATGGTTGTTCAATAGATTAATCACAAACCCTTGAAGTTTAGTCCCTCACATTTGTTCCATTTCAGCATTACATCTTCTTAAACCCTTAGGAGTGAATGTGTTTTAATGCTTTCTGAATATTTTGCCTTCATATCTCTCATCAAAAAAGTGTTTATCGTCACTTATTTGCAGGGTTCATACTTTTGAAAAAACCGGGAAAAGTTTTGGAAATTGAAAAATGCTAATTCCAGGCCTCGAAAGCTTTTGGAAAAATAAAAAGACCCAGAAAGTTTTGGAAAAGTCATGGCTTTTTTTTTTACACAGCATAATATTGTGTGATTAATCATTTAAAAAATAATTGTTTGAATGAGTGAATAAAAAGTGTATTTCATGTTGTCTTAACCTTAATGTTCTATTCAGTGAACAGGAAATGACAGAAAATCATTTCCTGTTCACTCACTTCTAAAAAGAAATCTAGCCGAAATTAAATTGAAATACCAGTGATACCAATATCTGGCTTCACTGGGATGTGTACATAAATGTTAATTTAATCTTGAATCTCATCGTCATTCATTTTATTGTTAAACCTTTGAGGGTAAACTTGAACACAACACTTTAACTTTTTATTCTTATTTAAAGTCGACTTGTATTTTTAATGTAATCATGGAAATTTATTGGGAAAGTATTGTTTAAAGTGTATATGAACACTGTATTTGGTCTAATTTTTTCAGCACAACCTCACCTGTGTGAGGTTTTTGTTAATTTGACATGCTGTTTTAACAAACAATTTTTTTTTTTCATTTTCATTTATTTGTTTATTCGAACAGGTAAAATAAAATAAGTAAAACATACAAAGTATTGAAGCAGAAGTTAAAACAACACCTCTTTAGTATCCTAAATAATTATACCTTGTTCAAAAGAGTGTAGGATGAAGTTAACAAAACTTGTCTAGTCCTACCCCTTTGTATTACTCAGTCAGAGCATATATATATATATACATCCATACACATACACATCCATATACACATACACATCCATACACACATATACATACACATACCTACACACACATATATATACATACACATACACATACACATATATACATATATACATACATATACATACACATACACACACATACATACATATATACATACATACACACACATATACATACAGACATACATATATACATACACACACACATACACATACACACACATACATATACACATACATACATACACACATATACATGCATACACACACACATATACATATATACATACATACATACATACATACATACATACATACATACATACATACATACATACATACATACATACATACATACATACATACATACATACATACATACATACATACATACATACACACTAAACCAAAAAGAAAAGAAAGCGCAACAGAAAAAGGGAAACCTGTTCCTTGCTAGAAATTCATATTTACATTTCTTTCCTGTATCCACTTAGAATGTGGTTTATAAAAACCCGTTTAAACTTTTGTACTGATTTGCAGGTTTTCAGTTCTTCACTACAGTTGTTCCAGAGATTGACTCCTTTAACTGAAACACAATGCATTTTTAAGTTAGTACGTACAGGTGGTTTTTTTAAACATATAAATTCCCCTCAGATTGTGTTTGTTTTCCCTCACTTGAAACAACCCTTGGACACTTTGTGGTAACTGGTTTTGATTTGCTTTGTACATTATTTGAATTGTTTTGAGGTTGACTAAATCCTTGAATTTTAATGCCTTTAATTTGATAAACAGTGGGTTTGATGGTTCTCTATAGGTGCTTTTGGTTACAATCCTTATTGCTCTTTTTTGAAGTTTGAATATTATTTCTGTGTTTGTTTTGTATGTGTTCCCCCACACTTCTACACAGTAGGTAATGTATGGGAGAATGAAGGAACAATACAATGCGTATAGTGATGACTGGTTTACAAGATATTTGACTTTATTTAATAATGCAATTGATTTTGCTATTTTGGATGTAATGTACTGTATGTGTGACTTCCAGGATAATTTACTGTCAATAATAACTCCAAGAAACTTTATTTCATTTGTTCTTTCTATTTCTATGTTATTGATCATTAATTTCTTTTGTGACTTATTTGTCTGATTTCCAAATATTGTGAATTTGGTTTTGCTTAAATTTAATGTTAGTTTATTTGAGTCAAACCAGCTCTTCAGTTTATTTAATTCATCTGCCACTGTGTCCAAGAATTGTTCCAAATTATCCCCACAGCAAAGCAAATTAGTGTCATCTGCAAATAAAATAATTTGACTTGTATTTGAAACCTCACATATATTATTGATGTAAAGGGTGAACAACAATGGTCCCAGCACCGAGCCCTGGGGCACCCCACACCTCAATGTCTGTAGTTTGGATTTGCTGTTATTGATCTGCACATATTGATTTCTGTTACTTAGGTAACTGGATATCCAGGAGAGTGCTTGGCCTCTAATTCCGTATTTTTGTAGTTTTATTAATAATAATTCATGGTCAACTGTGTCAAAAGCTTTTTTTAGATCTAAAAATACTCCTAATGCATATTGTTTGTTTTCTATTGCAGATGTTATGTGTTCTACAAATTCAATGAGAGCAAGGGATGTTGTTCTTTTAGTTCTGAAACCATATTGTTGTTCACACAGTACATTATGTTTTGTGATGAAGTTATCCAGCCTTGTATAGAATAATTTTTCCAGTATTTTAGAGAATTGTGGCAGTAGTGAAACAGGTCTATAGTTTGACAGTAAGTGTCTATTTCCAGATTTGAATATGGGTATGATTTTAGCAGTTTTCATATTTCTTGGGAAAACTAATTTTTTTAGTGATTGGTTACAGATATATGTGAGAGGTTTCACCACACACTCAATATTTTTAACCAATGACATATCAAAATCATTACAGTCTGTTGACTTCTTCTTAGTCTTGAGGTTATTAACAATGTCAGTAATTTCTTTTTCATTGGTTCCCTTTAAGAACATAGATTCACTTACATTCCAAAATTTACTTTCTACTTCATTCATGTTGCCAGTGTTTGGCAACATGAATGAAGACATAAACCTAAAATAAAAAATGTGTTACTGTTTTTCACCGAAAACATGTTGAACAAACCATTTTCATAAATTAGAATGGTGTACAAATACTGTATAAATAGTTCAACACAATACATTTAACATTTAGTGGATAACAAAGTTATATACTCATTTATTTAAATGTAATGTAGGCAATACCTCAGGCATTTTTTGGGAAAAACTTCAAGTATTTCAAAAACATCAGATTGGTGTCACAATATGATGGAACAAACATGTTCATTTAACAATTTTTATAACTTGGAAAACTAAATGATACACTATTACAACTATGTACAAGTGATCACATGTAATAAAAATGTCACACAAATCACCTATTTTGCTGTCTAATCAGAGAGAAATTACCTTAGAAGCCCATTTTTACCATCTCTACCTGCACTGAAGGATATGACACTATTGCACAAAAATTCTATTTTTATAACTTTGGTTTTACATTTGCTTTCAACATGCATAGTATTGTCCACATAAATGCAAATTGAGTTTGAGTGAGTGTTTTGTGACCTGAAACCTGTCCCTGTCAGCAGAATGCACCAGTGTGTCCAGGTGTTAAAAGTGTTAAAAAGTGCCCAATACTATATTGACTTCATATTTAAACTAAAGCCCAAATTATGTACTGCTGCTGGCATGTGATTTGGCATGTGAACTTCAGCTATTGAATATTTTTGTAATCAATTCATCAATTATTTTTTTCTTTGATTCCATTATACAATTTTTGGAATAGCCAAAAAAAAGTACAAATGTGAAACAACAACCATAAAAAGTATAAAAACAAAATATCAACAAAAAATAACTATAAAAAAAACAGCAATGATAACAGTACCCATGTATGTATAAAAATATCTATAGCTATAAACAACAACGATGTCAAATGACATCTCTAAACAATATGTGTATTTGGTTCCAACTTAAGGTGGAACTGACATACAAATGAACAAAAGGCAAATATTTTTAATATTTGTGGTAAAGCTTAAAGTTTTAAAACGGTAAGTGATGGTTCCAAAAAAAGTTATCGTATAGACATTTTCTGCCCTTGTCTTTTTTGAGCTACAGTATGCTTCATGTTTGTGTTGATCATAATGAGTATCTCAAACATAAGCAAGGAACCAATTTGTAGCATCAGTGAAATTAGGTAATCATTTGGATTTCAGACGTGGCAGAATTTACATTGTAATGTGACTCCAGCAATGCTTTTATGTGCAGTTGTAGTCTTAATAGAAAAAGCACTATTCTTTTTCTTTCTTTCTTTCTTTCTTTCTTTCTTTCTTTCTTTCTTTCTTTCTTTCTTTCTTTCTTTCTTTCTTTCTTTCTTTCTTTCTCACTTTCTTTTTTTCTCCCCTTCTTTCTTGCTTCCTTTCTTTCTTTCTCATGGAGGGTCCAATATGTATTGGACATATTAGACATTTTATGTCTGTGCTATAATGTATTGATTTCAAACTAGAGGCAGTTATGAAAATGAATAAATGTCTCAATAGAATATTCATGAAGTGTTCTTTTCAAGAGTTGCACGTCTCTTTCATCATCTCCAAGTCATTCTGCCAAACATAGATTCGCACTGGCCTCCATCTCTCTTCCACATGCAGTCACTGCCTTCTCCATTAACCTTGTTGCGTGGCTGGCCGTTGCTTTCACGTTAATTAAAAATACACACCCACACCACCCCTGCCCCATTTGCTCACCCAGCCATTGCCTTCAGCTCTGATAACTGATGCCTCTTTTATTGATTAGTGTGATCTCATCCTCCTCTCCACAGCCATCTATGAGAAGTCTGCTGGAGAGACTGAGGCCATCGCCTTTGATGGGCGAACCTTCATCGAGTATCACAACGCCGTTACGAAAAGGTAAGTGAGAGGACAGAAGGAACATCCTGTTCTGTTCCAGGGTGTCTCCACTGTAATACTGTAGCTGTTAGCCAATGAAGCCCTCCATCTATCCATCTCATCCTTTGGTAAGCCATGATGACAGTGTTGATGAAATCATCAGAGCTGAGGCTTCAGGGTGAATGAGGTGCTTGGCTAATGGCTCATCCCATCCTTTTTGTGGCTGCTCCACTCCACTTGTGACAGGATTTAGCTAATTAGCGAGATGGTTAACAATCACAGAGTTGCCCTGAGCACACTGAGTTCACTCTGAGCTCACAGACACCAACTGAACAAAAAATTCAGAGGAACCTGTAAAAATACTGTCCTACAAGTAAAACCTCTGCATCATGTAGGCGTGTTAGTATTATTTACAAAATATTGGTTTAAGTATAAGAAGCATGTGTTTTCAGTGTTTTGCAATTACAGATAATGTTTCTGATGAATTTTTCTTTTGCATTTATGTGTATTTTCTATTTTCCTGCTTTACAAGTTTGGTCATGCTCACCTCAGTGACTTTAGAAATCACTGGTAGTTTAATATATTTAATAGTAATGGTTCATATTGTATAAGATGATCGAATGTCCCTGACCTGTGAGAACCATATACATTATCTAAAAGGTCAACTTTTTGTGAGCTTAGGAAAACAGGCTTGAGACAATGTTGTTTTTTAGGGAATCTAAGAGGGTTTTTCACCTTTTATTGTCCTTTTTTTTCACAGAAACCTAAGCCTGAATGAAACAAAAATCAATATTTCTGTTAGCAGCCTGTTGACATCTGAAATGTGAACTAGAGTATACACTGTTTTTTTAACACAACTGGCACCAAATAGGCTGGAAACCACTGATCTAATCTATTAAAACATGCTGTGTTTTAACCTTTTCGCATCTACTCTTTGACCCTAAGATGACGGTCAGGCTTATGGGCTCATTAATTGAAGGTTAGGGTCACTGACTTGGACAGCCACTATCAATTAGTATATTCTAAACTAGAGTAATAGACAACTTCTAGTTTCGGGTTAGGGGCAGGGTTTAGCCTGAGACTAAATTGTACATAAACTCCATCACTTTAACAATGACACTAGCCTTACAATGGACGTTTAGCAGCGGGTGAATGTTCAAAAGTTTAAAGAATGACTCAGGTTAATCACAAACACATCAATGAAAAATAGCAACTATAACTACAGTATCATATGTATATGTTAATCCTAATATGTAGTACTTTTAGTTCTTTGAATATGTAGTGGAATAGATGTAGAAAGCTGCATAAAATTGAAGTACTTGTACTTTGTTAAAAGTACCCAGGTACATTAACCACATGCCACTGCTACAGCATGCATACCTGTACACACACATTAAACTTTCTCTCCAACTGTGTGATACTTCTTCTAAAAATGGCATCTGAAGACATGCCACCTGCAATTTTGAGTAAAAGTGCTGATGAAGCATGTGTAGAATGTATTTCTGGCATGAGTGTAAAAGGGAAAAGAAAAAACAAAACTCCAAAGGAATCCTGTCCCTTTAGGCAGCTGATGAGACACTCTTACTCCATCCATCGAAGTGGTTGGCAGGAGTGTGCCGTCAGGTTGGCATAAACAAAAATGTTTATGTGATGAACCTGAAAGGATATCAAGCATATGGCTCAATATCTACGTCTCACAGCTCTTCACACCAGCACTCAGATGTGTGAAAACTGGGCCACAGCCTGCAGATCATCACACAACACACACACACACACACAACAGGCAACAGCTGCCTGGAGAAGTCTGTCAACCTGTGTGTCTCTGTGTGTTTGGTGTTTGTGTGTGATTTTCAACACTCCAGTTGTGTGTTGTCCTCGCTCACCCTTGTCTCTGTTGTGTCCTGTCTCACATCAATGTCCTTCACTGTGTTTCCTTTTCACTCAAGCCAACTGACCAATGAGATCCCAGAGTAAGTAGATTTTATAACCAGTTCCAGTCAGCTTCAGTCCAATCCCAACTAACACTTTTTGAAAACCAGCCATCGATGGTAGTTAACCCAGTCAAAGAGTTTCAAGTACATTCCGTTTTCCTTTCATAATTTGGTTGATATTCACACAGAAATCATCCTAACCGTTAAAATCAGATTTTATACGTGAAAGTTCCATATCCATAATTTCATTTGACAGATTTCATTATTTTCTAGTGCCATTAGATGCTTTGCAGTGCAAAGGGAAGCATGAATGTGTGCATGATAAGCATTGTGCTCAACCCCCAGAGGAAATGAATCACTGTCCAAAGAATGTGAGATATTTTATGCATGGTTGCAACTCGTTTATAAACAAAATGAATTGCTGCGCACTTTACACTGAATGGCATTATCTGGTACTGTATATATGGGAAATGAATGAAACCCTGGAAGAGTGCAGAAGGATATAACACCCCTTAGCCTAAATCGTGGTGCCTGAAGAGTTTCTGCTCAGGGAAACCCTCAGTCATGACTTAGTTATTAAGGGTTTTCTTCCTGCTCATTAGCTCGGTAAGTAACTTCTTTTTAAAATATCTCACAAAGCGCCAAAGCAAAATTCAGCTTAAATTAAGCTAACTGGATTCAGTGCAGGAGTTCCAGTCCATGCCAGGGCTTCTGTCATTTAGTTTTTGCCAGATCTCTTAACTGTAATTGTGAATAATTGCAGAGTCGGCCGTATAGAGAGGCAGTGACATGTTAATCACAGATTTGTCTCCCTTTGTAGATTAGACCTCCAATTGAGATCTCTTTGCAGTGTGCAGCCATGAGCATCAATCTCACTTAGCAGTCGGACAGTGGTCCTTGGAGCCAGACTGTCAAAAGTTTAATGGATGTCACATTAACTAAGAGCCACAATGAGCTGAGAATCTAAGCAAACGAGAGCCGGCTGCCATGCCAGCACACGATCAATTTCACTATGATTCTATTTTATTTTTAAAAAAATTTTAAAGGAAATTAATATATTTCCCCAGTAGGTGTTATACGTGGGGGCTAAGGCCAAAACGTCAAGCGCTCACCTGGGGTTAATGTTTCTGTTACTATTAATGTCACCATTTGTTCACCCCTCCTTCATCTCTCTGCCCAGATTTGAAAGCCTGAGTCGATTTGCTCAAGCCCCATTATTTCCAGTGACAAATCATATCTGGCCATGACTCTCCACTGATACGGTGCTTGACCCCATTTTTTGACAATTGCCTAATTTTTCTCACTCACCGCTTCCATCTCAAGACAGAAGGTAATTGCAGCTGCACTACGGTGTGTGCAGCAACATAAATATAAAGGAGTGCTGCAATAATTGGACCCTGAATTTAAGTAGCCTTTGTGCCAGTGTGGATATTAACTATGAATGTACTTAATCTTGATGCTCAAGTATTAAAAATGTGTGTTCCTGGGCATTTGGCTTCATTAGTCAGTCATCTGACTAACTGCCTTTTTAATAGCCGTGGTGAAGATTGACACTCCCTATGATCACACAACAGTTGTTACCGACTGATGAGTTATAAACTAGATCTCTGTGAGTTACCCAATGGGCTCACCACATCCTTATTCCTTCCTCCCCTCCCCTTCCCTCCCTTCCTTCCTTCTTTCCTTCTTGCACTTACACTGCATGCCGTTGACTCTTCCCCCCTGATCCCATAAGTCCTGAATCTCTGGAGAATCCATCTGACCAGAGGTGAGTCTCTCTCTAAAGCTTCTTAACTTTTGTTTCTGCGCTTCCTCATGTTTCCCCTCACCATCATCACCATCCCCTCCAGGCAACCCCTCCATCTGACCTCTCACAGGGCCAAATCTCTCTCCACAGAGACAACATTGTTTCCATTATTGAGACAAGAGTTGCCAAAACGCATCCCAAATAGCCTCTGCATGCGCTTCAATTAATTCTGAGGAGGTTGTGAAGATAACAGAGCGGAGCTGCTACAGAAGCCATACTCGCTTGTTGTTTCTTGTTATTCTAATCACTACTGCCACCCAGAGCTGAAGAGGAGGACAGCAGCTTGTAAAGCCATCTGAGAATTTGAATACACATAAGACAAAGATAAAATTCCTCCATTTAGAAAAAAACAAAACAAAACAGCAGAAATCTATGAAGTCAGTAGTGTTTTCGTGATTTAGAACACTGTGCACTGCCGTTGTTTTATTCATGATATATTCAGCACTTTTAATAACCTTGACCTTATCACTGACAAGCTGCTCCGATGGAGATTTATTGGTCCCTGTAAGCTCTTTGAAGGTTTGCCAGGAGTGGGTTCACTGAGCTGTATTTGTGTTTCTCTCTCTCGCTCTTTCTTTCTCTCTCTCGCTCTCTCTCTGGAGAGGAAAAAAATTTGATGCTCTTAAATCATACTTCTTTTTGTTCCTGTTTACCTCAGCAAATTCAGTTAATCAAGGGGGTAGAAGTTTCCAACCCAAGCATGTTTGTGAAGGAGAAAATCAAATTTGATTCTAGATTTGCCGCCCCCCGGCCCACCACCATTCTGCTGAGATGAACCAGCATTACTGCTGGCCTAAGCTGTCAGAGTCGCCTTCCCTTAGGCCAGCAGTTAATAAAGTTACATTTCATTTCATTGATTCTGAACTTTCTGCTCTTTTTATTTCGCTCATTAAAGGCACAATTTGTAACATTACTGCTGTAAAAATGACCCCAAATTATCCACAAAGTGTATAGAAATATCAGTATTGTCAGTGCACCAAGTATGGGAGTTATGTAAGTTTGGTGTTTCAGATATCTGCAGTAGTTAGCATGCTGACCAAGTAGTCTTGTGTTGTGTTCGAATATCCAAACTGTCATGAGTACATTTACACACAGTACACTATCCATACTTATTAAGTGTGCCTATATCAATGGGTAAGTGTTATTCCAATTTCAATACTGTATGGTGCACTTACTGGAAATAACGTTCATGACAACAGCTGGCCAAAGAACATTGTAAAATGCAAAAACTGCTCAAAAGTTAACCTTCTCTAGTCCTACCAGCTTTTCGAGAAATTCAGTGATGATATCTCCTCTTCCTTCTGACGGAGAATGCTGTGCGGTGCAAGTTGATTCCCGCCTTCTGATATGGAAATAAAATGGTGGCCGTTGAGTGCAAAAAGTGTACATGTTTCCACACTCAAAAATGTGCTGTTATGACTACACATCTGGGTACTTTAAATACACTTCTTTGTCAGTGGAATCGTAATCTGAACGCCCTCCGCAAGTGTGGAGAGTATGGATATTGGAAGACAGCATTGATCTGGCACACAAAAATGCATACATAAGAATTTTGTTTCTTTATGAGGCTTTAAAGAAACTGCACTAACATTCCAAATAATGTTGAAACATTGGGAAAGACTAAGAAAATGAATCCATATTTACCATCCTCAAACCTGCTCGACTCCTTTAACATCAAAAATTCAAATGGCCACATGCAACCCAAAGCATCTATTGACCTTGAATGTTTTACTTAACCACTACACCTACCAATATGTTGAAATAATGTAGATAAAATAAAATAAGCAACAAAATGAACAAGAAACAGCCAAAAGTGGGTCAATGAAATGAACAAAAATGAATAATAAACCAACAAAATAAAACGTTGCATGAACAAAGTAAGACACAAATGTCACTCAGTCTCTTTAATAAAACTGGAAACACCGTCATCTACTACACCATTGATTCGCCAGTCAAACCCATTTTTTATGTTCCATTAATGATATCCCTGTTATATGATATCCCTCAGCTTTAATCTTAGCTTTTATGGACATCTACAGTAAATGATCAATACATGCAATAGAGGATATTACCGGATTTACATGGAATAAATGCAAAATATAGAGGATGATGTAATGATAAATGGTGATAAAATTTGAAGACAGAAAAAGTAATTTAGAAACGGCCACAGAAGTAGTACTGGGTCTTTATAAGTCCAAGAAACAGTAAATTAACCTTGTAGAACATGGCAGTTCAACTGTTACGTCCATGTTTGTCTGGATCCACATTGAGAGTTCACACAATAACATTAAACAAAACAATTTAAGGCAACAGTAGAGCTGAAACTGCTGCATTTAACCAATAAAATAACTTTTTTGTCATGGTCGCCTGGTAGCTTTGATGGTCCCTCTTTTCTTAATGAAAATCTTCAGCAGTTCAGCAGTAGCCAGCAACACCACCCCCTCTGTTTGTCATAGGACTTTACATTTACAAATTCTACCTTTAAGATGTGGAAAAAACTAACATGTCCTCCCCAATATGCCCTTGTCCTTTCCTGTTCCTTGTGTCCTGGTTTTACTCACATGAGCCTCTGTGTTTTGCTATAAGTATCGCTGTTGTCTTTTTTGTCTGTCTCGTCAAATGTTTGTCTTCTGTGCCACCGTTTGTTTTCTCAATTTGGTTTCAATCTAAATGTGTCATTGTTTTTTTGTTGTACGTGTCGTCACCTTGTCTGTGTCTTTGTCAAAACGTCCTTTGAAAAATGTGGAAATGGATCCATTTGGCACGAATGCTGATGATGGTGTACAAAACACACATTCTAATACATTACAAACACACCAGACATCTTCTAATTTTGAAGTTTTGCTTTTGTAATTTTAGTCTTCTGTTAGTTTTTGTTAAGTGTAATAACCCAAGGCCACATAAGGGTCAAAGCAACCAGACCCTCCCAGATGACCCTCTCAGAAAATTATTAAAAAATTCATATAGGTTCCTCTTGTGTACTGATGAAATAATACCAAGTTTTAGACTGATATCCCTTATAGTTTTGAAGTAAAGGTCTTCTAAAATTTTGGGTATTTTTTTTATTATTTTTACAAAGTTACATTTGGTTCACCTTTGAGCTTCCACTGCTCCTCTGTCATTTATATATTACATTTTTGGTCTCTCTGCATATCGTTTCACCTAGAATCAGAATCTATGATCAGATTTCCTCTATCTTGGTTGCTCCACAATATGGCTCCGAAATTGGCCAAAAAGCCAAAAATTGCAAAAATGGTGATACTTTTTAAATGCCACAGATCATAAAGTTCAAGGAGTTAAAACTTTAAATGTTTTTCTGACTTCCTGATCCCTGTCTGTGACATTCCACTGTAATATTGTTTGTATCTTGGTAGGAATCAGAAATAAGATACATTTTCTTCTGTTTGGTTTTTCATTTTTCCAAAAAAAGGCTACGGTTCACAATTCATTTTTAAGTGGAACCTATGTGAATTTTTTAGCAATTTTCTGAGCGGGTGACCTGGAAAATTTCTGTTTCTCTGGATACTTTGACGTGGAATGACCCATGGGCAAAGAGTAGGTGTCGGTGTACCGTAGGTGTAAAATCGGGGTCCCGTAGGTGTCTTTTCATTAACACACAAAGGCACATTGCAGTGTATTGTGTGTATGTATTTCTGTGTAACAGTGACAGTACCCCTGTGGTGCTGAAGGGTAGGTGGAAGTCGCTTAGTCTCCACATCCAAATCACCCCCTCAGCTGTAGCAGTCAAGAGACTGGAGATCAAACAGCTGCCTAAACACAACTTACACACACAGGCATAACAACACAGGAAGCGCCGCACAGCAATGCAGTTCATGATCAGTAGGATGGAGGAAAGCTAATAGCAAAACAGCCCCCTGCTTCTACTGATCTCAGCTGCATCTCAGCCCCTGATTCTCCTAAAATGACTGTAATTCAGTCAGGATGAGACTGTAGAGCTCAGCTGCAAAGGTTTTTGGTTACTTGTAAGCAAACACGAACATATGCCACAGTGGAATCATTAGCACTACAGACAAAAGATGCGTTCTTCATATATGCAGCCTCACATGACACGACATTCAAACAAGCTACATCAGCTATCCCAAAGGTTCAAAGTTGGTGCATTGGACTTGACCTAAAGCTAATTACCCATGTTTCTGTTCTGCCAGTGAGAAGGCTCTGCTGGTGAACAAGTTTGAGCTAAGGATCCGGACAGAGGCAACTCACGGCCTGGTGCTGTGGAGCGGGAAGGGTGTGGAGCGCTCGGACTACATCGCTCTGGCCATCGTTGACGGACACGTCCAGATGATGTATGACCTCGGCTCCAAACCCGTGGTGCTCCGCTCCTCAGTGCGAGTCGACACCAACCGTTGGATACGCATCAAGGCCAGCAGGTAAGAAGGGCCAGATCAAGGAGAGAAAGCTGTTACTGTTAGACCAGGATTAGACTTAATCCATATTACATTTTTGTGGCTGCAAACTATGTAAGCTCTTGCATTATTCTGCTGCTACACAGTGAGCCCGAGCACAGAGATGGCTCTGATTAGTTTCACATTAGCTGTATTTTCATGCCTGGTCATGCATGATTATGATGCATGGTACATCGGATTGCTTAGATGCATTGATAAACGATAGAAAAGAACAACAACTGAGAGATCTCTGCATATTCTGGCACATTATAGGAGGATAGGATAGAGTATGTTATAAATATACACTGTAAACTCTGTGCTGCCTTTAGTACAATAAAAGCATCAACGCTGAAATGTTATAATTTTATAATACTACATTACAAGTAAATATTCTAGACCAGGGGTGTTAAATTCATTTTCATTCAGGGGCCATATTCAACCTAATATGGTATGAAGTGGGCCAGACCAGTAAGATAATGGTAATGATAAAAACACATGAATAATGTCAACTCCAAAGTATTCTCTGTTTTCGAGCAAAAATTGTAAAATTCCATAATGAAAATGTTCACATCTATGAACATTACTTGAACACGAACAGCTATTAACAACCTGAAAATTCATAAGAAAAATGAATGCAATATTGGAAATATCATTTATACATGTGCATCACAACTTAAAGGTGACAGTGGATATAGAAATACACACAACATTTAGTAACATACAGAATATTAGTAAAATTCCACATACATTTCAGGTTATTCACATTTTTTGTAACAGGCTAGTCTTTTTTAATTAATTAATGTATTTATTTATTCCTTTTTTTACACTACAACGAAGAAGACAATTTTTGTTTTTCATAATTTGTTATTTATTGTTTATTTAACTTCCTTAATTATTAATATATTCTATGTAATTTTTGGATTTCACAAATTCATCCCAGGAGTCAGACTGGGCCCATTGGAGGGCCGCTTACAACTAAAAGTAGTATTAACACCTCTATTCTAGATGAAAAAAAATTGATGTATAGTAAAATTACTGATATATGATATCTGTCTTTATTATTGATATTATTATTATTATTATTATTATTATTATTATTATTATTATTATTGACAGTGAGTCATCAGTGTTGTTTACTATATATCCATTTTATATTAATTTGATTATTTTATAAATAGTGTCTCCAGTTAAATCTGAGCAATCATTATATATAAATAAAGTAGAAAAGAAGACAAATAAATGGTCTCGTCCATATGTTTGGTTTGAGTGTGAGGACTTATCTTTTATTTTATGTGGCATATTGGAGGATTTCAACATTTACTGAAATCAAACCATGTGTGAAGTTAAGAAGGGAAAATCACTGGTGGAGCTGTTATCAACTCAGAGCCACGTGACATGTGAGTGAGCTACACTGTAAGATAACACACAAAAAAACATTTGTGAGGTGTGAGGCCGTTTTATACATTCTGAACTTCTGGTTTATTTGTTGACCATGTGACTGAAACACATCCACATGTTTGGTGACCAGGCCCATGGTGTACAATGTACGTCCGACAAATGTAGTGGAGTAAAGTCTGCACTATTTGCCTGAGGTGGTGCGGGACCAGAGGTGGTAAAAAAACTCACATTCTGTACTTATGTAGAAGTACAGCTAGTTGTGTGAAAATATAATCTGTTTCAACTCCTTTACTGAAGTAAAAGTAAAAAAGTACACCATGGATGAAATAATACTTGTTTAACCATGAAAAATCAGAAAAGTTTCAAAACTATCCAAAAAGTTCTTAAAAGTAAGTTACTATGTCGATAATGTTGTTTGATCAGGTTATGGTACTCAGTTTTGTAGGTACTGGCAGGAAATTTTGGAAAAATGGGAAAGGAAGAAGAAGGGGAAAAAAATCACAATTGAGTTAAAAAGTCATCATTATGAGATTTTAAAAACAGTCATAAATATGAGATTAAAAAAAGAATCCATGAATATGAGATAAAAAGTCAAAATTGTGAGGAAAATGTCTAAATTATGAGATAAAAAGTCACAATCATGAAATAAAAGTCACAATTATTCCACTGCCACTCACACTGGTGCATGAATGTTTGGTAGTGGCTAGAGGGGCTGTAGGCGCCACGCTTCTGTCAGTGTGTCCCAGGGCAGCTTGTAGCTACATATGTAGTTTACCACCACCAGAATGAGAATGTGAGAGTGAAGAAATAATGGGTAACTAATGTGACGTGTTTTGAGTGGCCAAAAAAGTACTATATAAATCCAATCCATTATTATCATTATTATCATTAATTATGACATAGAAACTCAGAATTTCTCTCCTCTACCAATTTTCCCTCTGAAGCATTTAGCGTTAGTGTTTAAGCATTTTAGCATTTTGTTTGGAAAAAGAAACAAGTAATTTCTGAGAATGTAAGAAGTATAAAGTACATATATTTATGCGGAAATGTAGGGAGTAAAAGTAAGAAATTCCCGGAAAAATAAATACTCAAGTAAAGTACAGACACCTAAAAAAAAATCTACTTTAGTACTTAAAGGAGACCTATTATGCTGATCTGTGTTTTTCGACATGCATACAATGTTGGCTATCTACTGCTAACCTCAGCAAAGTCACAAAACATGAACTATAGTGTTTATGCCATGATTCTGCAACTTGATTTCCTGCCAACCTAAACCGCTCGTTGCGAGATGTTTGCGAGATGTACAAAACCTGACGTCAGGTTGAAGCGTCCAAGTGGTAAGAATGCTCCAACAGCATGAAATTGGCCCCAAAACATGCCCACCTGGTAAATAATTCAAACTTTCCTGGGAGTTACGTTTCCAACCTGAAGGAGAAGACGAGAGAAGATGCCTCCCAAAACAGTCTTTGTTTTGTCAACTGTGAAGGAAAATATCAACTGTTTTCCTTTCCAAAAGATTGTCCCAGCCATAAAACTGTGGGAAGCTTTTATTTTTTCTGGCCAATGTAACATGCGAGTGGTCCAAAATATTAATGTATTTGATTCCTGTTGGTTCTATAGTGAGAGCAGTGCACCAGAGAAATTTATATTATGACTGAAAACCATTTGACTTGATAGCTCTGTGTACAGTAGCCTCATGTTTCCCAACCTTTTTGAGCCACAGCACACATTTTACATTAGAAACATCACAAGGCACACTACCAAAGAAAATTGTCACAAAAAGTATATTCATGGAATATTAACACAAATCTAGTCTTCATTTACTTATTACAAAACCCAAGCCTGTTTATTTAAACATAAAGCTGACACTCTTGCAGGAATTTAAGTAAGACAACCACAGCTCAACAGGTCTGAGTGGATTAGTGGTGTGTGCTGTTGTATCTATGATCACGCTGCTCACTTACAGTACCAATAAGGTGAAATTACATCATTTTTCACAGCACACCTGATGATTTCTCATGGCACACTGGTTGGGAAACACTGCAGTAGCCTATGTTAGCCTAACGGTATCACACAGTAAACAAATACAGATGTGGGGGTGGACCCAAAAACATCGGTCTCCTTCTTGCTCTGGCCCCACTGGAAGCCTCCACTGAACTGGCCAATCAGAGAACAGCAAGGTTGGCCAGAAGCCAAACCAGAGCATTTCAGGCATAGGCAGAAATAGGCTTGTATCGGGACTTTTATGAATGCCGGTATGAAATAACTATGGAGGTTTTTTTTAGCTGGAAATCATGCAAAGCTACTCTGTAGGTGCTGAAAAGTTACATAATGATATTTAAAACTGAGTATAATAGGTCTCCTTTAAGTACTTCCACCTTCTGTGCAGGATCGAATAAAGTGGCATATGATAGAAATTATATAAATGTATGAAGTGGCATATGATAGAAATACATATCTAAAGCAGGTGCCTCCAGTTGTACTGAGAGTAAATGCAATACTTGAACCTTTTACCACTGCGTCTTACCGGTGTGAAGATCATATACTTATTGCCAGACATCTAAAACTGGTTAAATAAAGATGTGAATTATAAAACACTAAGTACAAAACAAAATCAGACATAGGTTTGGGTGAAGTTTAAGAAATACTTCATCATTACAATTGAAAATATAGGTCTTCAGTGGTGTCACATTAATGGATCCCGTCATTAGAGACAAATTCCCTGAAAATTGAAAATGACCCGTGTCTGATCTGAGCCTTATTGGCACTGAACATTTTCATTCAGCACAGTTGCCAGTGCGAGTATGGCGGATAATTAGATCGTTTTCATCATGTAATGCAAGAATAATCGATGGTAGAAAAGCTACTCCATCTATTTCATGGATATGGACAAATCTCATTGTAGCCTGGAAGACCACATAAAGATGACATAATTGATGTAGGTGCAAATTGCAGAATGTGGATCTCAGACTTACATGGCTGCCTGTGTTGGAGATTTTGGTTTTAATGATGCTCTTTCTGTTGGAGACCCACTTTAGCGGGTTCAAATTAGCCCAGGCGTCACAATTCTAAAGCTAATGATTAGTGCAGAAAATGAATGGAGCTGTAACGCCATGTGTTAGCTGGTAGACAGGCACATTTAGTACGCTGCTTGGCAAAGGCACTGATGTGAATGGTTAGAGCGCTGGCAGTGGAGCAGCGGCGTCTTGATGTTTCAGATTACATGAAACTGCGATTTAAAGCTATTCAGGGTGACAGGCGTGTGTCTGAATGGCTTCCAACTGCACCTTTTCCCCACGTCTCCACAGAGCACTGCGAGATGGCTCTCTACAGGTTGGCAATGAGGCACCGGTAACAGGGTCGTCACCTTTGGCAGCAACACAACTGGACACAGACGGAGCACTCTGGTTGGGTAAGTGCCCACACACTCAACATAAAATGTCTGTGACACATGAAAATGCACCGCACTTGAAGTCACAAAGATGATGTACTAATCTGGGCTGGATATCACTCAAGAAGTTTACAGTACTAACACCTCTGCTTTGGTATTAGTTCTTAAATGTTTTCTATTGGCAATTTTAGCACAAACAGAATGCATGACACTTTACACAACAGATATTTAGATTTGTTTTCCAGTTTTTATGCATTTGATGTCTGTTTTGGCCGCAATGTTGCAAACTTTTCAGTTAGAAAAATACTGCTGCGAGTTCTTAAATTCAATAGAAAATGGCTTCATCACCTAATTTGCAAAACTGTAAAAGTGCATGTAATTGTATTGAACAATGTAAACGTGAGGAATAACACTATGAGTTAGCTAAGTTAGTTAAGTGTTAGGCTGTAACTTGTATGTATGTTTAGATACAGTAAGCAGTGCATTTATGGTGTTTTATGTGAAATAAATTATCCATCTATCTATCTATCTATATATATATATATATATATATATATATATATATATATATATATATATATATATATATATATATATATATATATATATATATATATATATAGATAGATAGATAGATAGATAGATAGATAGATAGATAGATAGATAGATAGATATATATATATATATATATACAATTTTACATTTTAATTATTGTCTTACTCCAAATAAAGGACTTAACTGGAACTTCCCAGAAATCTATGTTAACATGCAGCAGAGAAGTTCTAATTATTGAGTGAGCTACATTGGGCTCCGAAACACTAGGTGGTAGTACTGTACACATGGTTTCTTGTTGGCATTCTTCCAGTTGGTCCCATAGAAGAAGAACGATAGCTAAACAAAAATGGCAAATCTGAAGCAGATGTTGTAATGAGGACAACACGCTGAGAAGATATGGGTGACAACCAAGCAGCAGCTCAGTTATTTCATACATACTGTTAAACTCTGATTTATGACAGTAACGTACATGTTGTCATGGTGACCCTGGTCACTTCCTGAAGGGGGCGTGTCCAGGCCAGTCTTAAACGAGCTGAGGTTGAGTGCCATTTACATGCAGGGAGAAATTGAATTACAATTGCATTATCTGACTTGCTTACTCTGACTTCTCAAACTCCAGTTTCATTCGATTCCACTCCGATTAAGGTATTTACATGTTTTAAAACTTTAATTTAACTTGTAAGTGGAGTAAAGCAATAATTAAAATTTCTCGAAGTGCTTGTAAACATACTGACTGGTGGGAATTCAGCCATAGTTGTAATCAAGGAAGGGCTCTAGCTTTGTGTTGTGTTTACTCAGGTTTATCTGTGTAGGGCATTCCAGTTTTATCCAACAGTTTAAATACTGTCAGAAAAGTGCTAATGGTACCCTTTATGACTTTAGAAAATTAAAGTACTCATCTCTGTTGTTTCATACCCACCTCTGGGCCCAAATGCAAAGAGTTAATAGAACACGGATATGTGAGGCCAGCTGTGTTACTCCAGAAGGAATGGTGGTGTTTATTGTCTTTGTCTTTTAGTCGGTTCAGAAGATAATTCATAATGTTATTGACGGTTTTGGCTGAAATTATTTGGAAATGTTAATATTGGCACAAGGAACAAGTGCTAAAAGTCTGGTTTTGATTGTGTGTGGGGGGGTGTTATCTGCCTTGGCAGAGTCTTTTCTACTTTCACACTGTTGTTGAAAAAGTGAAGGCACTTTTCCTAGCTTTGGTGTTGAGGTGTCGAACAGAGAGTAGTAGTAGAGTAGTGTCACATCCAGGTCAGATCTGACAGAATGTGATCATCAGTTACAGATGTCAGTCTCATACTGGTCCATTTGTCTGAAAACACTGTGACACAGGCTGAATCTATGCCATACATTTTTTTTTCAGGCTACAGCTTGAAAGCACAGATAAGGATTAAAATTACACCTGAATTATAATATGCATAAACTCATTATGGAATGTTTTCCTTGTTGTTCTAAAAAAAAATAAATGCAGTGCAGCTTTAATTGTTTCTACAGATCTGTAAGTTGCTAATTAAAACATGTTATTAAATTACATTTACAAATGGGTTGCACTTCAGGAAATCTGATTACCATAAACAAATTTACCAGATAGCATTTCATGGTACATCTAATAGGTTGTTTCAAGTCTTAGGTAGGTCTTATTTTATGTCTCAGTTCCCTGGCAACAACAACAAAGTAACTTTTGACCAAAAGAAAATCACTGTGTGTGCAGAGGACAGTGGACAGAGGGCACAAAAGATGGTACCAAAATTCTTGTTACATTTCCGTCTGGTTACTACCACCAGTGTTGGGAAAGTTCACCTTGATTAGGAACTAGTTCAAAGTTCAGTTCAAGTTACTCAATATGAATTAGTTCAGTTCATTGTTCATTCTTCCAAATTATGAACTAGAAGTTCATGGATCCCAAAATGAACTTTTTCGTTCTTTTTTTGCATTATTATCGTAAAAGTATTATTAACCATTCCTGACATTATCCTGACCTTAGTTAGGAAATCAGGGGAAAATGCCGTCCTCTCGTATATAATCTCCAGTAAGTACCTTACCCCGGGGTTAACTTCCCTCTGCAGGTTCTTAGAACACAAGGAGCGGTTTCAGTGAGCTTCGTTTTCAGTGTTTATTTCCAAGAACGGGACAACACCTGCTTCGGTCACCAGTCACACTCTGTACATTTAACTCTTTTTCTCCGCTCCCAAAAACTCTCTGCACCTCTCTCTCTCTCTCTCTCTGCCCCGCCCAAAATGCTTCTCATTGGCTATTCCACAACATTATATTGCCAAAATTTGTTCAGAATAATACAAAAATGACATTTATGATAATGCTGTGTTTTGATCCCATTTTATACCTTATAGGACTCAATAATTGCAATGTAATAAGAACAAAATATGAACTACATAAGAGCGCAGTTAAAAAAAATGCCAGAATAACAGCGTTTGGCAAAAGTGAACGAGTCGTTCACATTCGTCAAAAATATGATATCGTTCGCGAACGATCGTTCAATGAACTCGTTCAGGTACAACACTGACTACCACTAATATTTGCCCCACTTCCAGACCTATACACACTTCTGGTATGCAACTCTAATGGAAAATGTATTTAAAATGATTCTTTAATCTGCCATCATTATGAAGTTTGCATGTTTTTTTTGTGCCAATGATGATATAAATGGCGATGTTAAACCAGTTCAGATTATCTCACCACAATAACTCATCTCCTGGGGGGTACAGAGGTCAGGCACTTATTACACAGATGTTTTACCCGAGAAACCGTGCCAATTAGACATCTTTTATTATTTATTAGACCGTGGCATTCAAGTGATTAATGGGAACCAATGGGAGTGTTGAAGGTAACATAAGAAAACCAATACCTAGCATTATTATATCTGTGTCCAAACAGAATTACCTCTTAGTTATCAAATCTGTTATGAGAATAGTTTGATACTTGATGGTATCGCAAAAGTTCAGTAGCTGGCCCTGTTTGTAATTCTGCAGGACTTTTTCAGCCACTGCCAAAAAAAAAAAAAAAAAAAAAAGAGCAATGAACTCATTGGCTTTGCTGAGGATAAGCAAAGGCCCTGGCAGGGGGAAAAAAAAGATTGCATTTTGGTACAAAAAAAAAATGTCCAAGCGTATTCAGGTATTATGTTGTGAAATTAAAGGCTATCTGACTAATTCTAATGTTGTCTGCTCTCCAGAATAGAAAATGACCAAAGTCTGCCCGTTATCTACCTTGAGTTCAATTTGGTCTGAACTTGGCTCAGAGGAGTCATTTATGAAAGACCACACACAGACACACACACACAGCGAACGGGTGGGTTGAACATTCAACAGGGGAATAACATCGAAGAAAGGCGGCGAAATAAAGTCAGACTGTTCTTTAGAATGCATGGCGTGAAGCACAAAAAAAGAGGTGAGATGCAGCGTTGAGTGACATTTAAGAAACGCATGTAGAGGTGCGCTGGAACACAAACACCAATGCACACGCACACCGGGGGAGGCAGCACGGTGGAACAGGTGCCGAGCAAGGCCCTGCAGCAAGAATACATAATCCTCACACAGCCCTCCCATTGAGAGCCCTACTCCTGTTTAAATCCCCTTTTCACTGTTCATCATTAATTCATCTGTAACTCGCATGAAATTAGCCCTGTCGATCCCTGATTCGGAGGCGCACAATCCGATTAAACGGGGCAGGGACATGGGATGTAAAGAGCTTGACAGGGATATGAACTCTCAGCCCAGGAGATTTAAAAAAAAAAACCCAAGCGGGAGGAATATGAGAGTAAAAAGAAGAATTGGAGTAATGCGAAAACATGAAAGAGTGTCAAGATTCTTAAAGTGGAAATAACGCTGAAGGAGAAAGAGAGCAGAGATGGCAGCAGGTGGAAATATCAAAACCCAGGGTCAACCTCTGCACCACACAGAAAACATCTAATAGAATCCAGAATAAAGACTTTTCATGCTGATATATTGAAGAAGACACTAATGACCAAGTTGACTGTGTGTGTGCGCCAGCTGGGAAAATAAAAAAATATATTAAAGGAAAAGCACAAAACAGCATCAAAAGAAGAAGTGAGGAGCACAGCCAGCAATTAGGTCATCACATGTTAAGGAAAAATAAGGATGGGTGCCAAAAAACACAAAGTTAGAGGAAAATGGCAAGTATGGAAAGCTGAAACGGTTGCTTTGAAGTTATGATTCTGGAGCTTCTCCGGTAAAGTTTCACATTATTACTTGAAAGACTAAGTTCACAAAGTTTTAATAAATGCACATTTTGCCAGATTTTAAGGGTTCAGTGTGCAAGGAAAGATTTAGGAGAATATAACTGGAGCGAAAAAAGGATGCACTGTTTTGTATCATCACTTGAAAATGACCCTCATAATTTTTTTTGTGAAATCTAAAAATGAGCACTTTTCATATATATAATTATTGCCTTAGTCTGACTAAAATCAAAGTTTTGAAAGTCGTGTAAATACCTTAAATGGTCTATAATCAAATTGAACTGGAGTTTTAGAAGTTGGACTAACCACACCAGATAATATGATTCCAATTGAATTTCTAGGTGAATGTAAACACCACCACACCTTAGCTCAATTAAGACTCATCTGGACACTCCCCCCTCAGGAAGGGACCAGAGTCATCTTGACAACATATGCATATGTTACTGTAATAAATCAGAGTGAACAATACGTACGGTCCACGTCTTCTTTGAGTGTTGTCCTTCTACTATGTCTGCTTCAAATCTGATATGTTTGTTTAGAATAGAATAGAATAGAATAGAATAGAATAGAATAGAATAGAATAGAATAGAATAGAATAGAATAGAATAGAAGTACTTTTTTCATCCCACAATTGGGAAATTCTTTTATAACTGTTCTTCTTTTATGGCGCCAAATGGAAGAACACTAACGCGAAAGGCCATGTAGCTTCACCCAGTGTCTGGGAGTGGAACAATAATTCAAATCTCTTGCTGTAATGTTCAGTCGCATGTAAACTCAGACTTCTGGAAAACTCCAGTTCAGTCCTTAGCTCAATTACTGCCAATATTTAGACTTAGACAAAGACATGACAAACTCTGAGTTACATTCATTTCTCATTGAGATCTTTTATTGATGTTTGAGAGTAAGACAGTACTGTATGCATTTATGTCTTCACAAACACATCCTATGGACTCTCACTCTGGACCAGAGTTAGTCTGGACTCCTCAGACCACATGAAACATATTAATCACTCTACAAATTATTATTAATTTAACTAGTTTCCGAGCTAATCCTCATGGCAGCCTTTAATTTTTTTTGTTGTAGCTAGTTGGTGTAGCAATCTACCATTCATACATTTTACCTGAAAACATGTAAACTACACATAACTATAATATTTTTCAGACTATAAGTGGCATTTTTTTTCATAGTTTGGCTGGGGGTGCGACTTATGCTCTGGCATGATTTATATGTGAAATTAACACTGACAACTGCAAGAGGGTGCTGTTAACCATGGGCATGTTCTTTATGCTATAGTTATCTGAATAACTGCTGTTAACATTTTACATTAACATACCAGGCACATTCTCAGTATGCATGTTCTATTTTTATTTTGAATTGTCTTTCAAGATTAAATGTCTTTTCTTGGTGTTGGATTTTATCACCCACCCCCACAAAAAGTGACTTATATATGTTTTTTCCTTCTTTATTATGTATTTGTGGGCTGGTGCAACTTATAGTCTGGAAAATACAGCATACATATTAGAGCAATTTCATACATTGATGCTTAATTAAATACTCACATTTTTATTATGGATAGATAAATGATCCTCTATCATCATGTATCTATTCATCGACTCAGACGGCTTCAGATTCAGATGCAAATATAAGAAAAATTCAGATGTGCAGGTAAATGTACTGACTGTTTCTGCTGGAGCTCAAACTGGGCTTTGCTCTGTTTTATGACATCCATCTCCTATTGTGTCAGAGTGGGGATCTGACTTAATATCTGCTATTTTTTCACTACTTCAATATCAGTTTAAGCGAAAGTTATATAGAGAGTATTTCCACTACTGTACTTTGCCACTAGACAAACCTTTTGGATGAGAAAACTGAGGCTCTGAAACAGTCTTCAAACCGAAATACCCTTGACAAACAGTAATTTTACCTCATACATGTAGAACCTTTGCCTTATTCTATCAGTGTTATTGGAAATACCATGGTAGTTAAGATGCAAAGTAAATAAATATATATATACATATATATATATATATATATATATATATATATATATATATATATATATATATATATATATATATATATATATATATAAAATTAATGATGAGGAAAGTGTTTTGGGTTTTTTTTCCCAAAGGAGTGGGTGGCTTTGAATAGATGAGTGGTTTTGGGTGGATTTTGTTGTTGACATCACTTCTGTTGGGGAAAGCACATAAGTCTGTACAGTATGTGGAGTGAGTGGTCTGTGTAGACTCATTTACCCGTATGTTAATGACCCATACAGATGCTCACGCCTTCAACTCAACCCAACTCAACCCACAACTTCCTGTTTGGAATGTTTCTGAAACATTTAGTTATATTTTTAACTCACAAAATCATAATTTCTCTAAATTATGGCTGTTAAAATAAACACATTAACATGGATTAATCCATCATCATGATTAATCTGATTAAATATTTTAGCACAATTAAATGGAATGGTTGTTTTCAGGTATTTAGTTTCAAGTTGTTTTGTTGAATGTGTTGAATAAACATGTTAATTGTATTAATATCATTATTAATAATATATTGATTTTAGATTTTTTAAATCACTTTTTTGCATTTGGGAGCCTGAGGGTTCTACGCAGGATCTTAGCTGTTCCTAGCAATGCACTCTTTTGTACAGAGATCTCTGATGTTGTTCCTGGTATCTGCTGGAGCCATTCTCCCAGCTTGGGGGTCACTGCCCCTAATGCTCCGATCACTACTGGTACCACTGTTGCCTTCACACTCCACATTTTCTCTAACTCCTCTTTCAGCCCTTGGTATTTCTCAAGCTTCTCATGTTCTTTCTTTCTGATGTTGCTATCACTGGGGACTGCTACATCTATCACCACCACTGTCTTCCCATGTTTATCCACCACCACTATGTCAGGCTGATTGGCCATCACCATCTTGTCAGTCTGGATCTGGAATATATATATACACATATACATATGGCTGCCAATTATATGGCTGCCAATTATAATTGGTATATATATATATATATATATATATATATATATATATATATATATAGTGCGACTGGATAGCTTAGTGGTCTGCACCACTGACTTTGGTGCGGAAGGTTGCCGGTTCGAATCCCAGGTGTGCCCTTAGGCAAGGCACTTTACGCTATACATGCCTATACCTCACGATGAGCGATACAATAAATAGAGTCATACCGGCTCGGACGGCGCCCGGGACAACAAGGTCCGCGTTAGGGGTTGAGGAACCAGGACACCCTGATGTTAAATTGGCTACTGGAACAAGACATTCATGGAGCAGGGCAGAGAACATGGTACTGATGGAGTGTTACTACGGGAGTAACCCCAGTGAGAGAGGGTACATGCAGAGGATGTGGGAGAAATGGTTGCTTCGAAACCCCACATCCTCACTGACTAAGAAACAGCTCCTAGCTCAGTGTTCGAATATCCGCAATAAGAGGTTGCTATCACAGCTAGAGATCGATGAGGTACAGCGTTGTACCTCATCCACGGTACAAAGATGCTACGGCAAGGGGGAGCCAGGACGACAGGTCAGCTTGGGGGTGGTTTCACCACCACCCCCAAATATCGAGATTGGGTACCAAGCCCCAGAAAGACTAAACACAAGGGCAGCTGACCTGAGAAAGAGAATCATGAAATCCTGGGGGAACACAACTACCTGCTTGCCAAGGCTAAAGAACAAAGTACCAGACCAGTCTCTACTGGAGGACCTGAACACTGCACTGCAAACTGTCCCTACCACTACCATCACTGAGACCAATCAGCTGATGTATGCAGCAGCAACCGTAATCCTTGAGATGCTTGGCTACAAGATGAACAGCCAGAGCAGCCAGAAGGTTGCCCCATGGAGGAGAAGGCTAGAGGCAAAGATCATGGCAGCACGGAGAGAAGTCAGTGTTTTAACAGAACTAAGCAGAGGTGTGAATCTGAGGAAAGAACTGCCCAAGAAATACAACAAACTGTCCACAGCTGAGGCACTGGAGACTGCTAAGCAAAGGCTCACAGCACTAGCTACCCGCCTAAAGAGATACACAAGAGAGGTAGAGGCCAGGAGAATAAACCAGGTGTTCTCCACCAACCCAGCTAAGGTCTACTCTCAATGGCAGGGGGGCAAGGTGACAACAGACCCACCTAGGGCTGAAACTGAGCAATACTGGAAGAGCATCTGGGAGAAGGAGGCAACACATAACACCAATGCCCAATGGCTGACAGACTTACAGGCAGAGCACAGCCAACTCCCAGAACAAGACCCAGTAGTCATCACACTAGCAGACATCCAAACCAGAGTGTCCAAAATGAAGAGCTGGACAGCACCAGGGCCCGACATGATTCATACCTACTGGCTTAAGAAACTGACAGCACTCCATGAACGCCTAGCAGCACAGATGAACCAGCTGCTGATATCGGGAAACCACCCAGAGTGTAGGCACATGGAGCAATACATGAGCAGAGCACAGAAAGGAATAGGCAACAACACCAGGGGAGCCAAACACCAGCTACTGGTTGACAGGGCAATTGCCCGAGATTGCAAGACGAGGAACACCAACCTGTGCACTGCCTGGATTGATTACAAGAAAGCCTATGACTCAATGCCACATACATGGATAATGGAATGCTTAAAACTGTATAACATCAACAGGACACTAAGAGAGTTCATCCAGAACTCAATGAGGCTGTGGAAGACAACTCTGGAGGCCAACTCAAAGCCAATTGCACAGGTGAACATCAGATGCGGCATTTACCAAGGAGATGCTCTGTCCCCCCTGCTGTTCTGCATAGGCCTAAACCCCCTCAGCCAGATCATCTCAAAGAGTGGCTTCGGATACCAGTTCCGAAGTGGAACATCCATCAACCACGTCCTCTACATGGATGACATCAAGCTGTATGCCAAGAATGAGCGTGACATTGATTCCCTAATTCACCTCACCCGGATCTACAGCAAAGACATTGGGATGTCATTCGGACTAGATAAATGTGGGCGGATGATATCTAGAAGAGGAAAGGTGATCACAACTGAAGGGGTTGACCTACCTGAAGGGAACATCACAGATGTGCAGGAAAGTTACAAATACCTAGGGATCCCACAGACAAATGGTAATCATGAGGAGGCAGCTCGGAAGTCAGCCACAGCCAAATACCTACAGAGGGTAAGACAGGTCCTGAAAAGTCAGCTGAACGGCAAAAATAAGATCCAGGCCATTAACACCTATGCCCTGCCAGTAATCAGATACCCAGCTGGGATAATATCCTGGCCACTGGAAGAGATACAAGCCACTGATATCAAGACAAGGAAACTCCTTACCATGCATGGAGGGTTCCACCCCAAGTCCAGTGTCCTGAGGCTGTACACTAAGCGAAAGGAAGGGGGCCGAGGACTAGTAAGTGTCAGAACTACTGTCCAGGAGGAAACGGCGAACCTCCAGGAATACATCAAGAAAATGGCCCCCAATGACCAACTGCTAAGTGAATGCCTCAGGCAACAAAAGCCCAGTAAGGTTGAGGAACCAGAGGGGCTATCATGGAGGGACAAACCCTTGCATGGCGTGTACCATCGACAAATTGAGGAAGTGGCTGATATGGAAAAGACATACCAGTGGCTGGAAAAGGCTGGACTAAAGGACAGCACAGAGGCGCTACTCATGGCTGCACAAGAACAAGCCCTGAACACCAGAGCAATAGAGGCCGGGGTCTACCACATCAGACAGGACCCCAGGTGTAGGCTGTGTAGAGAAGCCCCTGAAACAGTCCAGCACATCACAGCAGGGTGTAAGATGCTGGCAGGCAAGGCATACATGGAGAGGCATAACCAGGTAGCGGGCATACTGTACAGGAACATCTGTAAAGAGTATGGACTGGAGGTCCCAGGGTCAAGATGGGAGAACCCCCCAAAGGTGACAGAGAACAAACAGGCCAAGATCCTGTGGGACTTCCAGATCCAGACTGACAAGATGGTGATGGCCAATCAGCCTGACATAGTGGTGGTGGATAAACATGAGAAGACAGTGGTGGTGATAGATGTAGCAGTCCCCAGTGATAGCAACATCAGAAAGAAAGAACATGAGAAGCTTGAGAAATACCAAGGGCTGAAAGAGGAGTTAGAGAAAATGTGGAGTGTGAAGGCAACGGTGGTACCAGTAGTGATCGGAGCATTAGGGGCAGTGACCCCCAAGCTGGGAGAATGGCTCCAGCAGATACCAGGAACAACATCAGAGATCTCTGTACAAAAGAGCGCATTGCTAGGAACAGCTAAGATCCTGCGCAGAACCCTCAGGCTCCCAGGCCTCTGGTAGAGGACCCGAGTCTGAAGGAGACACCGCCCACGTGGGGCGAGAGGAACATTTTTTTTTAATATATATATATATATATATATATATATATATATATATATATATATATATATATATATATATATATATATATATATATTATTATATATATAGATAACCTATACACTATATATATAGTGTATAGGTTATCTCATTTGTCTTCATGTATTATTAGATATTATATAGATTTCAATTTCAATAGATAGGGACTTGGGAGAAATTCGCATTGGATCAGGCTCCACACCACAAACAGAAAAACACATGACATACATACACAGATACAGTAACAATACACCACATTACATAATAATGATAAGTGCTTTACATTTGTGCATCCCCACCATTCATCCCACACATGCTCACATGTGACTGTTTAGCAGCTTTACTGAGACAGGAATGAAAGAGTTTTTGTTGCAGTTGTATTTGCATAGAGGAACTCTGTATCTCCGCCTTGAATGCATGAGCTCATACTCAGAGTAGAGCACATGTGTTGGGTCACAGATGATGTTATGGACCTGTCTCTCTACAGCCTGTTCGTACATTTGCTGTGGGTTTTGAGGAGCAGGGGCTCCAATGATCTTGCCTGCTGTTTTTACAAGATTGAATATTTGTGTTTTAGATTTAATGAGCAGGTTCCCAAACCAACTTGTGATTCCGTACCTGATCACTGACTCTATAGCTGCTCGATAGAAAATGACCTAAGCATAAGATTTACAGTTAATGTAGATAAGGAAATACTTTAAGATAGATCATTTCATTTAAAACACACACACACGCAAAATATCACCCCTTTAAAGTGCAGGGATTATTGAATACCCTGATGCAAGGTAATGGATATGAGACAGGACAGTGAGGTTTCGTTTCGTTTCTTTCGTTTGTCACGAGTCTACAAGTAAAATGCTTCCAGAATAAAACTAATGAAATATTCCCACATGTGTGTTACTGATAAAGAAACCTCAAGTGCTGGTTGGCACAATTTTCCAAAGTAAGTCTGGGGTCAAAATGTGAAATTCTTTGAATGAACAGGAGAATAGGTTTTAGTCCAAATGAATATTGGTCTCAGACCTACCAGATCTACTTCAAAACACTGTCTGCACATTATGATGCATTCACTTTACAGGTTATTTTTAGTGGAATATTTACAAATCCATTGTATACATAAACCACCATATATGTGGAATAACACACCATCATATATATTAAGAACATGAGCTAATCAGCACTAAAGTCATTTGTTTTGTGATTCATCTGATTAAAGCACATTTAATGTCTGAAGCAGATACATTTTAAACAATTGTAGAGCAGTACAATACCAGACAACCAGTTATAGAGTTAACAAACAGCAGTGGGTTCTGTTAACATCAATGATATTGTATGAAAAACAAAACCAAGCCAACATCTCTATCCACATTTTCAGGGACTGTTTCTTCCTACGCAGACGTTTTAATAGTGGCAGTAGACATGGACAGACACAGCTCTGTTTGTCACTGTCGCCGCTGTAAACATTAGTATTGCAAAGTCTTTTCATATAGAATACTCAGAAAGAGATCATCCTGCGTTTCTTTGTTCTTTGGAGTAAACTGTAAATGAAAGCTGTGTAGAATGAAGGTTTAGTGATGGAACAGGGGAAAGAAAACACAGCAGCTAAACTCCAAGTGGCTGATGAACAGGTGATATGTGCGAAGCCGCGTAGATGCAAACAAATTAAAAATAATGAGCTGTTTCAGTATTAATAATGTTACAGTCTGTCATCACCCCAACATATCTGGGGTACTTTATGAAACGTCAAATTAAAAGAAGCTTCTTTTTCGGTTGACTGTCTGAGGTTAGTCATGTTGACAGGTGGATGTTCTGCCTCTTTTTCCCTTTTGATCTCGGTGGTTGGAGAAATGAAGTGTCATCCTGTCACGTCCATCAGCCGCTGTCATCAGAGGAAATATCAAAGGAAATAATGCAGCCTGACAAAACCAACCCACAGCTCCAGTTCTAGGAAAGAATGTGTGTACTCAAGCATTGCAGATAAAGGCTTTTTCGGAGTGCTCGCAAGTGTAATTTGTCAGAAAAACGTAAAACTATTCCTGGTGTTTGAGCGTCAGATGTCCATTCCGCTGAGGTTTTTTTTGTTCGACTGGCAGATCAGTTAGTTTGTCGTGGGAAGTAGAGTTCATTGTTTTCCCATCACGCTCATGATGCGTGTGTGTGTGTGTGTGTGTGTGTGTGTGTGTGTGTGTGTTAAGTATGTGTTTGATGTGTGTGATGCTATCTGGTTTGTGACTTGGAAACACATTTCTAACAGAATTACCTTACTTTAATGAGTCCCGTATTTTGCTGAAGTATGATACATCTGATGACAAAAGGAGCAACACGTGCAAGAACAAAGTACCAAGTTTAATAGAGTTTTTTTAGAGTCAGATGTGGAGCAAACAGAGGTATGAAATTTAAAGTAACCACTGCCACACATTGATTCTGGAAACAGTTTCTTCTACGTATGCACAGACCTGGGAAGTAACTTAATAAAAGTACTTTGTTACTGTACTTAAGTAGATTATTTAGGAATCTGTACTTTACTGAATTATTGATTTTTCTGGCAACTTTTGACTTTTATTTAAATATCTGTACTTTATACTCCTTACATTTATAGAAATATATTTTAAACTCCTTACCTACTCCTTAACCTCCTTAGAAGTATCTATATATTATACTCCTGATATTTATATAAATATCTGTACTTTATACTCCTTACATTTATATAAATATCTGAACTTTATACTCCTTACATTTATATAAATATCTGTACTTTATACTCCTTACATTCTCAGAATAGACTCATTACTTTTTCAAACTAAATAGATGTGACAGTACGAAAAATAAGTCACTTAAGACAGAAAATCAGTGGAGAGAAAATTATGACTTTATATATCATAATTAGCTGAAATATAAAACTGCAAAGATAAAGAATGTCATATTTGTTTTTGGTTTGTTTGTTAAAGCCAAGTTATCAGTATCGATACACAATAGACATCAACAAAGGAACTACCACTACCAGTAAAAATAAATAAATATAGCCCGAGATTCCAGAATAAAGTAAAATAAAATACAATTATTTTTTGTCTGGTGGTTAGTGGTACCCATCACAACATATTTGTACATTTTAGGGATGGGAAGATTATCCGATACGCATCGATATGCCAACATCGATATACCGTGTACGTTGTGAGTACACGGTACAGAAGCTGCGAGTGAATGAAAAGTTTGGTATGATATTGTTTTATACGGGTCACAGGGGCAGCAGCCTCAGTGCATAAGCCTTATGCACTGATTGGGAAGTTGGTAGAGTGGCTTGTCCAATAACTGAGGGGTTGGCAGTTTGAATCCTGCTCTGTTCTAGTCAGCCCGTTGTGTCCTTGGTCAAGACACTTCACCCTCTTTGCCTCTATTGTCACTCCCACTGGTGTATGAATGTTTGGTGTTGGTCAAAGGCCATGCTTCTGTCAGTCTGCCCCAGGACAACTGTGGATAGATATGTATTTTACCACCACCAGAGGGAGAATGTGAGAGTGAATAAATGGTGAATAATGAATCAATAATGTAAAGCGCTTTGAGTGCTTTGAAAAGTGCTATAGAAATGTAATCTATTATTATTATTATCATTAATATTATTATTTATACAGAGATACCTCCTTAAACAGGAAGTATCATATCCAACAGCACATCCCAGAATGTCTTGCACAGGTTGTTCTTAAATTGACACAGTCTTCTTCTGTTTTACCTACAAATACAGACATTACAAACTTGTTCAGTTAATAAGCAAGAAGCTGAATGTTAGAAAACTGTAGAGAAATGACTTTAGAAACACAGTTCTAACTTTTTCCAGACACATGTTCTGAAACTGAACTAAAGACACTTTAATGGAATTATTTTTTCAATAAAAAATAATCCAGCTCATTGCACTGCATATTTTTGTGTTGAATCAGAATGTGCTTAATCACTCTGTATCGTGCTTTGGGTGTGAATTGCATCACATCACGAGATGCCACACAAGTACCTTTAATATATTGGATCGTAGACACTGTATCTAGATGTGAATCGTATCAGCCGTAAGATTCCAACCGTAGTGCAATGACTTTTGTTTGAGTCGATGCTTGTTGTTCGCCATGCTAACCTACATGTCCCTTTGTTCTCAGGTGGTCTGGAGGAGCTGGCAGTAGCCCGTCGCCTGCCCAAGGCCTACAGCACTGGCTTCGTAGGCTGTGTCAAGGACGTGGTCGTGGACGGCGTGGAGCTCCACCTGGTGGAGGACGCCTTAAACAGCCCCAAAATACTACACTGTTCCGCCGCCAAATAACCTGGCAGAGACAAAACATTGAGAGAATGGAGAAAATAAAAACAGAAAAAAAGAGAAACCCTCCCACCCGCTCCCTCCATAGCGCCCAAGCCTCCTGCTGTAATTATTTTCTATTTTTGTATACTTCTCATTGCTTTTTATATGGAAAGAAAATGAATATGTTGTTTTAATTTTTGTTTTATATATTTTGGGTTTTTTTTTCCTCTGCACCTCCATTGACACATTTCTTGTTCCACTTTTACCACCCCAGCTCTGTTCAAACAAAAGCAGGTTATCTCTATGAAATTTAGATATTTTATTCTTGTCAGTTTGAAAAAAGAAAACCTGCTTCCTCTTAAGTTTTTTTTTTGCTCTTTACTTGAACATTGGTGGACCCTGCTGATAATCCCTGGTTACTGCCTTTTGTCTTGGTGCCATATCAAGCGTCCACATTTTCCCTGACCCCTCCACCCCCACCCCACTCCTCTCATGCCACTACATTTCCACAGTTATACATTCCCCTTCATAAAAGCTGGATGCAGACGCTACACCATCAAAGAAACTGTGCTTTCAGCCTGTATAAGCCCAATATGTTCATAATGGGACTTTTCAGATATCAGTCAACCTGCAATGGTGAGAAAATACACAGTCGAAACCACTCGATCAACCTCTGTGTCACAGCGGCAACGACAAAAAAGAAAGGAAAAAAAAAGAAAAACTCTCCACTCGATCTGAATCCCATCAGAGCCTTTAGTTTTGAAACATGACTCACTAACACTGCGTCACAACACGACTGAGAGGCCACCGCCTTCGTCAATGACTCGCATATCATTAGTCATAAGTCAAGACATGAATAAATGTTATAAATATAGAGTATATACATAATACCTGAGACTGTGAATAATGTAAGATGGGTTCTTCTCATGAACTATTGTGCGTTCTGTTTTACAATCAGCAGATGAACTTATTGATGACCACTATAAATGCATGCACTTCTGCAGTGTTGGTTTGAATCTGGTTTTTGTTTTTTGTTTTTTTTTTCTATCAAATTTTGTTCAAAAAAAAAAAAAAAGAATTTGAAGACGTCACTGTGGATTTTATTTTTTAAAAGATTCCTTTTTCCTCTAATTTCCACTGATGTGATTTTTGGTATTTACAGAGCTGAGACAAATGTCTATTTTTCTTCTTTTCCTTTAACAATTGTTAGCCATTTTTCTTCCTTTTTTTTTATTGTCTTGGGAACAGTTAAATCTTGCAGGACTTTTTGAGTGGTGCATATAAAGGGGAACCAGTTGTTACCATATCTGACCTTAAGGAGGCGCTGAAGGCAAAGACTGATGCCCAGAGGAAGTTCCAGGAAATGGAGGATGTGATGTAGAGAGAGAGAGAAAGAGAGAGAGAGGAGCCACTTCTTCTCTCTGAAACATCCCAGTCAGAAACCACAACGACCTTCTTTCTGCCTGAGACTTTGTTTCTTTTTCATATGAGACCTATAGGAGCATTCCTGGAGGAACCTCTTTTTATTTTTAATTTTTTTGGCTGTTGACACTGAGTGAGAGAAAGAGAAAGACTGTCATATTGTTGTGACAGGTTGAAGCCATAACAGCCAAATAATAATTTTAAAAAAAGAGAAAAAACAGGAGAAACACACATAATCCTACTACAAATTAACATAGTAACGCATGGGTTTGTATTACTATCCTGTAACGGTGAACTGATGCAATGTGGAGTTATCTCTGCTGGACCATAATAAGCTGCGAGGACAGACTTAAAAAGACACTCTTGTTTTGATATGAGATCCTTGGCAATATTCTGAGACTAAATCATGCCTGTTTGTGCTTAAAAATGGTCTTGTACTATTCCTTTTTGCCCTTTTTTTTTAATTCTTAATTGTTTCCCTTCTGAAATCATCATTGAGTGACATGTATTTGTACAGCCCTGCGATTTTTGATTTAAAAAAAAAATTTAAGTGTAAATTAGCAAAAATGTGTGATCTGTGGAGGTTTCTGTTCTTTTTTGGGTTATTTTTTTTTTTTTTAGTAATATACACTGGAGCCACGTCTGACTTGTCTGTTCACCCACACCATGATATACTTTCTGTACCCAGGGGGAGGGAAATAGCCCTAAAAGCTATAAATGTGTTGTGTATAATCAAGCTTTTAAGTGTCCAGACGGGACCAGGACAGGAAACCTCTTATTTTTTATTTTTTTATTTTTTTCAGGTGTTCAAAGATTAAATTCCAGTGCTCACTCTATTAACCTTAGACTGGTCATATTGTTTACCACGCTATATACTTTTGGATTTTGTCCCATTCAGGTGGTAGTACTCAGAAAAGGAGGATCCTGTGTATTTGTATGAACAATAAATAAAAGGTTTCTGTGGAAAGTTTTAATTGCCTTAAAAACCAGGTCACCTTCAACTCTGAGCAGGTGACGCAGACACCATCCATATCTGTTTCCTTATTTTAGCCAGTGTATTAGCCTCATCCCCACAATGTTAAATGAGTAATACATAATAATAATAATAATGATAAATATATTAGTAATAATGATTATACACAAGAAAATCCCAGGGGCGACCCAGAAAATGTCTCCTCTGGCTTTTTACAAAAAAAAAATCTATTTACTGTTTTTTTTTTTGGTCTATTTTTCTGTTTCTTATTTATGTCTACATGTGGATTACCTCCATGTCTGGCCTCTGTAAACTACTGTCTGACTGCGCAAAGCCTCCTCAAAGGCCAGTGCACCAAGTAAGAGTGGCATGACCTGAACATTACTAACTTTATGACCTTTGTCTTGTGTTCCTACCACCATGAAATAAAATGTCAACCAAATGGACATTGATCTTGTCGGATGTGGTGATTCTTCTGTTTTAAAATGGACTGAAATTATGTTATCTTTCATATCACACGGCTCTAGAATAGGAGTCTCAAACATGTGGCCCGGGGGCCAAATGCAGCCCATCAATGGTTCCAATGTGGCCCATGGGATGAATTTGTAAAGTGCAAAAATTCCACATTCAAAGCTGTGGAACAGATTTTTAACTCAGGTTCCACATACAGTACAGACCTATATGATATCAAGAATGACCTACAAAATAGAATGACTCTATGTTTTCTTCTCAGTTTAAAATAGAAAATGTCTATAAATATTTTTGTCTGTTTTAATGCAAAAAAAACCCCATCAAATTATCTTGTAACCATAAAATGTGAATAACCTGAACAATTATCAATAACCTGAAATGTCTAAAGAAAATTAAGCAGAATTTTCTAAATTTTCTGCTTCTATTACTAAGTGTTTAGTGTCTTTGTAAATCTGATCCATAATGCACATGGACAAATGTGCATTATATCACAAAAGTGTGGCAAAAGTACACTTATTTTTCTTCAAGTTAAATTTTTTCAGGATATTTCATAATTTAATGGGGGGTTTTTGCACTAAAATGAAGACAACAATTTAGAATTGTTTTATAATCACATAATTAGGCACATCAATAAGAAGAAAAAAGGTACTTGAGGAAAAAATATACATATATCTATGTTGTACACAGGTAACGGTGGTATATATACCATTGGCCTGGTAAAATTAACTGTTACATTAGAGCTGCACAATATGTTGTTCCACCATCAACATCCCAACAGTCACACCATTTTTATATTTTAGTATTTTTTATTCATTTGTACATATTTTTATTTATTTTATTTTTGATATATATGTAATATGTGATATATATATGTACAGTAATGTTTATTTTATTATTATTTATTACTTTTATATTTAAACTACAAGAAGGATGACACAGAAGTGCATGCTCTGCGTTGACCACTGTTTTGACTGTTTGCATTCATTTATTTTTATTTATTTATTCTTTATTTGTCTTTTTTATATTTACTCATTTATTATTTATTATTTATTTTGTTTTGTTTTTTGTTTTGTTTTTTTATGTCAAACTCATTTTACTTCAGGGGCCACATTAACCCTTTGCTGGATATACTGGTCAGTTATTCCACAGCTGTCTCTTGTATATTCATGGGTTTTGTGGGTTACGTATCATCCAATACACTGGAATTTATACCATTACTGTAACTCTGCTGTTATCGATGAACAAAATAATCAAAAATGTTTGTTTGTTTTCATTTTATTTTTTATATTAAATTAAATTTACTACTAGTATGAGAGTTTGTGGAAAAAAAAGCAAGAAATTAGCTGAATTACTATTTTTTTCTTTAATTTTCAGCCATTTTTTTATTTTTATTTTCACACAGTATATCACTTTCTGATGATGACTTTTAAATCCATTTTTCTTTGCTTCAAAAATTAAACACTTGTTTTCCAGCTGAGTGGACATTTTTGTAATTCCAAGAAAAATAGGTTCATATAAAAAATTCAATCACACTGTATTTTTCAGCCTAAAGAAGAATAAAAACACTCAGGAAAGAAATCTCCACAAAGTTTTACCTAAAGTGAAGCCAGACCAGTAAAATATAACATTATAATATAGAAAAATGTTTGAAAACAAAAAAATAAAATAAAATTACAATATCATCTATAGATGATATTGTAATTTTATTTTTATTTATTTTTTATGTATACATCACATTCTTTTGATGTATACATCTACAAACCTTTCAAACAATGTGAATAACATGAACAGATTAAATACAAATACATAAAATATTTTGTAACAGGCTAAATTTGGTTATAATTACACTAACTATATTTCAGGTTCTTCATATTGATTAAGATTATACATAGTTTTAGCGTAAATACAAGAAAATATTTACATCTACAAAGAGACAAATGTTCAGTTATCATTATTTATGTAACAGTATTATGCTACAGTTGTCATGACCTCCGCTCCGGTGACCTTTCCCCCAGTGCTCATCCACACTCACCTGGTCCCGCACTGCGCAGCTGCAAGCCGTTCCTCATCTGTGGCTATAAAAGCAGTAAGGCTTGCAGTTGCCAGTGCGGGACCATTCAGTGTTGTCACCTCCATAACCCGGACAGTTTTTCACCATCTCCTCAATCACCATAACCTGGACATTCATCATCACCACGGACTCTGGTCGTTGTTCCCAGGTCTTGTCTTTGTTTCTTAGTTTTGTTATTAAATTATTTTTCCCTTCAGTACTGTGCATTGGAGTCCTCATTTCACCTCACCCCGATCTGTGACAACAGTAGTATTTAACTGAACTTGTCCATTTGAGATTGAATTAGTCTGAATGTGGAACCTGAACTGAAAGGATTTTTCATATCTTAATGTTATTTTTGTATCTCACAAATTCATCCCAATGGCTAGATTTGACCCTTTGATGGGCCGGATTTGGCCCTCAGGCCACATGCTTGACACCTGTGCTCCAGGAAAAAAAATATGGCTGGTATTACGGTACTATGTGTATTTGATAAAGTAAAAAGAATCTGCATGTGTAGGTGAAACCTGCAGTAAAAACATGAGACTATACACCACAGGTGTCAAACATGTGGCCCGGGGACCACAACCGGGCGACCAAAGGGTGGAGTCTGGCCTCTGAGATTAGTTTGTGAAATGCACTGGAGATATTAACTATCAAGGAAGTTAAAGTCATTTTAGGTCCAATCAATCTAAAGTGGATCTGACCAGTAAAACACTATCATAATAACATTTACATAAAGAAAAACACAATTTTTGTGTTTTTATTTTAGACTAGCCTTAAAATAAAAAGGAAATGACCTGGAATGAATGTGTCATTTTACCAATATTCTGCCTGTTACTAAATGTGTGTATTTGTAGATCCACTGTGATCTGTAACTTATGATGCACATGTATAAATGTAATATTGTTAACATTGCACTTATTTTTCTAAAAAATTTACAGGCTGTTCAGATTTGTTCATTTTATGTTTAAGTACAGATTGGAGATGTTAATATTTTCAATATGGAATGATGCTTTTTTTCACCCAAAAACACAGAAGATATTGGCATTGATGTTATGTGTAATTTGTTATCTTTTTTTTACTGGTGCTGCTCACTTTATAGGCTGAATGTGGCCCCTGAACTGAAATGAGTTTGACACCCCTGCTATTATACACCCTTATTATAATTTTTATTTTATCTGTATCTGCAGCTGCGGGATAATGGTCTGATTTACATACACCATGTATGAAAGTGCTATTTAAAATAAAGCTTGATTGACTGGTAGATCTGAGACCAATATTTCTTTGGACTAAAACCTATTCTCTTGTTCATTCTAAGAATTTCACATTTTGACCTCAGACTTATCTTGGAAACTTCCGGAAGCATTTTACTTGTCAGTGTTATTGGATGGTGATAAAGATGACTAGAAATTAATAAAATAATCAATAAAATGAATACACATGTCCAAGATATTAAGTAAAATGAACAACAATGACCAAAAATATTCAGAAAAACAAAGAAAGATGACCAAAATATTCTGTAAAATGAAAAGTAAAGTTTCACATTTTAACCCCAGACTTAGTGTGGAAGCTTGACCAACCAGCATTTAAGACTTGAGTTTTCTTTATCAGTAACACACATGTTACAGAAACATTTTACTTGTAGACCAGGGATTTTTATTTTTTTTGTTTTTTTTTTGTGCGTCACAAGCAAAATGTCCACAATGACCCTTTACAACAGGGGTCTCAAACTCATTTTCTTTCAAGGGCCACATTCAGCCCGATTTGATTTCCAGTGGCCGCACCAGTAAAATAATAGACTAGCATGTAAATAATAGCTCCAAACTTCTGTCTTTGATTTAGTGCAAAACACCCCCATTAAATTCGGAAAATATTATATTTTACAAATTATACAAACAAAAAAGATGGTAATAACAAGAAAAAAAACCCTCAAAATTTCTAGGAAAAATAAATGCAATTTTATAATAATATTTCCGTATTATTGTGTTATTTTTTAAAACTAAAACAAATATAAAAATGTTAAGTTGTCATTATCAACATAATGCCAACTGTTTTTCACATCAAACCGAGAAGATGGTTTACTAATTTTAATATTAGTTCTAGAGGTTTTTTTCTATATTTTAGATTAGTTTTTCTATGTTTTGGATATTTCATTGCTTGTTTGTGCTAGTTTTATTTTTTTGGTGAATTTTAGTGGATTTAACATGTATGTTTGATCATGCAAAGTGAAGTTAAATAATATTAAATAATAATTAATCAAAATTAATCCTCAATAACCCTGTAATTAACCAACTGTTGCCAGATGGTATCACACTACCGTCTGGGACCCTTCCACAACCAATCCATTTTCAAAGGTGGGGCCTTATCTAAAATCCTCACATGTGATCAGATGAAGGATCTGTCCGTCATCTTGACTGACGGGCCACTTCAGCCTCTCATGTTGAACTCAAGCCATGCCTCAGAGAGACAGCAGGAAGAAGAGCCATACTGCAAGCAGAGCACCATCAAAACAGACCGGTGGATTGTCTGTAAATGACCATTGTCGTATGTGCAGGGAAAATCTGAGGATAAAAGGCAACATTGGCAGCGGATATTCCTTGAACTTCCCTATGGAAAACGGGTAGACCAGCGGCTTGCAGAACTTGGTCTTAATGTGTCAGATGTTCCAAAAAAATCCTCTTGCATATGTTTGAAATGCCTTCACTTGGTAGGGAGACACCAGACTACTCTGGCCACTATAAGGGAACGGCAAAAAGCTAAAGAGGAACCGAGTGCCCAACAAACCATGGAGACATTAGCCGTGGAACACACAGCCACCCACAAACATAACAGCCACAACGCCGCACAATCATGGGAAGTGGTTAGAACATGTCTACATATGTTCTAACACAGGTTAGAACATATATAGACAAACAATCACTCTCACATTCACACCTATGTGCAATTTAGATTAACCAATTAACCTATCAGTGCATGTCTTTGGATGGTGGGAGGAAACCAGAGTACCCAGAGAAAACCCACACAGACACAGGGAGACCATGTAAACGCCCCACAGAAAGGATCTGCATGGGAATTGAACCAGGGCCCTTCTTGCTGTGAGGCATGAGTGCTAACCACTGCACCACTGTGCCACCCGTCCAATAAAGGCATTTTCAATGAAACACTAATAAAGAGACAATATGCTCCGGATATGAATCGTCCATAAACGGTTATTTAATAGTGAATCCACAGCCATCTGGACTTAACTGCGCAAAAACATTAAAATCCTTCCAGTGGATAATTACTGCAGTGATTAATCTGTTTTTCTTAGGCTAAAAAACAGGAAGAAGAAATGAGTTACCGTAGAAGCACAGCAGCCACCTCCTCTGTACATATAACTGCGTCATTTTACTGTCATGAAAATAACTGTTATTATCTTTGTGTTAATATACAGAAAATAATGGAGATCTATTAATAATAGTATACACTACACTGTAAAAAAGACTTTAACATTTTAGGGGTTAGTAAATACAAACTATTGAAATCAATTAAATTTTAATCAACAGTAATAGTTACCAGTGAAATTATTATGACTGGTTAAATTCTACCTAGAGCTGCACAATATATTGTTTGAGCATCAACATTGTAATGTATGTGTACGCAATAGTCACATGACATGTCCTGAAATGTAGGAGACAAATGAGCTCAACATTTTCTCATCTAATTTCAATAGAACACTGAGCACATCACAATCATTCTGAACCAGTTTGGAGTGAGTCACTGGGAACAAGACTGAAAAATCAGTAACTAACAAGAAAAAATCACCCAAAACCAACAACAGAAAATTACCCAAAACCAACAAGGGAAGATCACCCAAAACCAAGGCTCGCTGCCAGAAAGAAAAGCAACATCAGTTATGTGGAATTAATTATTTATTTATTTACTCGTACTCGTCATTTGAACCTGCTTTATCCTCACTAGGGTCACAGAGGTCACTGATGGCCTAATCCAGCTACAATGGGTGAAGGCGGGGTACACCCTGTATGAGACACCTGTGGCTCAGTTGGTAGAGTGGGTCGCCCAATGACCGAGAGGTTGGCGGTTCGCGTCCCAGCTCTGGCTGTCCACATGTCCTTGGGCAAGACACTGAACCTGGACCTGGCTTAGGCCCCCAGTAGGACTTACCATAGACCTTAGAAACCTACTGGTGTGTGTGTGAATGGGTGAATGAGATGCTAATGTAAAGCGCTTTGAGCACCATGAAGGTGGAAAAGCGCTATATAAGTGCAGTCCATTTACCATTTACCATTCATCGCAGGGCTGAACATATATAGACAATCACTCTCACATTCACACCTAAGGGTAATTTAGATTAACCAATTAACCTATCAGTGCATGTCTTTGGATGGTGGGAGGAAACCAGAGTACCCGGAGAGAACATGCAAACTCTGCACAGAAAGGTCTGGTGTGGGATTCGAACGAGAGTCCTTCTCGCTGTGAGGCATGAGTGGTAACCACTGCACCACCGTGCCGATCGATTTATTTATTTATTTATTTTACATATTTATTTATTTACATTTTTAGTTTTTAATTTGACTTTCCATATTTCTATTTTTTAAAATTATTAATTTTATTTAATTATTTCGGCTACAAGAAGGATGACACTGAAACGTACTGTATGTTCTGTGTCGACCATTAATCTGTTTGACCAGTTGTGTCGGCACCACACAGCTGTTATATACTCCTGAGTATTTTTCATATCGCAGAGATTTAAAAAAACATTTGCAATGTCAGTTTTTTCTAATATCATGCAGCCCTATATTCAAATACAGTACAGATACCTAAAAAATCTACTTAAGAACAGTAATGAAGTACTTCGACTTAGTTATTTCCCACCTGTGGTTTTTCTAAACTGAGTGTAGTTTAGACCGACTCTAAAAGTGAAGTGTCATGAAACAACTTTTGTTATAATATTATGCTAAATAACTTCTATTTCTTCACCTTGTCAGAGTTAAAATAATTTGCCGTACACATACAGCCTCTATGGGAAATGAAATGACTTCAAGTAAAGACCACACACCTAAGTGTTTCTTATTTAGATTAATTAAAACTGGGATGAAATAAATTGCAATTCGGTGTGGAACAGTGAGCAGTGTCTTCAAAGTGTCAGTCTGTGTTTCATCAGTCTGGATTTCAATCTGTTTTCTGTCTTAATGAGAGGTTTCTGTTCACAGTCTGAATAAAATGTCCAAGACAAACACAGTTTTTTCCACATCAAAACTCATTTCAGCCAGTCTATTCACATGCACATCAATAAAACAGCATTTTCATCTAAGCTGATATTTACCTCTTACAATTTAGATTACCCAAAGCGATCTCTAGTGCACAACTGCTAATTAAAAGCCTGAAATTCAAGAGGAGAAAAAGCAACTACTGCATTGTTTTATACATCATTCAGCATGCATCCCAAATCTGTCTGGAGCACTTTCATTAAGCCACAGACTTAATGACTTTAATTTATTCCTCGCTAATGACAGGGAAGGACACTGCATCTTGTGTTGTGTTAATTAAAACTCTATGAAACGATGTAGATGAAATAGTTTCAGTCCAGTTGAAGATCCTACTGGGGTAAGAACATTTTTAAGCTAATAAGTGTAAGTAGTTTGATTAAGCCGTTCTTCAGTACAGCAACCAAGTAATGGAACAAAGGAGTTGTGCTTGGGAATAAATGACACCCAGGGGAGTGAGAGAGTTTCCACACTTTTTCTCTGAAATAAGTAGGACATGAGATGACACAGAAGCACGTCCCACTCTACAAAGACACGTTGAAACCATGTCTTGTACACATAATTTTTGTATGTCCATTTGTTGTCCCTGGGAAGTGCAGAACAGTACTCCCAAACTTTTGAACATCCAAAATTAACATGTAAATGGACTGAGCTTATGTAGTGCATTTTCAGCACCCATGGGACCCAAAACACTTTACAGATCGTCACATGCTGCTGCCTGTTCCTACTAGAAGCACCTTAGGGTTCAGTGTCTTTGCTCAAAGACATTTCAGCATTTGGACAGTTGAAGGCAGGTTTTGAACCACCACACCTTTGTCCATTGGACAACCTGCTCTACAAACTGAACCATGGGCCGCTGTGGCTCAGTTGGTAAAGTGGGTTGTCCAATGACTGAGAGATTGGCGGTTCGCGTGCTGGTTCTGGCTGTCCACGTGTCAGTAGGACTGATAGAACCTTAGAAACCTGCTGGTGAATGGGTGAATGAGAGGCTAATGTAAGGTGCTTTGACCACTATGAAGGTGGAGAAGTGTTATATTTGCGCAGTCCATTTACCAACCACCACTCATGTTCATAAATACATTTGGAAATTGATGGGCCTATTTAGATGTTTAATTCAGGGGTCTCAAACACATGACAAATACATATATATATATATATATATATATATATATATATATATATATATATATATATATATATATATATATATTTATTTATTTATTTATTTATTTATTTGCATTGACTTTTAATTTATTAATGAGCTATTGGGCCTTACAGTACTTTGCCCAGATCTGGTGTAGACTGACAGACCTGATTTGGATTTGATCTGCATGTCCATACAACATCCAGCATTTATTGGGCTGGACATGGAAAGTAGTGTTGATTTGTTCATTGCAGCGACAACAAATTAAGCAGCACAAGCGAAAGCTCAGAAACAGTGTTGATGTTTCTAAAAGCTTGTTTTCCTCTTAAAATGCTGGGGAATATACTTGTGCAAAGGTTAAGGTAGATTGATGAATTATACAATGAACCCTGCAGATGAAATGTTTTCATCATATCCTCCACTCACAGATGCCACTAGAGACATCAGTGATGAAAACAACACTTCTTGGAAAATCACTCAATGATCTTCTAAGAATTTCAGACAGTCTTTCACAAAATGAAACACAACAACTAAAATATGTCAAGCAGCTTTTTTTAGACACCTTTTTTTCTAAATAAATAAAGATGAGCTCTTTTCTCCAGTCGTTTTTATGTGCATGTGGTAGTAAAAGTTGTCATTCTCTGAGCGTAACAAGGCTCCAGCTGCATCAACCCCCAATAGAAGTCTTCTTTGTATCCCTCTTCACATTTTTTTCTAAAGCTTCGGACATGCATATTTGCCAGCGCCTGAGCCAAAGGGTCAAAGGGCACAAGCCTTTAGAAGCAGTCACCTCAGGGTACAGCAGACATCCTGGTTTCTGTTCCCATGGGCGGGGGAGTCAGTCACCCCCCCTCCCTGTAGACTCAACAGGACGTCAGTTGGTCTGCTGATAAAACAGTCAGCCCTGTTTTTACTAATGCTCATCTGTTTTTATATCAAACATATGCTACGTTTACATGATGTTTTTAATTCAAAATTCTTTATTTGGAATAAAATCGTTCGAAATTAAAGCTGTTTCTTTCATGTTTACATGGACATATTAATTCTGAATAAAGGTTTTTATGTATTCTGCTCTAGTTAATTGGTCTTTCAGAGCTGGAGGTACAGAGGCCGCTTAACGTCTACGGGAAGAAAACAATTACGTCCACTTCCTGTTTTGCATATGTTTCAACTGTTAACATGGAAGGATGGATACTACATGCGATTTTACAACATACTAATGCTGACAGTATGGAATATGTGTGTCATTGCAACAAGACCAGGAGCAGAATATGACAAATGGTAAATAGACTGCATTTATATAGCGCTTTTCCACCTTCATGGTGCTCAAAGCGCTTTACATTAGCCTCTCATTCACCCATTCACACATACACCAGTAGGTTTCTAAGGTCTATGGTAAGTCCTACTGGGGGCCTAAGTCAGGGTTTCAGTGTCTTGCCCAAGGACACTTCGACACGCGGACAGCCAGAGCTGGGACGCGAACCACCAACCTCTCGGTCATTGGGCGACCCACTCTACCACTGAACCACAGCCGCCCAAGAATAGGATTAAAGAGGAATTAACTGTTTACATGGCAGAGGAATCATCGAAGTGGAAATTAAGAGTGAAATAAGCCAGTGACTTTATTTGGAATTTAGTTTAATTCAGAATTATCATTTTCAAATGAAATTAGATGTTCACATGGTTCATCTTAAAGTGGAATTAACTTTTAATCTGAATTAAACAGGAATAAAAATTCCCACATAAACAGAGCTAATGTCAAACATAGACATTTCTTTAACCCTTGTATAATGTTGAAAATGAATTGATTGTACACACATTGATTACATTGTGGTTAATTTTGACCTGTACATTAACACAGATTAATCCATCATAATGATTATAAATTTAAACTGAAAATAAGTTTAAAATATATTAGGTCGCATTAACGCAGATTAATCCATCATCATTATTCATCTGATTTAAACATTTTAACACAATTAAATGAAACAGTTGTTTACAGTTGTTTTGTTGAAACTGTTGAAGGTGATGAGTTAATTGTTAATTGCATATATACAGGCCCGGACTGGCCCACGGGAGAACCGGGACTTTTCCCGCTGGCCTGCCTGCTCAGTGGCCTGCCTGGCTTGACCCCCGCCCCAATTAGTTTGCTTGTAAACAATGATAAAGCGCTCGAAGCTCCGAAGAGTCACAGCGGTAGTGATTGGTAGCGGTTTTTTTGTTTAAGAAACACATTCTGATTGCAGTGTTTCCGCTACATTCATTGAGTAGAGGTGCCCGTCACGTCTTCAAATTTCTATACATTTTATGTTTGTGGCAAAATCATCACCGCATCGAAAACAAAAGTAGCCTGAACTACAGATCATTATCTTGAATCATATACTCTTTGCCAGAGTGCATCTTGGAAGTGACAGATCAGACAGTCGGAGGAGGAGTCAATCTGTGGTGATTCGGGCAATGAAAAGGTATATTTATTACGGTAGAAAGTTAAATAGATATTTGCCAAATATTGACAGCCAGCTAAAGTTACATAACATTACAGTTAATTGTGCGAGGTGCCAACTAAGTTAATTTATAATATAGCATTAAGCTAATGCTAACTCCAGAAAAAAGAGAAAAATATTGACGAGGGTGAGCCTAGACAGGTATCATTAACCTTTTACTAAGTCATAGATTGTCATAAGTTATGTTCACATTTGTAACGGAAAGAAAAAAGAAGGCCACTCAAGGAGGAGGAGGTGAAATGTCAGAAATTAACTGAGTTGTTTATTAAACCCAGCAGCAGCCAGAGTGGTATTGATGCTAACTCTAATGTTTGCTCTGGATTTATATTGTGCATTTATTGTTGCTATTAGGCATGATTTCAATTTATGTTTAGTTTGGCTACGTTTGGCTAAAATGTGCCACCTGCTGACCTTTTTAGGAAGGGTTTTTTTTTTTTTAATTGATCCCATATTTTGATCACAGCGGGGCTTTTGGACTTTATTTTATGTTATTTTCATTATAATTGCGTTCATGATGATTGGAGAGTTGTATGATTGTGTGTGTGGACAGTTTAAGCTTTTCTCACTAAAGATTAGTGTGAGTTGACATTGTCTGCTTTATTTGATCAATATTCCAATATGGTGGGAAACTGAAAAACAAAATAGTATATATGAGCACATATTAAGAAATGTAATGTTAATTTTAATGGTAAATGGACTGCATTTATATAGCGCTTTTCCACCTTCATGGTGCTCAAAGCGCTTTACATTAGCCTCTCATTCACCCATTCACACACACACTCACACACCAGTAGGTTTCTAAGGTCTATGGTAAGTCCTACTGGGGGCCTAAGCCAGGGTTCAGTGTCTTGCCCAAGGACTCTTCGACATGTGGACAGCCAGAGCCGGGACGCGGACCGCCAACCTCTCGGTCTCTATCAACTGAGCCACAGCCGCCCATAATGCATACAGTATTTTTAGACATTTGGGTAAAACTCCACAGGTGGGCTGCAGGAAGCCTGAAAGATATTTAGACTTCAGTTATAGGATAGACTGTTGACCTTTTCACTTTAACATTGAATATTAGTGTTTATTAGCCATACTAAGATGACATCTGAAAAGTTTGCTGACAAAATAATACAAACATGCTCTTAATAACACATATGTAAGTAACCTTAGACAAAAGGAAATATGGTGAGGGCAGGGAGAGGATGAGAGAAAAGTACTGTACTGTACTGAGCTGTTGTTATGCATTAGTTTAATAGTGTGTTGTGTCACAGCCAGTGTATTACTTTAATTTTTAAAAGAAAATGAAAAAGCCCCCTCAACCCCCAAAGGTGTGGTTTTTGGAGGGGATTTTTTTTCTGCCTCCATGGTGCTGGAGCCTGAAACCCTGATCCAGTCCGGCCCTGCATATATATTAAGATATATGCCCCACCCATTAAAGTTTGTAAGTGGGGCTAACACAAATCCACTACATTGGGAGTGGCAAAACAAAGGTCTAGAAGTTAATAGTACCACCCAGTGTGTAGGAATGTGTTCACAAGCTCTGCATCAATCCTTTATCTCCAAGGATGGGGAATCCTGGTCCTCGAAGGCAGGTGCACTGCATGTTTTAGATTCTCTCTTCCATCAGGTCTGATGGAAGAGGGAAGACGGGCGGCTGTGGTTCAGTTGGTAGAGTGGGTCGCCCAATGACCGAGAGGTTGGCAGTTCCCGTCCCGGCTCTGGCTGTCCACATGTCGAAGTGTCCTTGGGCAAGACACTGAACCCTGACTTAGGCCCCCTAGGTAAGTAGGACTTACCGTAGACCTTAGAAACCTACTGGTGTATGAGTGTGTGTGTGAATGGGTGAATGAGAGGCTAATGTAAAGCGCTTTGAGCACCATGAAGGTGGAAAAGCGCTATATAAATGCAGTCCATATTTACCTGGAGGCCATTAAATCATTATCAGGCTTCTGCAGAGCTGGATCCTCACCTGATCATCAGTTGAATCAGGTGTGATGGAAGAAGGAAAGATCTAAATGTAGAATTCTGATTCTCAAGGACCAGAATTCCCCACCCTTGCTTTATCTGGAATCCATTTGGCTTAATTTGATGTGCAGGGGAACCAATCAGGTGTGAAGACCCACCCACCGCCTTTGATGAGCGAGATTGACAAATAACATAAATTTGTGATCCACTGCGACACAAGGACCATACAATAATTATATGTTTATTTTTTACCTAAAGTGAATTTGTATTTTATTTTATTTTATTTTATTTATTTATTTATTTATTTATTTTTTTTTTTTTTTTGTCTGCATTTTTCTCATTGTTTAACACCACAGAGAGGGTGTCAACATTGTTTGAGATCATTGCATTTTTTAGTCTTGCAGCCAAATATTTTAATATTTAGTGCATGTGTGTGACCATCACCGGTCCTCCCTGAAAGCTGAGCAGACATCCTTTATTAGAACTCACTATTATAAGCCAGGGAGGGCAGTGCTACACCTCAGTGATGTGTGGGGGAAACGAAGACTGGGCAGGACAGACAGGACAAACAGGGAAAGAGGTTAATAGGCGGTGCTATTGCAGTTAAAAGATTGAAAGGTGGTGTGTTATTCCCAACTTTTAACTGTCCATTAATAAAAATAAATAAATCGAAAAAAGAGAAGAAAACCAAAACAGCACAAAAGAAAAAGAGAGTCAATAAATAAATAATTAAACAAAAACGGTACTGAACATCATAGTTGTGGATGACTTGATAGTGTAAAATAGAATGCAATAGAATAGAACAGAACAGGCCAGAAGGGGACACCAGTGCAAGAAGAGAATGAGTTTAGGGTAGAAATCCTGGAGAGATTTTCAGCACATTCTGGCGGGTCCCATCATTCACTGAAATGGAACTCAACAGTAGCTGGCAAGACCCAATCAAACATGCAAGTGCGAAGGACCCCGAAGCCCAGAACAGCAATCACGGCAAGGCAGGGCCAAGCTAACCGGGCACCCCCCATCCCGGGTCGTAGGAGCTGCAGGGTGCCGCCCCCAGAGAGCCGCCGGGGCCACCGTGAACGACGCAAACCCGGGGAGCAAGAGGGAGCAGCTACAAACCCCCCCAGCACACCAAGGCCAAACCCAGACGGCCCGGGGCGCGAAGACCCACCCGCCAACCCAACCCCGCCCCCCCACCCCACCCCCCACCAAACCCCCCAACCCCCCACCCGACCCGCCCGACCCCACCCCCACACCCTCCCCCGAGGGGGCCAACGGCCCCACACAGCCAGGAGGCTAGACACAGGGGCCGAGCGGCCCGCCGAAGGGGCGGCAGCCAGCACATCATGATGCGGGCCGCCACTGGAAGCCGGCCAGAGGATAATGGGGCCGGGAACCGATGCGAGCCCAGAGGGCGAAAGATGCCTACAGGGAGGCATCCCGCACACCCACTGCACTGGCCCCAGGCGAGCGCAGTATACCCACGGCCCCCGCCCCCCGTAATGCGTCCCAACACCCCCCCAGGACAGAGCCACCACAAGCCATCAGCCCGCAATACAGCCACGGCGGCCACCAGATCGGCCAATCCAGCCCCAGCAGACCCCCAAGAGCCATCGCACCAGCTTGGACCCGACAGGGAAGCAGGAGAAACCCCCCCCCCGACCACAGCCCCAAGGACCCGGGGACCCCCAGCCACAGCAACACGGATGGTTGTCCACCCCCGCAACCCCATAGCCACAAGGGGGCCGGGTCCCACCAGCGAGGCCATATTAGTGAAACCCCCCCCCCGATTATTCCCTATTAATATGTCTCCAGATCCCTGACTGGAGACATTATCCCTGCACCGTGATAGTGTAACCCTGAGTGTCATGTGGTGCATTAAAAGTGGAGAGGCTGGGTGAGGCATCCAGGGGGCAGGCCAGAGGGCCACAGAGGATGGCTACTCTGTATCCTGCCCTGGCCCAAGTACCCCGAGCTGACCCAGACCTACTCCTAAGGTGTGAATGTGTGTGGTGCATTAAAAAGAAATTAGAGAGCAGGGGAGGCAAGCAGGGGGGGGGTGATGGGGAAGAGACAAGGCCGTAGAGCCCTGCCATCTGCCCCACCACCGAGCCCATCCCCCCCGCCCCCACCTGCTCTCGAGGCCCTAACTGTTGTGTCCCTATATGTGCCTAAAGGTAGCTATATACAGTGAGGTGTGAAGTGTGTGAAGTGCGCAGTAAGAGGCAGTCTGGTGTGGGTCCGGCCCATAGGACAGGGCAGCGGGGAAGACAGGTAGTGAGACCACCGGTACTGATGCAGAGGGCCCCCAGAGCCCCGAGGCCAGAGGCCAAGGTGGGCCCGCCTGAACCCGACTGGCCCAGCCAGCACTAAAACTCCCAGGAGTCGCAGCGCTAAACCAGCGCCCCAGCAGACACCGCAGTCCCACCATGGGCCAGCCGCATGTAGCACCCTGCCCCGGAGGGAGGGGCAGGCCGCACCACCCGGAAGCGAGGGGCACGAGCCCCCACGCCCACCCCGGAGCCAGCACGTCCGGGATGCAGGGCGCCCACCCTGCAGCACCCCCGAACACCCCCCCGCTACCACCCCACCACCCCCCTGGACCGCCCCTAGGCCCTGACAGAAGCCCCCAGCCAGCAGAAGCTAATTTCCAGCGGCGGCCCACAGTCAAGTGCCGAGGCCTGTGCCCGGACTAGCCAGAGCCACCCCCCCAGAGAAACCACCCGGCCCCCACCCCAGCCCCCCAGGCCGCGGAGGGCCCCCAGCCCCCCCAGGGGAGGGAGAGGGACGAGGACAAGCAGCCAGGCAGGAGAGGAGGGAGGAGGAGGGAAGCAGAGCAGGAAGGGACAGGGGGGAGACCGGAGGGCCGACCCACCCCAAGCCCCAGGGCCAGCCAGGGTGCCCCAGAAGCGATCAGCAGCCAACACCCCCAAGACCCCGGGAGAGCGCACAGACCCAGCAGGTCCAGGGCTCAAAGGGAGAGACACCGGGAACAACCACCCCCAGGCAGAGGGGCCCGAGCCGTGCCGGTCCCACGGAGCCAGAGAGCGACCCCAAGAGCAGTAGGAAGGGACACCCCTAGTGCATGCACAAAGCCTTGAGGTCCATGGTGCCATCCTACTTAAAAATGTAGAGGGTTAATAAGCTGAAATAAAGCAGAGAAGAGTCAAACCATTCACACAGACAGAATAATAATTACAATTTTATGACGGAAATGGCATACGCTCACATACAAGCGGAGGCTACAGATTAATATTCATAAATTTGATAAATGGAGACCATTTTTCTTTGAAGGAGTCCAATTGTTTTTTTCTAATAGCAGATATTCTCTCTAGTGAAATGTATTCTGTGAGGAGGTTCAGCCAATGGATGATGTTGAGGGCTTTTTTATCTTTCCAGTTAACTAAAATTGTCTTCTTGGCGATGGCGATAGCTGCAAGTGTGGGCTGGATATGAATATGTGGAAGGGCTGTTTGTGTTAGATCACCAATCAGGCAAACATTTGGGGAATGCGGAATCCCGCAGTCCAAAATATTGGAGAGTTTCTGTGTGATTGTTACCCAGAATTGATGGACGGGTGTACAAAGCCACAGAGCGTGAAAGTAAGTGTCCGTCATGTTTTGGGTGCATTGCGTACATGTTTCTGAGTGAGAGAAGCCCATTTTATACAGTTTATATTGTGTTATATGCGTTCTGTGAAGCACCTTAAATTGAATCAATTGTAAGTTGGTGTTTTTAGTCATTTTAAATGTATTTTCACAGATCTGGGTCCAAAAATCAGAGTCAAAAGATTTAGTTAAGTCTTTTTCCCATTTTTGAGTTGGAAGGTGTATAGAGTGTGTCTTTGAGAGTAAACTATAAATTTTTGAGAGATTCTTTTTATTTCTTGGAGAGAGTTTCACCATGTATTTAACGAATTCAGGTGGCTGTAGGTCCGTTGGCTGTAAAGTAGTCTGAAGCGACGGAATTCTATTTGTAATTGTCTTCTTTACCTGTAGGTACTGAAGAAAATTTCCATTTCTTATTTCAAATGTTTGGAATAAGTTTGTATATGTCCTAAATGTGTTGTCATCCAGAAGGTGATGGAGGTGAGTGACTCCTCTCTCTGACCATGTGCTGAAATAAAGATCTATTTTATTTTTTGTTAAATCAGGGTTGTGCCAGATTGGGGAGAGTAAACTGGGTTTTAATTGGGAGCCTGTGATTTCCAGTGCTTTCCACCAAGCAGACAAGGTGGAAGCGATCATAGGGTTCTTGAAGCAGGAATGATGCTTAAGGGCGGTAGTGATAAAGGGAAGATCAGAGATTTTGATCTGGTTACAATCTGACTGTTCTAGTTCCAGCCAGGACTTATATTCTTCATGTGGATGTGTCCATTTGGTGAGATATTGTATTTGGTTGGATAAATAATAATATATGAAGTTGGGAGCCTCCAGTCCCCCTTCGGATTTATTCTTCTGGAGGGTAGTCAAACTGATTTTAGCTTTTTTATTCTTTGAGTAGAATTTACCGATAGCGGAGTCTAACGATTGGAACCACTTTGACGTGGGTTTAAATGGAATCATGGAGAAGAGATAGTTGATTTTTGGTAATATTTTCATTTTGACTGTCGCTATACGTCCCAGAAGGGAGATGGGGAGATTGTTCCAACGCCTTAGATCATCACAGATTTTGTCCAAAAGTGGAGTGAAGTTTAGGTTAACTAGTTCTGAGAGTTTGGAGGAAATATTTATGCCCAGATATCTGATATTGCCAGTAGGAAAAGAGTAATGCGAGTTTTGAACTGCGGGATTCCACGAGTTTTCTGTTAAGGGTAATATAATTGATTTTGACCAGTTGATGGAATAGTCTGAAAGACGCGAGAAGGTTGTGATGAGGTTAAATACTTCCTTTACTGAAGTTTTAGGTTCTTGTAGATAAAGTAAAATGTCATCTGCGTATAGATTAATTTTATGTTCCGACTCTAGAGTGCAGATACCTTTGATATCTGTGTTCTGACGTACAGCTGTTGCTAATGGTTCGATAAAAATCGCAAACAGTAAGGGAGAGAGCGGACATCCTTGTCTCGTCCCCCTTTGCAGACTGAAGTTTGGTGAAGTGATCCCATTGGTGGTGACTGTAGCCTTGGGTGAGTTGTACAGAGTTGATACCCACTGTACGAATGATTCTCCGAAGCCAAATTTGTGAAGCACAGCAAAGAGAAAGGACCAATTAACTTTGTCAAAGGCTTTTTCTGCGTCTAGTGACATAACAATAGCTTTTTTGTTGTGGCGTTGCGTCAAGGAGATGAGATTTAGAAGTCTTCTGATATTGTTGGTGGAATGTCGGCCTTTTATAAATCCTGTTTGATCGCTGTGGATTATTGATGGGATGATTTCCTCCAGCCTTGAGGTGAGAGCTTTTGAGATAATTTTGATGTCTGTGTTGATTAGTGACAGAGGTCGATAGCTAGAGGGAAGGGTAGGATCTTTGTCTGGTTTCAATAATAATTTAATTGCAGCTGTATTCATGTGCGGACTGATATAACCATTATTTTTTATCTCTGTCACTGTCCTGAAGAAAAGAGGTGCTAAGAGGTGAATTTGTATTTTAATGGATTAATGACACACATTTATGCATTTAATTGTAATTTTAATTAATTAATTACATATTTATTTATTTAATGTTGGTACTTTTAGTCCTCCATAAATAACAGAAATAGTAATGACATATTAACAGTGCTAGTTAGTATTTTTGGGGGTTTCTAACATGTTTTGGATCATTAAACATGCACCGCGTCCAACTAACCCAGGAACACCATTGCTGTTCCTGACAAATGAACATAACAGGAGGATTCATTTAATTTACAATAAAATATACTGCATGTGTTTCAACTTTGTTATTTCATATATATAAATGGTGTGTCTATCCATTAAACATGTATCATTTCCTATGGCTCTTTTGTTAAAGTCAGACATGTATCTGACTAATGTCTTTTCCACTGAGGCCAATGCATTTACTTTGTAGATCAGTGGAGATCACATGGCATTAAATAAAAAGAAAATCAATACAAGGGCTAAAATATATCAATGACACCACTCAGACTGGGATTCATATCCCAGTTTCCCGCATTTAGGCTGGTAGTATTACGTACTAAGCTATCCAACTGCTTATAGAAAGTTCACTGGGTTTACCAATGCACCGAGTCACTGCATTATGAGTCTTATTGAGGAAAAATATAGGTTTATCAAATACAGACATGGCAAAACTACTCACATGTTGTACTTAAATATAAATACACCTACTCATGTAAAAAACAATAGTAAAAGTAGAAGTACTTATACAGCTCCTTTACTGAAGTAAATGTTAAAAAAAAGAAAAAAAGTTAAAGTTGTAATAAAGTAGAAAAATCAAAAGTAAAATGGCTTTTTTTTTCCCATTGATGAAATGATATTTAACCAGGAAAAATCTGTAACGTTTCAAAAGTTTTGTGGGTATTGCAGAAAATGTAGGAAAATGAGGGGGGAAACTCACAATTGAGATAAAAGGCTATTATTATGTCATTAAGTCATAAATATGAGATGCATAATTTTAAAGTCATAATTTTGATATATAAGTCACAATTTCTGTCCACTGATTTTCCCTCTGAAATGACATATTTTTCATACTGTCACTGTGTTTAGTTTGAAAAAGTAACGAGTCTATTCTGAGAGTAGGAGTACAGTTGCCAGTCAAAACGAAATATTCAAGAAAAGAACAGACACCTGCATGGTGGTGCTTGTGCCTCATAGCAAGAAGGACCCTGGTCCAAATCCTAGACCTTTCTGTGTGGAGTTCTCCCCGTGTCTGCGTGGGTTTTCTCCAGGTACTCCGGTTTCCTCCCATCATCCAAACACATGCACTGATAGGTTAATTGGTTAATCAAAATTGTCCATAGGTGTGAATGTGAGAGTGATTGTTTGTCAGCCCTGAGATAAACTGGCGACTCATACAGGGTGTACCCTGCCTTTGCCCACTGTAGCTGGATTAGGCCCCAGTGACCCCTGTTACCCTAGTGAGGATAAAGGGGGTTCAAATGACGAGTTGAGAACAGACACCTAAAAATAATCCACTTAATTACAGTAACGAAGTACTTCTACTTAGTTACTTTCATGTCTGATAACCAGATTCTATATGGGGGGGGGGGTTTGTGGATCAAACATGACCACGTCACGTCACTAAATGAGGGAAAGCATTTTTTTAACCACACTTGAATTGCATATAATCTATATACAGTACTCACACACTCTATGACATAAAGCTTGTTTATTGAAATATTCTTTTTTTTTGTCAAATTACACTGGTCTACAAGTAAAATCCTTCTGGAATTAAAAAAACAAAAGTGGAATTTTTCCATTTGTGAGTCGCTGATAAAAATGGCTGTGGCTCAGTTGGTGGAGTGGGTTGCCCGATGACCGAGAGTTTGGTGGTTTCGAGGCCCGCCTCTGGTTGTCCACATGTCGAAGTGTCCTTGGGCAAGACACTGAACCCTGACTTAAGGGTCCCAGTAACACACTGTGTGTGAATGGGTGAATGTGAAGTTAATGTAAAGTGCTTTGAGCACCATGAAGGTGGAAAAGCAGTATATAAGTGCAGTCTATTTACCATTTATAAACACATAAATAAATCAAGTAAAAAAAAAAAAGACTGGTTGGCTCAGGTTTCCAAGACAAGTCTGGGGTCAAAATGTGTAATTTGAGACATAATAAGAGAATAAGTTTTGTCCAAAGGAATATTGGTCTCAGATCTACCGTATCTACTTCAAAACACTGTCTGCAAATGATGATCCATTCACTTTACAGGTGATATGGTATGAAGGCTGAGATGATTACATTTGACAATGAGGAATCAAGATGATGCGAGTGTCAAGAAATGGGTTTACATCTACAAGAAATGTCTGAAAGATTTTTTTTTCTAAACAATCATATAATATATTCAATTACATTTTATTTATAGGGCCCCAAATCACAACAATGTAATCTCACAGGGCTTTACACAAAAAAAAGGATAAATATAATAGAATAGAATAGAATAGAATAGAATAGAATAGAATAGAATAGAATAATAGAATAGAATAGAATAGAATAGAATAGAATAGAATAATAGAATAGAATAGAATAGAATAGAATAGAATAGAATAGAATAGAATAGAATAGAATAGAATAGAATAGAATATGATATGATATAATTAGAGCTGCCAAATGATTAACATTTTTAATCAGATTAATCACAGTGGATTCATTTTGATTATTCACAATTAAATATCATAAATTTTTCATCAGCATTAGCTGCTTTTGATGTTGCATGTATGTTGCAAATATCTCCACACAAAGTTAAGTATATATTTGGAGAAACTCATGTATGTATCATATGTTATGTTTTTTTTCATTGGTCACCATGATTATAACCTAGGGATGAACTGGTATGACACTGACTAGCAGTGTAATATTGATACTGATTCAATATTAGTGTTTATTCAATTAGCTGAATGTTGCTGCGTGTCAGACTGGGACAGATAGTTTGATGTGTCTAAAGCAACATTCAACTTGATTTTAAACATTGCTTTCTACACTGTAAAACAATAGATACATACATTTACTAAACTGTTGTGATAACCAACTAAGCAATTAACTAACTAGCAACTAATTAGCACTTTCAGTGTATTTATTTTGCATTTTTGATCATTTTTACTTGGTACTCTTATCTGTTTACTTACTTTTAGAGTTGTTTTTATTATTGTTTTTTATCTACTGTGTTATTGTACTGCAGGGTTTTTTTTTTATTGTGTTTTTAATTAATTCTTAGATTTTTGTTGTTAGAGAGCCTGATTGCTCACTTTCCCCAGTATGTTGCTTTGGATAAAAGTGAATATGTATGAATATAAATATGAATATTATGTTTGGTGTAGCTGCAGTTCTATTGATTAGATAATTATCGCATAATTATGAGATAACGTGATGAAAATTTTTATTATCATGTAAAAGCAATGAGCCACCATAAGGGTTGCTATTGGTGGAGTATGCATGAAGCCATTTCATGTGGTAACACGTGAAAATCCATCCACTGCTCCATTGATGCATATACCATAAGGTTTTATCTTGTCATAGGAGTCTAATTGCCTGGATTTCTGTACAGACATCACCAAGGACGTTGTCTTGACCACAGCTGCACTCCTTGGGGGTTGAGAATCTATAGTAGAACACAAACAGTGTACTGACTAACTACTAAGCCAGCCTGGATGCATTTCAAATGCATGAATTTGTAGCCATGCAACATGCCAATATTGGCTTAGTTGCTCTTGTAGGAATAGCGCAACTTCCAGCACGTCAGATTGGGCTTTCCTCCTGAACAACCCCAACAATTTCAGTTTCCTTCGTAGCGTTGACATGTTTATTTTAATCCCATCCATCCTGAGAAATGCCAATATTTCCCAGTGCCTCATGCCAAGAAGGAAATAAAAAACAAATTCATTGAGAAATGTCCATTATTGCCTTACAAATCAAATCAGTGACAAATCACGTAGTAGTGCCGAGTGGTCAGGCATACATAACATCATGCAGGTATTTATCATATAATTATGAGGTAAAATTGTTATTATCGTGTGAATGGACCTATTGTGCTGTTCCACAATTTTTTAGAAAGTATAGATAGTATAGTAGACATTATCATATTTTCTGGACAGAAGCCACACGTGCCTCGTCTCATCTTGTGAGCTGAGTGTCTTCATTTCACAAAAACATGAATGACCTGAACACATGAATATTTTGGAATGTTCGAAGTGTAACTTTTACAATTTTCTGCCTGTTATTAAATGTTTCTTGTATTTGTAGATCCACTAATAAATAATCTGTATAATCCGTGTATCATTCATTATTTTAATTTTTTTTAATTAAACCAAAAATAAAAAATAAGACAACAAAAAAACAAGTAATTTCTTCATTATTTGTTTCCAAAACCAAAATGAAAACTGTTTTTCCATTTTTCGTTTTTGTGTTTAAACGAATAATGGAAAAAACGGATAACAGACATTTCTCGTTTTATCCACTTTGACCTGAAGCAAGTTGAATAAACCAGAAATGAATCTTAACAACCTGAAAGAAACATGTCCACCTGAGTTGAAGATCATTATGGTATGATTAAACAGCTGTTTGACGATGGAAAAACATATGCTGAGATTTCTAACACGCTAACAAAGTTAGGTATTCAGAGATTCTTGGAAATGTCGGTGAGAAGATTCTGTGCTCAACACCAACTCAGGTGTAAAAGACATATGCCAGGTGCAGAACTGGAAACTGTTATCCTGTCATCAGTACATAAGGTAAGTATAAGCTGTGCGCATATGCAAGATATACATATACACTTGTCATATAAATATTTTTTGTGTGTTATTATAAAAAAAGAACATAACTGGAAGATGACACTAATTTTCTCCATGGTCATATCTTCAGGTCTTAGGGTGACCCTCTTAGACATAGGTTTCATAGGTTTCTATCTTTGTCACTGCAGGTCACAATCATTTCTGGTTTACTCAACTTGCTTCAGGTCAAAATTGGATAAAATGGGAAACGGCCCTTATCCGTTTTTTCCATTCATTTAAACACAAAAACAAAAAATGAAAAACGGATCGTTGTCCATTTTTTCATTTTGGTTTTGGAAACAAATAATGAAGAAACAAGTTGTTTTTTCATTGTATTATTTTTGGTATTATGTTGAAAAATAAATGAACGAATGATACACGGATTCTGTATGTTGTAATTGACATAAATGATAAACTGAGACATGATTTTGTTAAAATTGCATTTAGTTTTCTGAAGAATTATGCATGTTATTCACATTGTTTTAAAATATAGTTGGTAGATTTTCACCACATAATTCAATGTTTTGGGGCCTTTTTTTGCTGTACAGGAAAATTTGGAGGTGACATGATGTGTATATTATGTTGTTGTTTTAGTGATACAGGCGACTTCAGATCAAATTTGGTTTAATGTGGCCCCTGAACTAAAATGAATTGACAGCCCTGATGTAGAGTAACTGGATAAAGCTGTTGACTGAAGCCACATTACAGCTATATTAACCCTTATGTTTGGATCATAACTGAGTTCATATCTGAATCTAGTATTACTTCCATGTGACCAACTGTACATACAAATTGCCCCACTGAAGTCATATGAGAGTTTTACCCTTTTTTTTTTTTTTCTTACTTTCTTTAGAATGCAGCAGTAATGTACATGTATATGTTTCTCTGTCTTAGAAATGGGACTCCCTGTCCGCTGTATCCAGCTGCTGCTGCTGTGGAGCAGTATTGACGTCACCAGTCTGTAGTTATCAGAGGAGGATAATCTACTGAGGGATGGATGAGCTTATGCAATTGTCTGCGAGCCCACAGGCTTCACATTTATGGATTTGCTTTTCCACTGTGTGACCCAGCGAGCTGTTGCAGCCTGCAGACAAACAGTGAGAATGATGGAGATTGAGGGTGGATTTCTCCTCTCTGGAATATCTCATTGTTTCTTTGCCAAATGCAAGTGGCTCTCGGCTACATGGAGAGATGAGTTTAAATATAAGGTCCATAGTACATGTCCGCTGAGTTTCTAAAATAACCCTGTCCCAGTGATGCCTGATCAATACACAGTGAAGGGGGAAACTGAGAAATAGCAAGATTGTGGAACACACTAGCCCCAGAGTTCAATACAGTGAGTGGACTTAAAGGTAATGAAGTAAGAAAACTAGGCTATTAGAGGACTATTGTGGAGGACATTTTGGGGGAATGTGCTCCCTAAGGGAAGTGTGTCTGGAAAAAGGTGATACAAGCTATAATAGAGTTTGTGTATGTTTTAGATGCATGCTATTTTCTCAAAATTATCACTTGACAACAGTGGAAAGAGTAGTCAAAGGTTTTACTGAAGTCCAAGTACAGCTGTAAGACTGCCTTACAAGTAAAGTCTGCATTTTCAAGTCATTATACTGGTGTCTAAGCACAAAACCTTTTCAGGATTTTAAGTATAAACACATCATTTGATGACTCTCTTTTTTCAAAGAACACTTGGATTGTAACACAAATACATGCAGTTAACATCCACGTGGTGAAATGGGGGATTCGCATCATGGATGTGCAGCTGAAAATTCTGCAGCAACTGCATGATTCTATCATGTCAATATAGACCAAAATTTGAGGAATGTTTCCAGTACTGTGTTGAATCTATGCCACCGATACTAGCAAGGTATATATATATATATATATATATATATATATATATATATATCGCTTTATCCTCACTAGGGTCCAAGGGGTCATTTGGGGCCGAATCCAGCTACAATGGGCGAAGGCGGGGTACACCCTGTTTGAGATGCCAGTTCATCGCAGGGCTGAACATATATAGACAAACAATCACTAATTTAGATTAACCAATTAACCTATCAGTGCATGTCTTTGGATGGTGGGAGGAAACCGGAGTTCCTGGCGAAAACCCACGTGGACACGGGGAGAACATGCAAACTCCACACACAGAAAGGTCTGGTGTGGAATTTGAACCAGGGTCCTTCATGCTGTATATATATATATATATATATATATATATATATATATGTGTGTGTGTGTGTGTGTGTGTGTGTGTGTGTGTGTGTGTGTACTGTACCTAAAAAAATCCACTTAAGTACAGTAACGAAGTACTTTTACTTAGTTACTTCCCACCTCTGATAATAACACAAGACTAGAATCAAACACTTTCCTTTCTGGCCCTTTGAGGCTTTCTGGATGACATCATGATTATAACAGTGACACCAGCCCAGGTGTGATGGGTGCTGGAAGCCCAGAACAATGTCATTTTTCCATCATCAGGCAAGCATGTCCTTCATGCCTGGAGCCTGGGGATCTACAAGGACAACATGAACAGTTAATTTCACCTCCAGATCAGGGTGGGGACCTTCCATCCATCAAGGAAAACCCAAGAAAGTGTCTGAGAAAATGACTCAATGCATCACTGTCAGATGGAAGAAATGTCACGAATGTCACAAAGCAGACTGACTAATACTTCCAACTGTTCACCACTTAAGAAAAACAACCTTTGTCATATTTAGTCACATAAAAACAACATCTGATGGACATTTAATCATATTACATATGGCCATCAGGATTTGAAAATCTTCAAGTAGATTTAATTTAGTAACACAATAACGCTAACCTTTATTAAACAGACATTCATACAGAGGTGGGAAGTCACTAAATAGGAGTACTTTCATTACTGTATTTAAGTAGATTTTTTAGGTATCTGTATTTCACCTGAGTATTTATTTTTCTGGAAACTTTTTAGTTTTCTTCCCTATATTTTTGCATAAATATCTGTACTTCATAGTCCTTACATTCTCAAAATAGACTTGGTACTTTTTCAAATTAAACAGATATGAGTCACTTCAGAGGGAAAATTAGTGGAGAACAAAAATTGTGACTTTCAGTATCATAATTATGACTCTTATCTCATGATTGTGACATAATCTCATAATTTCAACTTTTTCCCATGATTATGCATTTCCTATCTCATATTTATTACTTTATCTCATAATTTAGACTTTTTATCTCAGAATTTAGACTTTTAATTTCATAATTATTCAGTTTTTCATCTCAAAATGATTACTTTTTATCTCAATTGTGACTTTTCCCCCCATAATTTCCTGTCTATACCCACAAAACTGAGTACTGTGACCTGATCAAACACATTATCTACACAAGATCATCACATCATCACTTTTAAAGGCTTTATTTTTGGATACTTTTGAAACTTTTCAGATTTTTCCTGGTTAATTAACAAATATTTCATTCATGCCAAAAAAAAAATAAATGCAGTTTTACTTGAAACGTTTTTATTTTATTACAATTGAGAACTTGTACTTTTTTTTTTTTTTACTTTTACTTCAGTAAAGGAGTTGAATCAGTATTTTCCATAATTTTTCCACACAAGTAGCTACTTAAGTACAGTACAGTACTTTTATCACCTCTCTATTTCAATTCAACCCATAGACATGTGTAAATGAACTCAACATCTTCTTTTCATATAATTTGTTTTCCAGAAATTACAAAGAAACCCAACACGCAATGAACTTCAAATGTATAAACATATACATACAGACATATATACAGTACTGTACAAAAGTTTAGGCCACAAGTAGGTGTATCATAATTTAACTATTATAATGTACATATGGCTGAATATATAATTGAGGTATTTACAGCGTAACATAGTTGACTGGTAAAGTTGACATTTTTCTTGTTTTCAGACTGAAAATCCACATAAGCCTAACACCACTTAGCAGTTTTACAATTGAGTAATATTTTTATTGTTGTAACACTGTTGACATAAAATTGCAATAAATACACACTGGGTTCACACATTACTTTATATTGAATCACTGAGAAAAAGGAGAAAGAACACAACTTGAAGTCTTGCCGGTCTTTTGTCAGGAGGAAATTACATCATGTGGAGCAGGTCATATTATTTGGAATCAGCACACTTCAATGGGAGGTGTTTTTGTATTAAGCAATTCAATTGAAAATGATTTGTTGAACATAGATACAATTTGTTATTTTCCATCTGAAATTGTACATATTGCCAAAGCATAAACATTTCAAATTAATAAAAAGAACACAATTAAAACAATTGTTGAATAAGCTCCTTTTATTATTGTTTGGTTAATTAGATCATTTTTAGTCCATCTAGCTAATTAGTATATTAGCTAATTATTCATTATTTGTTTATATCTTTTCCCATAATTAAGTAATTATGGATTTTCTTAAAAGACATGGTCAAAATGAGCATTAAAAAAAATTAATAAAGATTTATGTAAAACATATCCCATGGATTTCCTAAATCTGTCAATTATATACTGACCTATTTGTATTTCTCAGTCTCTATGAAAAAAATATAAGTGAAATATAGAACAGCATTAAAAGCATCCTGTATTTAGTGTGAGTACGAGGTGCCGTTGACAACCGTGGAGAAGATGGAACGAATTGTGACGTCATATGTGAAGAAGTGGCTTGGGGTCCCACGTTGTCTTACCAACATCAGCCTCTATGGCAAAGGAGCTCTTCAGCTACCCATCACAAGTCTCACCGAAGAATACAAGTGCTCTAAGGTAAGACTCCAGATGACACTGAAGGACTCCAGAGACCAGATCATCAGCAATGTTGTGCCACCACAGGTAACTGGACGGAAATGGTCATCAGCTGACGCAGTGCGGGATGCTGTATCAGCGCTAGAGCACAGCGACATCGTGGGGCATGTCCAGCAGGGAAGAGGAGGCTTTGGTCTTGCACAGAGCAAACCTAGATGGCGCAAGGCGACAACATCAGAAAGAAGGAAAATGGTGGTTACAGAGGTGCGTCGTCAAGAGGAAACCAAAAGAAGTGCGAAGGCTGTCTCACTTGCTAAGCAGGGACAATGGATGAACTGGCACGGCCTTGAGAGAAGAAAACTGGGCTGGAAGGATCTCTGGGAAATGGAGGCAAACAACATCAGCTTTATCATTAAAGCTACCTACGATGTGCTCCCATCCCCAAAGAATTTACACCAGTGGTATGGCGAAGACCCAACCTGTGGCCTCTGCCCAGCTCCAGCGACTCTCAATCACATTCTGACTGGTTGTAAAACTAGTCTCACTCAAGGTCGCTACACCTGGAGGCACAATCAAGTTCTTAAATGCTTGGCTGCTGCCCTGGAAAAAAGGAGGACGTTCATCAATTCATTACCCATCAGAGCATCCATGTCCAGCGGGGGACCAACATTTGTTCAAGCAGGCCAAAAAAAGCCAAGCTCTCCTCCAGTCAGATTGGAAGATGGACAGTTGGCCTTGGCTCGGGACTGGAAGATGCTGGTTGACATTGGACCGCAATTAACATTTCCACTGGAGATTGCAGCTACAAACCTTAGGCCAGACCTGGTCCTTTGGTCTCCTTCGCTGAAGTCTGTATACATCATAGAACTAACAGTTCCGTGGGAGGGTTCAGTTGAGGAGGCCTATGAGCGCAAGAAATTGCGCTATACGGAGCTGGCCGCAGAAGCCCAACAACGAGGATGGAACCCAAGAGTCTATCCGGTTGAGGTTGGATGCAGAGGATTTGTGGCTTCTTCCTGTATCAAACTGCTAAAGGATCTTGGCATCTGCGGGCAGGTCCTGAGGCAGACTATAAGATCAGTCTCTGAAGCAGCTGAAAGGAGCAGCCAGTGGATTTGGATCAAACGGAAGGACCCTTGCTGGGCTCATGCAACATCGTTGTAAACCTGGATTGTCTCAGGTATGCGGCCAACTTAGGCGCTGGCTCAGGGAGCTGGATGTCCCTGCCATGCATAGTCCCTTGGGCTTTCCCATGCCAATCATTTTCCATCACTCTTGGTTCTGCACCTCTGCTCTATGGGTTCCAACGCTTGGACACTAATAGGTTAGTGCACAGTGTTCGTCTTGGCACTGGCAATGGATTCTAACTAGGTGGATAGATAGTGCCTTACAGTGAGCCCCAAAGCCACGGGCAATGGACTCTAACTAGGTGGATAGATAGTGCCTTATAGTGAGCCCCAAAGCCACGGGCAATGGACTTTTAGTTAGGGCTTTGCCCACGGCGGAAACTGGTGACAAGTTTCACTCCGTTTTTTTTTTTTTTTTTTTTTTGTTTTTGTTTTTGTTTTTTGTTTTTTTCCTGCATGACCAGGATGAAGTATGACTGTGCAAGGGACACAAGTTTCAGGCCTTTTTTTTTTTTTCTCAGCCTGTAGCTGGCCACCTTTGAGGAGGGTGTCCAGTGTTAAGAGGCCGAAACACCCGATGAGTCAAAGGGCACACTGCTGATGATGTGTCCAGAAAGCTACGTCTTTCCAGTCATACAAGTTTCCTATTCTACACCAAGGTATACATCGTGTGAGTGCATACCATCTACTGGCACAATGGATGCTTCTAACATCTCATCCAGTGTTTGCTGATTCTGATCACCCTTATTTAATACCTAATGTGTCTTAAACTCTTCTGCGTAAACATTGAGATTTTCGGGGGTAATGTTTTACAGTAAGTTTCACTCACTACATGTCCAGTATTGTTATGGTAAGTGAGATCATACTAAATACTGATTTTTCAAGTAAAAGCTATGTACTCTCTGTGGGATAAATATGGGGCATCATCTGAGTGGGGTATGGGAACCAGTAATTAAATGCTATAACACATAGAATAACAACTGGTAACCCAACATGTACAGTGTGAGCTTTTCTGTTTCGACCTGTTATTCATGAACTAATTAGACCCAACTGTAGTTTGGGGAAAATCCCACTTCTCTAATAATGGTGTGTTGGCTGATATTATTATAAAGGCTATCTCAGCTTCTGATAGTGGGCTGCTAATTCGAATTTATGGGAGAATAATAATAGAGCTTTAAAGTCAGTTAATATAGGTCAATACAGGACAGCGCCACCGGAAGCCTCTTCAAAATAAAACAAAAAGATTTTAGCTTGGTGCTAAACTGAGCTCTATGAAAAGCAGAATATTTTTATTCGTTCTATGCTTCATAATATCGTGTCTGATTTACCCTTTTACAGTATATGTAGTGATATCTGTGATAAATAATAATGAAGGATAATAATTACATGAGATAAATAAGCATTCGGCAGAAAAATGTGAACCACATGGACCTTTTCAAATACATAAAAATAATTAAAATTTAAATTTACGGGGTGGGGGGGGTTGGAAATTTTCAGATTCCTAATGACACAAAACAGATATTTTATGAGAGCATATATATATATATATATATATATATATATATATATATATATATATATATATATATATATATATATATATATATATATATATATATATATATATATATATATATATATACATATACATATATTTTATTTTGAAGGAGCGGACCAGAAGTAATCTATGTCGTCACGTGCAATTGACACGCAGGTTCAACAGATCCAACTCTTCACACCGACACACACAGCAGAGGCAAAAAGGAAACGTTTGCGGACTCTCGAGAGCTTTCAGAGACTGCTATGACATCTCGAAGGTAACGTGCTATTTGTTTTTTCAGCTGTCATGCTATCCCGGACTCGTATTTTAATGCTTCTCCAAGGTGCACGAGCGCTCAACGGGGTACGGGACTGAAACGGCCAGTTAGCAGAGGGGCGCCTCAACTTTTTACACCACAGACCCCACCAACACGATGATAATTTACATTTTATTTCACTGGAAACCACTCCTCTAACACTAATCACCACTAACACATCCTTCACACTGTGATAAAAGTATGAACGTGAGAGAAATTACATTTAAAGCCTAAAATGTAACGTTTCTTTCATTTCGTTAGCGACTACTCAGTGAAATATGATGTTCAAAGGTGTTATTTACATACATCATTTGTTCATTTGCTTTTATTTAAATTCACACCTTATATTATTTTATATTCTATTTGTCTGCGTTCGCCACACATAAGGTTGTGTTCTTAAGCTTTTCACTTTATTAAACTCTTGCTTTCTCACTGTATTTTGGCCCTCTGTTGCTCACGCTGAAGAAAATTGAAGGGATTTGAAGTTACCTCTGGAGTTAAGACCTTATGCTACTAAAACACTTAAGAAACTTGTCATTAACTCTCAGTAAAGCTCTTACTAAACACCAAGAGGGCAAAAAAGGCACACTTGTGGAATAATGTAAAAAAAGAAAAAAAACATATAATTTGGTATTTTTCATTTACAGCTCAAGTTGATGAAATGGGGGGAAATGTAACGGTTAGAAACAAAGACTCAATAATAACTAATTTTTAACCCTCAAAAGGCCGTGTTTTGTAATGTAAACAAAACTCTGTTTGAAGACTGCTCTGAAACAGTCTTCAAACCGAAATACCCTTGACAAAAACAGTAATTTTACCTCATACATGTAGAACCTTTGCCTTATTCTATCAGTGTTATTGGAAATACCATGGTAGTTACCATGGTAGTTAAGATGCATAGTAAATATATATATATATATATATATATATATATATATATATATATATATATATATATATATATATATATATATATATATATATATATATATATATATATATATATATATATATATATATATATATATATATATATATATATATATTCTATTGATCTTGATGTCAAAATGTGTTATTATTATTATTTATTTATTTATTCATTTAAAAGCCCAACATTTTTGTGTTTATTACACAATTTTTTATTTTTTTCACAATTTATATCTTAATGTATTCTAGATCAAAAATTATAATGGAAGTAATGGTGCATTTCTGACAGATGCTACTGGTAATTTTAATGTGCAGATTTCAGTTGATGTTCAGAATTTTAAAGATCATGTAAAATTAACAATATTTAAATTCTGACCTTATTTAAATTCTGAAAAATAATATGAAATTGTTTTAACATGAAGTGCAAATTGTGTGTAAAATGCCAGGTGTGCATGCCAGTTTTATATATATACAAAAACTATCTGAAAATGTTTGATAAATAGTAAGCCAAAAATAATGCTCCCAGCAAAACTAGCCCATGTTCACCATGTTTGCATTTATTCAATGCACAGAAGTAAACATTTTAAAAGTAAGCATTTAAGTTTTAACTCCTAAATGTTATAAGGCTTTTACTTGATTAATGGATTTTTTTTCCTATTTTAATTAAACATGTAAATATATATACCAAAAGACATCATAAATATGAACAGGAGGGACAGATGTAATTTAATAATTTAAGCTTTAAAGACCTGATCTTTCCAATGTGATTTATCATCATTTAACTCTCCATTTTGTATTTTCAGTGTAAAATTAGATATTTATACATAATTCACTGGTCATTATGATGTTCATAAAAGCTTAGGGTAAATTAAAATGTTATATCAAAACAGAGAAGACTGAAGAAAATTGACTTTTAAAGTAAAATTTATCATTAACTAAGCATTGAAATACTCTGGTTTTACTGGTGAATCAATATTACAGTGTCCATGTTCACTATGGAGCCTCTAAATGCCTAAACGGGTCATATCATAAGCTGTATTTTACCTCAGTTATTTCCCTGTAGTCTATTGATAGGATTAATGGGTCAACAGGTATTAAACATTTTAGATCAGTCGATGCTTTTGGTCACTGGTGGTTGTGGGGGTCTTTATGGGTTAGTTGGAGTAATAGCTTTTTAGTTGCTTATTTCAGTCATAAGTTTATAAGTGTTAAATCCATCTTACATTATACAACACAGAGCAAATTAATGTGACAGTAGCTGAGGCATACAGTAATGGTATCTGTTAAGCCTCAGAAGGTGAAACTGCTGAGTTTGTTAGAAAACTAAGTTTACAAAACGCCAGCAGATTAACAATATTTTCCTCATACCTGATGAACAACAACAACACTCTTGAAAGTGGTTGGCATCCACAATCATTTAGATCTTTGATTTAAGTATTGTATGTCCCTTTTTGTACTTGATAATTCATAGAGAACTTGTTTGACTCCATACAATTGTAGGCAAGTAAAAAAAAAAAAAAACTCAAATTAAGCCTGCATAAAATATCTTTCTATTTCGGTAACAAGCGTAATTGCAGTGTGTTACTTCCTCTCCTGTAAATGGGAGTAGAGAACATATCTCTACTACTAATGGAACTTCTGGTTCCTACTTATTATTAACCAGATGCTCATCTCTGCCTGGTAATGATTTCATGATCTCTGAAACATTGACTAGCGCAGAGAACTGGAGACCTACTCTAGACTATACTAAAGTTAAGGATGAACTAAGTAAAACTGAACGATCCGTGGTTCATACATTGTTATATATTTTCTTTACGATATCTGAATTAAGTTTTGCTTCCCTGGTGCACAGTCAGCCATGCTTTGTTTTTGATGTTGTGGTTCTGTTTCAAAGAAATATAGCTTCAGTATGAAGACAAGGCTGCACTTCTCAAGATAACTGTTTGAAGTGTTGACAGCAGTTCGTCCTGGTGCATATGTATATATTCAAGGTGACCTCTGAAATGTTGACTGCAGCACTAGGCTTTTGTCTCCACCATTTTATGGCTGCTGTATAATCTAAAAAGTGCTACGTGGACAATATAACAGTTTGTAGTGGAAACAAATACTTTTTTCCAGTATATGGGTGGAAAAGATAGCAGGTGTGTTGTAGCATCTGGAGTCTGATGTGATTGTTGTGTCCTGTCCTTCAAGCTGGCAAAAATTCAATGGTGAATAACTGAGGTAGGGTTAAAGCGCTCAGCTGTCTTACTTCCACCAAAAGCACAGAGGTATTTATGTCTCCTCTGACAGAACAAAGAGTGTTGAATTTTTGCCATGTTATTTGGCAGAATAGCAGGTTTTTACAATAAAATTGAGCCTGATATGGTTTAGACCACAGTGCATCAAAGGCAGTTTGAGAACAGTAGAGCAGCCGTGCTGGCTGGTGCACTAAAGGAAAATTCTACTTTTTACAATCCATTTTACAGCAGCACACAAAATTTAACGATAATTGTTCAGTGCATAGCAGAGATACTTTGCGGACACCTTACAGGAATAATAGATGTACACAACACTGCAGGGTTTTGTTTTCACTCTTGCATATAATATTGTTCAAAAACAATTAGGTTAAATAATAATAACAATGAATTAGCTTTATATAGTGTATTTTTATGAACGCATATGCAAAGCATGCACAGCGGAACCATCCACATATGCTTAAACCATTAAGGCTGAATGCTACATTTCTGGCAGTTCCCCACCCAAAAATATCCTTTCTTAAGCAATTTATCACCATTTATGAAAATATGATCCTCTGTATTTTGCATTTTTCAGTGTAAATTATGTATTTTTCAATATTTAATGTATACACCATGCACGGTTATTTAGAAACCAACCATTGTCATTAGTCAAACTTCATGGGTTTTACTGGTTAATCAATGCAGTAGAGATATCACTGTTTCCATGTTCTCTATGATGTCTCTGAATTTCCAAATGGGTCATAACTGATACTTATGGAAAGATGACAAACTACATTTTATCTAAATTATTTACATGTACTGATAAGAATACTGGTTAAACAGTTGTTAATCATTTTAGATCAGCTGATGCTTTTGTTCAGTGGTGATTGTTTGGGTCTTCAAGGGTTTTAATTGCTGCTTATCAATCATCCCTCCTCAATGAGATCCAGAAGAAGTGATTGTAGATGGATATGTGTGATGTGTATGATTGATAACAACTAACAATAGGCATTATAGGTATAATAAATAATGTAGCCTCTGTGTGATATAAATATATTTTTGTTAAGGACATTATGTCAACAGAGCTGTGGTAAACAGGTTTATTCTATTGTAGTAAAACTTTGTGTGGAAGAATTTCAGGGTGGTGAAGAACTGTAACATATCACTTAAACTAAACCACATTGTTGTGAATAGGATTCCATTTTTGAAATTGTGAAGTATTTTACATACAATACAATTCATAACATACTGTAGGCATTTAAGTTCGAATATCTGACCACAGGATTTCAGTGAGCGTCTTATGAACTTTAACATCGTAGATTTATTGGCTGGGTAAATGCGAACACTACAACCAGTATTACCAAACTGTTAACCGGCTTACTATTAAGCCCTATTCATACAAGGCTAGTATTACCTGTGAACCTCGGGTATTTTGTAATCATAGCAGTAGTCTGTGAATCTGCTATGTCAGTGAACAGAGAGGTCTTGTGATAATGCTTAGTCCTATCCAGTGTATCCAGTGTATTTGCTGAATTATAGATTGATAAAAGCAACATGCATAATGCAATGGCACCATGAGCCTTCTAGTGCCCCCTTGGTTCTGAAAAAATTCCAACCAGGAGGGTAGGGTTGTATCATGTTCGCTGCAAAAAACAAATTGGGGGTCTTTACACAGGGTCCCACCCCTGTTGAGAAACACTCTAATAGTTTAACTGCTTGCATTTCAACATGGTAATACCAGTGAAAAGGTAAGAGAACCATATATGGACCATTAGCACTATGAGCAAGCTGTGCACCTTTTTTTGCTTTTTGGAAATTAACAGTAAATGGTAAATGGACTGCATTTATACAGTGCATTTTCCACTTTGAAGGTGCTCAAAGCGTTTCACATATAGGCCTCACATTCACCCATTCACACACACACACCAGTTGGCAACTGCTGCCATGCAGGGTGCTGCCAGACCTACTGGGAGCAATTTAGGGGTCAGGGAGGAATTTAGGGTTCAGTCTCTTGCCCAAGTACACTTTGACATGCAGACAGTCAGAATCAGAATTTGAACCGTTGGATCTCTCTCTACCATCTCTACCATCTAGTGCAAATCACAGGTGTCCAGCTCACTGCCTAATACACTCCACATCCAAGAAAAAAGTCACACATGCAATATTTCACTGCATCAACTTTGGTTTTGATTACAGGAGACTGACACTAAATGTAACTAAGCTAATTGTCCATATCCGTAAATACTTCAGTGGTTCATAATGTTTCAGCTGGAACAAGGTATTTAATCTCACTGATGCAGTAAGTGTCCTCTCATGTCTGTAATGTTTAACATATTAGACACCACCAGGGTTGATCAGAGTCATCAGACTTGTGACAGAATACTTCAGGGACCACGAGACATAATTTTCACACAAAAATTTGCCTCTAAAAAGTCCAGACTCTAATTTGGGATGATGAAGAGTTGATGTCTGATCATCATCAATAATCAAAAAATAATGCAACTACGGATTGTAAAAATGCAATACATCTTATTGTGACACTACATAAGCATTGTGTGGCAAAAAAGTCAAAGTAAATGTCTCCTGTAATCAAAACCAAAGGTGGTGCAGTCAAATACTGCATGTGTGACTTTTTTTTTGACGGGTAGTGTACATTGGTCTCATCAGGATGTCTCATTGCAGTAGTAGCATTTTTGTTTCAGCATCACGGTTGTTTAACCTGATTCCTGGTTAAGGACTATGTTGAGCTGTTAAAAATTACAAATAAAAGTTTGAAGGAAGATTTTTCTACTTTTCATCACTTATCTGTAAGTGATTAACCTGTTGACTCTGGAGCTCAGGAGTGAAGGCAGTATCCTTTGCAAATGTGCTGCATTAAACAAACATGGCCAGTTTCCGAATCACAGGTTAGACTAGTCCTGTATGTATATGGCTTTAGGTGTATACTATAATAAGGGGATAAAATAGCAATATAATAAAATATAACTACATTAGCAATCACATTTAATTGTATAGTAATAGCTTAAAAAGGTTTTTGTAAATGATGCAAGTCTATAAGATTGAGGGTTACTTTAAACAGTAGTACAAACTAGTGCTGTAAAAATACATTCTGAGAAGAACTACTGTTTCAACAACACATAGCGACATTCATAACATTTATTTTGGACGTTTACAATAAACACTCGTCAGTTGACTGAGGGCCTGGTGTGTTGTTGTCCAGGGGGCAAAGCCACCAGCAGCACACAAGCATCAAACACTGAGACAAAGTTGAAAAGTTGTTTTCATCACAGGCAGTCTCCACGGTCGCCAGCTGAGACAAGTCTGGCTGTTGCTCTGCAGCTCGTTTTGCACTTCCTGAGCTGAAATACCACAGGGGAACAATAGCACCGACACAATATGTGCCACCGTGATCAGACCTGCTCTTCTGCTAGTGATGTCAGTGCCTCGACTCCCCATATCAGGAAGCACTTTAGTTCATCATACTATTGGGGAAGGATGGAGTTTGGAGTTTCCACATATTATGTCTTCATTGTCTTTACAGTAATGATGTGTAGATGTTTAGTCATCAAGGAACTATTTGTTGTCATTGTCCCACAAATTTTGTATGTAATGACGCAGAATTACTTCATGCTTCTGCTTATTTTTATAATTGGTGCTTGACTTGTGAGTAGTGTTACAAACTTTCCGCTTTTGGAAACTAACTGCCCCCTTTTGTTTGTGGAACAGACCCCATCTGTCACTGAAGCTCATTTGACCAGCTGAGAACAGTGAGTCAGTTTTTTTCAATAAGCCGACAGGAAAACAACAGCCCATGTGGAGGAATAAGATAGAGCTGCCAACGTTTTCCATTAGAGCTCTGGACTAACTGTTTGTTATTTCCAGATATGTAGTTTGCATATTATCCCTTTCATTTAGAAATGAAACAATGCAGACAAAAATATGCACAGCTGCAGACATTAAAGTGTTGATGGTGACTTATGCTTATGTAGTAAACATTTTGATTTAAAAGCTTCCAGATACAGAAAAGACTCAGACTACGTCCACACTAATAGAATCATTTTAATATGAAAACATTCCATCCACACAATCATTTCAGGGAGATTTCCATATTAATCTATAGCAATTCTGACACACCAAAAATTAATATTCAATTCAATTCAATTTTATTTATAGAGCCCCAAATCACAACAGCGTGGCATCACAGGGCTTCACAGGAGAGAACAATATGACATGACTGAGAGCTGATAATACCACTGGATGTAGGAATTGTTGCAAATTGTTGAAGTAACAGCCCGCCTGCTGTGAGTGTAGTCAGTGGTAACATGATGAAATGCTTAATTTAACTGCACAACAGCTGCTAACAGAGACAATAATCACATAGTTGTCTGTATCCATGTTGAATTAAAAACTGGTGGTTTTAGTCATGGCTAGTGTCTTGCTTCCTTCCCAAAAGGATCATGTCACAAGTTTCCATCAAATCAGGAGCAACAAATATATGTATTTGTATCATTCTTTCTCTATTGCCTTTCCACATTGCATCCTGGGACTTTACAACCTGATAAAATAAATTAACGGCTAAAGCTGTTCTGTGGACATATGTAAACGTAACAAAAGTAAAACAAAACTGCAACAGTGTAGGGATAGCCTCAGTCTTCATTATTTGCAGTGCAATAACTGACGTTTAACATGCCCAACGGCATTCACTGAGCCTGACTTCTGGAAAGTCCTGGCTTTGATCAGGTTATTGACACACTAGCTGTTGTTTCTGACACTTCTCTTTCTACTAACTCAAATATTTTTGAGTTTAGAATTCACACTTGATTGAAAATGGCTGATGGAGACACGGGGGAAAAGTGGTAGGATCAGCGTGTCCTATAAACCAAATAGGGCTGCAACTATTGAATGTTTTTGGAGTCGAGTATTCTGTTGAGAGTTTTTTAGCAATTAATCGAGTAATTGGATACATGAATTTTTTCTTTACTTTTTAAATTAGATCAATCAGTACATAGAGATTGGAGAAGGTTGAGGTATTTTGGGGTATGTCTGTGCTCAGGCACACATGCACAGATGGATGGAGATGGAGATCTTGATACATTTGTTAAACATAATTACAGCACATGAGGCTACATTCTAAGAGGTGCTAGTATTCATCAGTTAGCAATACATAGAACCTCTGAATCCACTTGAGGAAGTGCGACTGATGTGTGTACACTTTTGATTCAAGTGTTGCTGCATTGATGATGTACTACTGCAGTGGTAGGTCAATGTTACTTTGTAGTGTATTTGGCATACTGCACTGTGTTGTCTGCCTTAATGCAGTGTAAAATGATCCCACACTTCTGACACTTTTTGTTTCTTACCCATGTTGCCACTTTTGCCCATTTCCCCTGACAGTTGAGCCTACCTGCTGCCGAACACTTTAAATCTCTGAAGTGTACTGACCACTGGCATAGCCAGAAAAAAAACATTAGGTGTACACCAGCAAATAGTGGGTGTGCCAAATTTATTTTCCACAGAAAAACACATGTCTCAAAACACACTAATATAATTATTGTTCAAAGCAGGTCTAAACATTGTCACATGTGGCATGCTCTCAAATAAATCAATTTAATAACAATAGCAATAGAAAAAGCTCTCTCAAAATTCCAAATAGCATACTCTCCATAATCAAACTTTTTTTTCTCCATTTATTTCATTTGATTTTTTTCACCTTCACCACTTGTTTTTACCCTTTTGTTTTGAACTTATTTTATACTCTGTTTTAGTTCTGTTTTAGCACCTTAAGGATCTTGAAAGGCGCTGATGAATAAAATGTTGGGTTTTTTTTACCGCAAAAACATAACACACACACACATTGCATGAATGATGATGAATATTGAACCAGAAAACCACACGGATGATCAACAATACAAGTTATTTCACCATCTGAACACAATTGGGCTCAGCAGTAGAGTAAAGATGGAAGTGATATCACTACCTGTGTGCACTGCTCAGCTCTCAATTTAAAGGGCAAGATGATGTGGCTTGGTCTTGAACTCATTTATTATTTCATCATTGTCCAGTATCTTTGTGAGGTCTTTTTCAAACGTTAGGAGCCTGTTCCATTTAGCCTCTGTGAGCATTGCAGCTCTGTTGATGGATTTTATTCTGTTTACAGCTGAAAAAAGGCACTCCACAGAGCAACCTGTAATGGGCAGTGATACCAGAACATGCAGTAAACTCTTCATGTTGGGAAAAACATGTCTGTCCAACACTTCAATAATGGATGGGAACGAATGCGCCCTTCCACTTTATGTTTAATCAGTTGACCGAACACGGTCAATTCAGCACCCTCCAAATCAAGTCCATTATGCCTGCTCGGTGCGCTCAAGATGGTCAGCTGGCAAAATGTGTTTGATGCAGGCAGAAGGGAGGCAGGTGTTGGAGGGGTTGTGGACGTGCTTGTTGATGGACAGGAAGAAACAACCTCCTCAGTTGATCTTGCTGTAGATGAAGTCGATGTTTTTGGAAAAAAAATTCAGTGAACTTTGTTTAATTTTATAGCTATAACCAGTTGCTGCAGGTAACGGAACTTCTTTTGGGTGTGCCGCAGCGTCTGTGGGTGGCACCGCCACACCCATGGCTATGCCCATAGTACTGACGTACAGTACGCTAGTTCAAACAGTCAATGATACCAGAGATGCAAGAATGTGAAATATGAAATATGTTAGCAACAATATGAATTAAATGAATCTGCCTTGAATATTTTTTATACTTAAATTATTCAAATTCCTTAAAGAATTGTTTAGCCACTAAATCCAATTATGCAGAAATTTGTTAATTTCCCACAGACAGACGTACTTTATATTTGTTGTGTTCTATTTTTCTGCCTAATGGGTGTGACATTATATCAGGTGAATCTAGGACAGTTAATTAGCTAGTAGACAGAATACTGTCACCCTAAACATGTCTGAACTGTATTTTTTCTGTTTTGTTTGGAGTGAGTGTCACATACAGTATGTATGCTGATTCAAGGTGGAAGTCTGACTTTATAACACAATATGTAGCACAGTATATGTCACGTTGTATAGTCTAAACTGTGCAATGCACTGGAAATCCCTCTTGACCAACTGACACTGTTAAAATATCTAAATATACCATCTGGGTTAAAATAATGAGTTTTATGTTCAGCATACTTTAATTTTACTAGTACGCAGTTAATCCAAATTGAAAAAGGGATTATTTCATTATTTTAATCTTGTGCTTCCTCTTGCTTTTGTAAAAAAAAAATCAGTTTTGCACAAAGGTCAGCCAAAACTGTAAAGTACTGTACACAGTTTGCCCTCCTAATTTGTGCTGCTTCTGAAATATCAGTTTAGAGCAAGTAGGCTGTGTATCATCCAGTATGTGCTTTCAAAAAGAGATGACAATGTCATTTGTTGAAATAAAGTTAAAGTGTGTCTGTGGAAGGAGAACATGCAGTAGTTATATATTAACCATTAATGACTAGAACCACTTTAGTACTGATAAGTCCTGTTTACTCCATGTAAATACAGAAGACAACAAGCTGTGGAAAGCTTTGTCCCATTTGTCAAGTGTAGAGTGTTAAATAAAAGGCGAGTGTGCACAGTGGTTGCTTGTGTTAGTCATTTTTCTAATTCTAATGAGGTGGGTGGTTTGTGCTACACAGAGATGTGAAGCAATCAGCTATGTAGCTATGTGTGAGCTTTGCACTTCATGTAAATACCCTGGATCATCAGCTTGGCTAAAAATATCTACAACATTACCAAAATCCACACCCTAGGCTTGTCTGTGACCCTCGCACAGGCTTTAATGCTGCGCTGCAATGACTAAGTATATCACCTTTTTGTCAGCGGGCCTAGACAGGCATGCTTTAAATAGTCAACCAGGGCTATATTGAACTTGAGACATTATGTAAGAGGATAGAGCAGTGGCTGGATGCACACTGGGACTGTTTCCTCTCAAGCAGCCTGAGGCCTAACCTGCAGCTCCCAGCTGCCTCTGTCTCTCCCACAGAGAGACTCCGTTTATTCTCTCCTTCTATGTCGACTTCTTGTCAGATAATACTGGGCTATCTGACATACTCCCCCTCCCATACACACACACACACACACATATATATACCTTGTACTGCCTTAGGCCTGATGCAACAAAACGGGGCACCTGGTGGTTGTCAAAGGGAATCCTATTCATGGAAAAGCCCTGAGTCACTCTCGCTCCTGCAGTCAAGATCTGTGGAGAAAAGGGGGGAGTGTGGGTAGAGCTGTGAGGGAATGGTGCTGTTCAGTCTACTTTTAAAAAAGTAGTATTGTAACAGATAATACTACAAAAAAATAAAATCAGTTGCCGCTTCTTATGTTATGCAGTATTTGAACAACATATTTGACATTTTCTCAAATTATGGTCTAATGGCTGTACCTTAAGTTTTGTTTACTGCATTGATAGAACATTGTTTATTATCACACATGAACATTTACAAGTTGAAGGTTACTGCTGTTTCTGCTTTTCCTGGTGAGCGATAATGTACCATGGACATAGAAGTTAATAATTGAACGGAATAACACAGAAAGTGAGAGAGATTGGAGGTAAATATATTTGGTCCATCACAGGCAAAATCATTGTTTCACTCAACAGGTTTTCCCTGAAAACAACAACGTCTGAGATAAGATACTGAAGCAGCAGAGATATGTTGATAAAAGTATAGCCTATATGTATAGTTATTGTTCTGCAAATTTAATTCACATGCTTAGATAAAATCATAATATTTTTTGACTATTTTTTACTATTTTCATGTTTTATAAACTAATAAACAAACAAAATCTTTACGTGACTCAACACTTAAGGTAAAAACAATACTCAACAAAATAGAATGAGCATTCTTCCAAAATTAAGGCTGTACCGTTTCAATGAGAACAATGGGAAAAAAATGCAGGGTGCAAAGGTCCTCAAATCATGTAACTGAGTGTGAGACTTTTTTAATACAAATTTTAACATTATAAGCTTTCTTACACTGTAATCCATGTAGCAAAGCAGCTTTATTTGGAAGATCAAAAGGAGTACGGTGATTACAAATTAAATGCATTGTTTAATATGTTTGTAAAAACAAAAAAGCGGATCAGAAACAGTGCAGTGCAGCAAAAAGTGTTTGAGCTGTACGAAGGAAGTATTTCATATAAATTAATAGTCACTTAATTTTTTCTAGCTGTCAGCAGTTCTTCTTTTGCTGGAATTTGAATTATGAGCCTGTCAAACGTGACCTGGATCTGTGCTCCTGCTGAGTTTATTTGAGGAACGTACAGTAACAGCCAAAGGAACAGGATTTAAGGGGAAAAAACAAACTAACAAACTCAATTAAGGGCTTTGGTTACAGCACTATTTCCCCCACATTGTTGCTTTTAAACAAATCACATTTTCCACTGAGGGTGTATGGGTATACCCGTCTGTTTCGATTCGGGGATTCAATACAATACAGAAGTGTACTGAATGAATACATTCAGCCAATGAGAAGAAGGCAAACACTCTGGGAAACAGGGTTGCAGCAAGCAGAACCCATGTGCAGACTTTATCTGCTACAAAAAACTCACTTTATTCTGAGGCTGGGGTGCAGATAAGGGGGCGTGGTGTAAACATGACAACAGAAAAAGACACCTGTACCAATACATTTTTAGTCTGAAGAATATATGAAGCAGGGCTCTAGAGTGTGACCAATTTGGTTGCATGTGTGACCTAATTTCTCACTGGTGTGAGTAAAAAAAATCTGGGGTTGCACCAGTGTTACCAGCCATTCGAAGAAAAAACACCTCCACAACTCTGAAAGTCTCCATATTGTACTCTAGGCCCAATTCATAGTCGACACATGCTATGACATTTCTTTTCATAGTTTGCACATTGAACGCAAGCGAGCCGGGCCACACGTAAAATGTAATACATTATTAGCACAATAGGGGGATAGTTCTGAGTCTGGTACAGTCTGGATGTCAAAGTGGGTGATATTCAGATTGACATGGTCACTAAAATAAGAGTGCGTAGTGGTGTTTGTTGCACCAGATATGTTAATGGGAGGAAAACTATGGTCATTTACTCAATTCAGGGGAGAATTATCACATACACAACCATCCAGTAGTGTTTGACTGTAACTCAATGAGCCCAAGTCACTCTTTATGAGTGAACATCGTGTTTGACCCTTCAGTTTAAAAACACAAAGAACACACAACAAGCTGGAATATGTAATTATGTTGAATCAGCAGTGTAAAAAAAACAAAACATGCCACATATAGACCGTTTTATGCCTGACCTCTGAACTGCAGCAGAGACTGAATCAGGATGGGGAATTCCAATCTCTTGTTCGGGTCTATGTGAATTCTAGACAGGCAGAGGCATTTCTAATATTTCTGAATATCAGTCTCCAGCTTGTTGGCCTGAGTGGCTCACTTTGTGCTGGAGAGTCGTAAATCATCGTCTTCTTCTTCTTCTTCTATAATATAATGTGTTAAAACTTCAGCACTTGTGTACTGCTCCCACCAGTGACACATGGTGTTACACACATCACTGGGTCACGTTCTTGGGACAGAAGGGGATTAAATCAGACACAAGAGCATCCCTTCACACAGAGATGGTGGAAGACCTGATAACAATTAGTGTGGAGGGGCCAAGTCTGGAAGATTCTGATACCAGACAGTGTAGCAAGCTGGTTCACCCAAGGTCAAAGGTCAAGAAGGCCATATGACAGTAGCTGGCCATCTGTGTACATATATATATATATATATATATATATATATATATATATATATATTAAAAAAATAATAATAATAATTAAAAAAAAAATATATATATATATATATATATATATATATATATATATATATATACGCAGCTCCAGTAAAATGGATACATTCACACAATAAATTAGATCACTACAGTTAAGGTACAGCATATCAAACACATGTAGGGCTGGGCTGATTAAATCATAATGATGGGCATAAGTGAAAATATGACAGGAGTTATTTTAGCAATTGTACAGAATTTATAATCCTACCATAGCCAAACAGTGATGGAGATACTATTACCTACATTGGCCTGACATGCATATCCAATCAAATTTCACCCAAAGTTGAGCCTTCATATGAATTTCCTCCTGAAAATGCTCGTATAAACGCGGATGAAAAATTGAAGATGATGTCTCATCTTCAATTTTTCATCCACTTTTGCATCTTGTGTTTTCACCGTCACTGAGCCTTAGATTCCAGTCAAATATTCACCTCCTATTAGTTCATCTCTAACATTATAACATTATTTTTGTATAATCTCAGCAAATGATCTAACATGTGCCTCTCAGACAGTAAGAAGTGATTTTTAGGATGCTTTAAATAATAATTATTTAATAAAAGTGTTAAATGATAATAAATAAGACAAACAAAAAAGAGAAAAAAAATTAACCTCTGCCATATCTGCGTTTGAATAAATACCTAAAAATTCCCAAACAGTACTTTTCAATATTGATACATTATCTTGAAATGAAGTATTGCAGTATATTGCAGAACCAATATTTTCTTACACCCTTACATCGTGTATAGAAGTGATTATTTGATGCAGGGCAAAGTGTGGAATAAAAATATAATGCAGCCAAATCCAGAGGTTAATATGTGGTCATGAGGCATGACAACAAAGCCAAACACTGCCACATGTTTCTTCTTCTAACTCATCTGCAAAGCCACCTCACCCTCCCCTGCAACATTATAGCCTAATGGCATACTGCTGAATTAGCTGGATTGGGGTTTAGCTTGGTGAGAGCTAACTATGATCCAATGTAACTATGCCATGTACGATGGTGTAATCTTCAGGCACGAGCAACACAGCTGTTGCAGTTAGCCTCTGACAAGACAGCAGGGACCTCAGAGCTCAGAGAGAACCTGGCGCTGTGATTTGGCCTGGCCCAGTCTGGTCTATGTCACAGCCAGAAGAAAAACAGCTTTGTTAGCTCTGGGATCAACTTTGGAGCAGAGCCACTGACCTCGAGCCCAAACAAGGAAGGAAAGATGAGGTGGAGGGCAAGTGAGAAGTGAAGGCCTTTCGAGCACGGAGCCACTGTCTGCTCCCTCACATTAGCCCTGTTTACAGGGGAGATTTTATTTATTCCTTTTTAATTCTGAATAAAAGTTAACTCTGCTTTCAGATTAACCATGTAAACACCCAATTCCAGTTGAAAATGATAGTTCCGAATTAAATGTAGCCCTCTATGGGACTGTCATTTATAAATGACGCTTAAAAAACAGCTTTAAACAATAACACAAGTCAATAAGACCATAAATTTTAGAAAATTTAGAATTTAACTAACTGCACTGCTTTTAATTGTTGTGGGTATTGAACCATATTCCATATGGAATATGGTTATTCCATATTCCATATGGAATATTCCATATTCCATTCAACTTTATGTTCATCAACTTTTCAGAATTCCTAATTAACATGATTTTGTGTATTTCGTATTATTTAAGAATCATTTTGAAATGAAATGTACCAAGTATTTTTCAGTCAAATATGTTCATGGATAAAGAAGCCATTGTTCTTCAATTGTTTTTTTTACATTGAGAATTCATGAAAAAATTGTATAACCTGACTCTGGCTGTGTTTCGCTAGGCTCACCCATCTGAATATCTTGCAGTTCAGGCTTTCTGAAAAATGAAAGAGCCAATCGGTGTCACTGGGTGGGAGTTCCCATGACTTGGCGACGTTGTGGCTATCTGTGCCACGGCTGATGTCTCCGTCATCTGTTAAGCACTTGGTTCCTTTTCAGCTTTTTGCTAGTCCCTTATAGTGTCTCGTGTCTCCCTACCAAGCGAAGGCATTTCAGACATATGCCAGAGGGTTTTTCTGGAACATCTGACACGTTAAGACCAAGTTCTGCAAGCCGCTGGTATACCCGTTTTCCATAGGGAAGTTCAAGGAATATCCGCTGGTGTGATGTTGCCTTTCATCTGCTAAACACTTAATTCCAGTTTAACATTATTCCTGTCATTCTGCACATGCTCCTGGTCTCATCGCAATGATGCACATATTTCGTGCTGATGACACACTATTCAATTCCAAGCTGCCAGCATTAGTATCTTATCTTATGGTTGATTCAGTCGAGCTGCTGCTTCTTAATTATCACAAAAATAAATGCAAAAATTGCATGTAATATATGTTCTTCCATGTTGCTAGTTGAAAAGAACGAAAAACACCAGGAAGTGGATGTCATCCTTTTCTACCAGTAGACATCCAGACATTAAGCGGCCATCCTGTCCAATCAGAACGGCCGTTTAAAGCCTAATTAACTAGAGCAGAATATACCCATTTCCCATGTAAACCTTTATTCCATGTAAACACAAACGAAATTGCTTTCATTCCAAATTATTTTATTCTGAATAAATAATTTGTATTTAAAAAAAAAATAATGTAAATGTAGCAATTGGTCTGAAGTAGGAAAAGGAGGGTGAGCAGAAGGAATGATGATCTGCTCATGCTCATCCAAATCCCAGATTAAAAGGCCCCCGCCCCCACACTCACTCACACCTCCTGTATACACACACACACACACACACACTCCCTCTCTCTCCATAACACTCTTACAAAACACCCCCCCATCCATCTCTGTCGTTTCTCTCTCGTTGTCTCTGTCTCACTCTAACCCAGTATCACTTTTACATGCACCCACCACCCTCTTCCCCCTTTTGCCTCTCTGTGTCCCTCCTTCCCTTGTATAGCAGTGGCCAGGGCTGGATTACTAACCTGAGGCTACTGAAACAGGGGTGTTTGGCAGGCTTCGACCAGAATGGTGAGGTAGGATTAAAAAGGAAGAAAAACCAAAAAGATCCTGTTCAACCTCAACTTTGCGACGGCCTCTTCAAAACTTCTCTTCTTTGGTTTTCGCTATAGTTGTTGATGCAGAGGATAACTTTGGTGAACTTGTGGAGGTTAGTCTCTGAACAGTAGATCAGTGCATATGTCATTGTGCATGTGGCGCTGATGGTTTTTTTTGTCTGTATTGGTATGAAAGTGACTGTTTTAGGATGTTTGGTGACTTAAGGACATTGGATTTTACCTATTCAGGTTGTAGAGCTGAGTGTCAGGAAAAGGTGGCCCCGCTCCTACGCATGTCTCTAGACCTGACACGGCTTCGCTGTAGTTGCTGCCGTTGTGTGCTAGAATCAGTGGTTCAAGTGGTTCAGCATGCATTGTTGTGATAATTTGATGTGAGTGACAGCAGTACTCACTGCAATGGAGGATTAGATCTGGATTAGTGACATAAGGCATTTTTTCCCCACTGTTATTATTTTTCCATATGAATCTCTGTAGGATTAAAAACGGTACTCTTAACTAATCTGCCCACCAGCTGACACCCCTGACCTGTCAATGGCTCTTCAAGACAGTGTGTGGTTTGGATTGGAATATAGCACACAATGACCAGACAAAATGAATTGAAATACTACACTACATGAAACAAAAACTTCACCTCTAAAGGGCTCTGCATGCTCTCACGGCAAAATGTTGCAGTTAGCTTGTAGCAGATATTTGTACTTTATGACAAATTTTGCAGCAATGGGAGTACATGGCGTGCGCTATGCAATTCACCGCCACAACACAAAGGCCACATTAACAAACTCAGTAGGATTTCCCACCTAGATACCCACTCTTTTTTGACATCAGGCCCTTTCGTTGTCGAACAAACTTGTCTCGCAGATTCTTCCACTTCCTTGTGCACTCGGCCGAATCCATCTTCACACAAGTCGTCTTTAACAATGAACTGTCCTGTGACAATCACCTAATGAGATCTAGGGGAAAAGATTTTAGTTTGATGCTCTCCATACTGATTTTATAATCATTTGTTATTAGGTGGACTGAATGTTTATAAATAAATTGTAATTAAAGATTGTAACTTAAATAGGTGCAATACAAGGGGAAAAAATTATATTAAAAAAAATAATGAAGGGATGGTATCAAATGCCAGTGTGATTGTCATCTCTTTGTCTTTGACCCAATGGTTCATGATTTAATTTACATTTTGCGCCTACTTGGAAACAACTATAGAATAACACTGTGTAATTTTGAAAATGGAAACACATTTAGGTTTCAGTGATTGACCTGCAGTCTGAGGGGGGTTTTTTTGTTTAGAAGTCAGTGAACTTCATTTTGAAGTAAACAACTCTCTCTGTTGCCTACATCCATATGGCTATTATAGCCAGTGCACTGGTTATATGTAGAGGTGTTGTCCTTTAACTTACTCCTAATTTCTTTAATGATTTTAACAAGCTTAGATCAACTCCTGGCATGACACAGAACAATAAAACACAAGCATCTGCCAATATACTATATTGAATTTTTGAAATGCGAAGTGAAAGCTATCAAAAATGTTTTATTTTGAGTATTTAAACATAGATGTTGTGTTCCACTGCCAGTCCATTACTGTGTTGTAGGTGTTCTAAAAATCAAGAGAATATGTGATTTGTTGTAAAAAATAGACGCCTGCAATACCTTATCTTATTACACGATTTCCTGTCTTTGGAGTTGGTGCTATGTTAATAAAATTCTGGTGAGTCTATTATTGTATGCACCTTAATTCAAGACAATATATCCACTGATATCAGTATTTTTAATACCCTGTATTTTTTTTAATGACATACAAAAAAATGTATATGTCCATCGAGCCTCTGCTGTGGGTAAACTGTGTGACCTTGTCCCATTCACTCTCCATCCTTAGCATGTATTTGTGACTAATCCCCTCGTAATCTGTGACATTTTATTGTTTGTAAAGTTCCTCTTGTAATCTGCTCACAAGCTTGGTGTTAGGAGAGACTGTGGATCAGTATTGCTACCCGGTGAGGATAAGAGGGTCAGGTGCAGTCTGGGTCAAATGTCTGGCCTGGTGTGGTCTATTGAGAGCTGAACAAGAGCTCTCGATATCTGTTCACCAGATAACCTGTACAAATTAATATTTATCTGTCAGTGTCATCCTCCTCTGGTGGTTCGTCTGTGTCACAGTCTAAATGGGTTAGGCTGCTTTGGGACTGACAACCGTCAGTGTTATTTTAATTCATTCGCTGAATGGAAAATGGTTGCTTCATCTCCAAAAATGTAATACATGCGTCTGACATTTAGATTTAACTCGCAGCACTCCATTTCAGTCATTTTCCATTCAGTTTCAGTAAATGTCACTGACAGTTCATTTGTCCTGATTTGTCAGTTATATCACATAAACTAAGAAATTCAGGCCCTCGTCGTTTTGTTAAATGGTGGATACATTTTTGTTTTTGCTGTTTCATAAGCTTTTGAGGAAATTCATAGAAAGCCTTACACAACATTTCATTGGCTGAAATTCTGGGCTCGTGTTAATCACAGCAGTATTTTTGTGCGTATCAACTTCTTGGAGGTGACACAAGATCTGCTGAGCTGACACATGAGTCTTATTTTTATCTTACTGTCATGGGTTTGTGTCATACAGGGTACAAAAACAGAAACGCCTAAATGCTCACCCACTGTTAAAGCTTTCAGATATGATCTTCTCAGTATGAGCTTCATGAAGGCGCCCTTGTGTCACCCACCGCCTGCCCTCTACTGGGTTAAATTAATCAATAATAAGCCTTTGTGATCTGTAGAGAGTGGTGGTGAAAGGCCACGATTTAGGTTATAAAGTATGATTCATTCATTCTATATTTCAAAAAAGCAGTCTGTTTCCCGTTCTTGTTGAATCATTGACATTTACAAGAATTTCAGCCAAAGGTTACATTGGTATTTGAATAACTCAGGGACTCCATTATTTATTTAATTCATTATTTGAAATACTTTTTTGTACAGAAGAATACATTCAGAACTTCTTCAGCTCAAGGAGACAGCTCAAAAGACCATCTTTTTGGGTCTCACAACATGAAATAGTTCATGATGAGCTGCATATTTTCTGTACATATTTTACTGACTTCATAATTGTACCTAATATTCAATTCAACGAAGCATCGTGGAATCGGGGTTTACTGTATATGGGAGTGCATTCGGTGCTATACATACTCCACAATCTGTATGCATGCTTATTGTCCTTTAAACTACCTTCAGAAACTTTAAGTTGAGAGGGCAGACTGTTTGTTCTGTTTTTTTTTATTTTACAACAGTAAACATGTACGACAAAACTGCAGGGGAAGCTCTGCTGTGAAAAATGCTAGCACACCAGCAAAGGGGAACCAAGAACAGCGAAGAACCTAAATGGTAGAATCCTGTCTAGTTCCCCTTTAAAATGTAAAATACTGTGAATGTTGCATACAGTATGTGGGTGAAGTTATGTATTGGCATAAGTTATGCATATCCTATCTGTTAGCTGTTACATACTGTATTATGCCATCTTGCTGACTGCTGTCCGCCTAATGGTTGCCTGGATTTGACTAGTGAATGCTTAGCCATTTAATTTATGATTATCAGAATGGTTGCATTGCACTTCTACCAGCTAATTTCCCCGCCCCCTAAAAGGACAGAGGGGCATTGTTTTTTAGTTAGTTTGTCTCTCTGTTTCTCTGTCTGTTTGTCTGTCAGCAGCTTTACACAATAACTACTGGAGCAATTTCTATGAAATTTACAGGAAAACGTGGTCTAGAATAGATCCAATTAAATTTTGGTGAATGTAGGTCAAAGGCGACAGTCACCAAAAATGTGTTTTCACAATGATACAGTAAGAAATAGGGCAAAATAGGTCAAAAGTGTGCAAAGAGGCCGGGTTTGTTGTGTCGGACAACGCTTGCTGATTTTTACACTGATTCTTCAGTCATTGTCGTGCTTTCCTTTGCAGTCTGTATGAGTTGCATTTAATAAATTCCTAATTATCTAGGCTTTTGCCAAAGCAGGTTTATAAGTTGCCAGTGGCCCAGAATAGACATGATTACATTTTGGGAAGAGAAGGTTACAGTTCAAAATGTTAATGGTTTTTTACAACAAAAAAAAAATCCATTTACTTAGAATGGTGAAATGTGTCTATGCTGTCTATATCTATCCTAACATCAACACATGCATAGATATGATGACAACAGCTGGATCAATGTCAATATAAGATACAATATATGGAAGGGGTGGGGTTTGTTGTCCCTGCCAACAAATTATGTTTTGTAGTCCTGAAACGTTATTAAGATTAAAGAGATTGTACATTATTATTCAATATGATTGCCTGCAACTTGATATTTTCACATCATTCCGTTTTTCAAGTTTTCTACCCTTTGCAAACCTTTCAGTTTAGGCTTTATAGTTTGTTTTCCAGTTCAGTGCCAGGAAAGCGAGCAGTTCCCACATTACTGAAACATTTCTTTGTTGTCTCAGTGTGGTAAACAGCCACAAATAACTGTATATGTGCAGTACTCAAACCTTTCTGCTGTGCACAAACAGGCCTCTTGATAGCTAATGGTCCATTGGATTAGCCAGCAATGGCACACAGTAGTTAGGGAGGTTTAACCCAATGATCCCTGCTTAAGTATGAGCTCTAAATCCACACAGCTGACATACAGCCATTCAGTAGGTCATTGACAGTTTACTGTACCTACTCACCTCTTTCACATAAGCACTTTTTTGCACATTAACCAGCCTTTTAACCCACCTCACTTAATAGTTGGTTTGCATGTGATTTCCACTATGTATATACTTATACTGTACTTATACTTAGTTTATGTGTTGTGACTGTTACTTAAAAATGTCTCATAAATGTTTAATCATCTGAAAAAGTGGTGGTATCAAACACTTTCCAAAGCGTGCACAACCTTGATTAGCAGGCAACATATTTGAGAAGTAGATATGATAAATATTTGCTTTTAGGGGAAGCAGAATATAAGCATTTGCTTCCCATGACGGTAAACTTGAATGTTGTTCCCGTTAAGAACAGACAGAGTACATAGGGCTCATTGATTTAGTTTATTTCCCTTTCCTTACACATGGTACCCCAGAGGGCTTTATATTCTGCACATCTACGCTACAGAAAGAGAGTTTTAAAATGACAGCAATCTCTGTTCACTCTGTTTTAGCAAAGTTTCTGAAATAATCTGCCTATTCTGTGACATCTGAACAGTATATCAGATGAAGGGAGCTGATAATACTGTGGACTAGGGATGCAAATTACTGTATTGATTAATTCATCATTAGTCGGTTGACCTTATTGGTCGATTAACGATTGATTGATAAATTGAGATTTTCCTGAGAACCAAACCTGAATTTCTCTTTCAATTGTGCCTACAAGAATAAAAGCTAAATATTGTTTATGAACTTAATCGGAAAAACACGTAATATTCCCAAATGGTGGATTATTGCACCACTGCATACAGTTCAGGTACTGTAATGATATTTTATATAAAATCAATTCCACAGAGAGTGTCAATGAAATAAATGGATGTGAAGAGGGACAGTTTTGGAAAAAAATGGGAATTTCTGGCTTTGTTGTGTGTGTGTGTGTGTGTGTGTGTGAATGTGAGCATTCAAGACAATAAATTGCAGTCAGGTCAACGAGGTCATGATGAGGATATCAAGGATACAGATGAGCTTCCCTGAGGAGGTTTCCGACAGCTTGTGCAGAAATGCTTTAATTCCGCAAACTGATTGTTGCAGCAGCTCTTTGGGTGGCTGGTCTCAGACGATCTTGGGGGGGAGGGTGCTGGATCTGGAGGTCCTTGGATGGTGTAGTTATATGTTGGATGGATGTACTACCAAATTCTCTGAAACATATTTGGAGATGGAAACAAAATTTTCAAGTCACAGGCCATAGCTCTGGTGGACAGCATGCCAGTATGCCAATTCTATGCTCCCTCAAAGCTTGCAACATCTGTGGCATTAAACTGTGTGATAGAAGTGTTAGACCTGTAAATGTTATTATGGCCAGCCTAAGACACACCTGTGCAATGATCAAGATGATGTGCCACAACTGAGGTGGATGGATTACGTTGGCAAAGAAGAATACAGATTTCTGAACAATATTTGAGAGAAATGTGCCAGTTGTGTACGTAGAAAAAGTCTTTCATATTTGAGTTCAGCATGTGAAAAATGGGCGCAAAAACAAAAGTGTTGCATTTTTATTTTTGTTCAGCGTACTGTTGTGGAATAATTTCAGTTAAATTAAGAACGAAGCTGGAATCAGAATAATATTTAGAAAAATAATTGTAATGAGTTTTGTTCAAGACAGAACACACACATGGCAGCATGTATGTGGAGAGATCTCTACCCAACAAAGAGAGACACAGGTACTTATACAGATACAACTAGCCAATCACAGGAAACACAAGGATTTGGGTAGGTGTCATAAAGGTGTCAGACCCCCAACTAGCAACGAAGGAGACACAGAGTCTGGATAGGTGTGATAACTAGACCCCCATCTGGTTTTAGGATGAGACATAGAGTCTGGATAGGTGTGAAAACTAGACCCCCTACTGGTTACAGCTTAAACATGTCCTGGGTTAAGCACCGATGTGATTTACAAAGACAAAGTAATGATACAAAGAATAAAGAAAGTAATTCAATGTTAAGACACAATATAATTCCATTACAATCCCCCCCTTCTTATCATATTTGATAAACCAGATATATACAAGACTCTACGTTCGATTCTTCAGGACAGATCACCCTTCATAAAAGTTTAAGAAATTCCTTCATTCAGAATGAGATGTGAAAAAACCATAAGAGAATGGGGCAGGCTGTTTTTGTATATACTGCCACTGTGCCCCAGGAGGGACTAAAAAAAAAAAAAATAAATCATCATTGGCTAAATACCGATCATGCCACTTGTAATGGGTGCCATGATAACTACCTGATTGTTACAAGGCAGAGAAAGGAATTTTAATTAAGTAGCCTGAATCATTACCAAAACAAAATCTGACTTTAGGAACCAAATCAGGCATAGCACAGTAGTCTATTTCAGGGTTCTTTGCTCTATTTTGTTCACACTGTTGCTGCACAGTAGTTCGTCTTCTTCTTTGTTGGGGTTTTCGTAGGTTCAAAATGCTCAAAGGCGTGGAGATTGTTGAGGGCTCGTGTAGGGTGTCATTATTGTTGGGAATGTTGAGGTATGGGACAACAATGTTGTTCTCTGTGGGGCGTGGTTTGTCATAGTGTCTGATGAGCAGCACTACAGTCATGGCCATGACAGTTGAAAGTCCGAATGTCTTCCACTTCGAGGGGTACTGAGGGTTCCAGTCGCGGGGCATGGTTGCTCTGGCTTGTTAACACCACTCGGTCGCTAGCGGAGGTTGCAACTCGAGCAATGGCTCCTAGCTGATTGTCGGGCACTTGGCACGTCACAGATGCACTTGGCACGTCACAGATGCACGGGAACGCTATTTCACTTCACCCCGAGTTGGAGGCGGTTCTACCCCTTTCCAGTGTCGACAGTGCGAAATATGGATCCACGTCCCACGTTCAGCAACCTTCACTGCAGTGTGAGTTATCAGGAGCACTGGTTGGAGATTGTGGAGTGGCATGTGGGCTGGGCTGGGCCGCCGCTACCTGCTTTCGAATATCTGTAAGAGTCTTTGTGAGGTTAGCACAATAACTTAAAACAGTATGTTCACAGATGGCAGTGTTGAGTGGTTCCTTCGGTTCTCACCCGACCTGTGGGGGTACTGCAAAGAGGGTTTCAAAAGGGCTAAGGTTAGTTTAGTCTCGCTTGCGCATGTGCATGTACATCAGCACTATGGGGAGTGCTTTTGTCCATGGCAGATTAGTTTCTTCACAACATTTACTTAAACTTTGGTTTCAATGTCCCATTCTCTCTTTCTACAGCTCCACCTGAGGCAGGATGATGGGCACAGTGGTGCTTCATGTAAATGCCTAAGTATTCTGTAAGGTTGTGTATGGCGTTATTTACAAAATGGGTGCCATTATCACTGCTGATTTTAGTGGGTGTTCTCCATCTTGGAATAATTTCACTTAGTAATGCCTTGGCTACTACAGCTGCTGTGGCATTCTTTGCTGGGAAGACTTCGATTCATTTTGAAAACATGTCCACTATCACTGTGAAGCCTTTAGTGAACCAATGTTGTGTCAAATGCTGCATACATCCCCCCTTTTGACACATGGTCCATACCATGTGTTAATTTAGCATAATGCGGAAACAGGGCCAAGGGTAAGCATGGCTTACCATCAGGGCCAATCCACCCTACAGGGGTTTGCTTTGCACCAACTGATGAGCATAGCTTCACATCCCGCTTAGAGGTAAGAGACTGTAGAACTGAGAGAGTGAGGGCAGGAAGGTACAATCCATCTGCAGAGGAGGGAAAAAAAAGAAGCAGGTGCGTGTGTCGCAACTTCCTTAGCTGTAGCGTCAGCTCGTTCATTACCTACAGAGACAGGATCAGAAGAGTGAGCGTGAGTAGTGCATTTACAAACAGCTACAGATGAGGGTAACAAAATAGTTCAAGAACATCCACAAACAAGGTAAGGTCAGGGGAGGAAGGGGCTCTTTCCCTAGATCTGGGCAGGGTGAAAGATGACTTTCTCCAGAAAGTCATCTTTCAAACTGTAGTTTGGAGCTGCTGGCCTTGTGCTCTTCCGCAGCTAGATGTGTTAAAAGTACTACATTGTCTCGTTGACACTGCTCCTCAGGGGGTGACACTTCTAAAACATCATCCACATATTATAAGAGGGCAGTGCCTTGAGATAAGTCAAGCTTATCTAATGAGTGTTTTAGAGCCGCATTATAAATGGTGGGGCTTCCAGTGTAGCCCTGAGCTAGATCTGTGAACGTGTAGCCCTTACTGTCAAAGTGGAAACGAAAACTGGGATTCAGGTGGACTGGTACACTAAAGAAGGCGGTGGATAGATCCACCACTGAAAACCATGTCACCTCTAGAGGTATTTGGGCCAAAATGGTGTGCAGATTCGGGACACATGGTGTCCTTGCCTGAACTGCTGCGTTTGACTGCCTGCAGGTCCTGTACAAACCTCCACTCTGGTGCTGCTGATGCCTCTCTGTACTTCTTGACTGATAACATAGGAGAATAGACATTAGAATTGTCACATGGTACAATATAGGGTAGGACGATTCGTCTAAAAAAAAAACAATCTTAGATTTTTCAATAAAAACTCGATCCATGATTTGAATCTATTCAACGTCCCTATCCCTCATTTAAAATAAAATAACTGTTCTCTGTTAATAGATTATCAACTTGTACTGTATATTTTAACATAAAGTTCTTCAACAATCCCCAAATAATTAGAAAGTGTGCACTAATTATAAATACTGAAGAAAATTACTGTGCACTGGGTAATTTCCATCCAAATTGAGCTGTTCAGGATGAGGCATAAAAATCTATATTTTCTGAAATTACAGGAAAAACAGTGCAAAAAAATAGTGTAAAAGATACATTTTGTTGAAAAAAAAGAAAGCTTAAAATATTTTAACAACTAAAACAATATACATTAATACTCATATTATATGAAAAACATTGCAAAAAACGTAGTAGTGCAAAAGTAAGATAAAAAGAAAACTAGTAACATTTTTACTTTGTAAGGACAAAATAAAACAAAACCTTATTATCAATCAAGCTACTTCAATAAACCTGAACATGTTACCAATATTTTGGATATATGATGTTATTGCGTCTGTTATCGCTCCCCATCGTGTTCCATGCAGTCCTGCACGGGTTCGGGTACCCGTGGGTGAACCGCAAATTTTCACGAAACGGGTGAAAAATGTGCTGTGTCGGATACGGGTTCGGTTCATTTATAGCGGGTCGTTCGGGTGCGGATTTTTTTTTTTGTCGGAAAACGGGTCGGAGTTTAAACATGATGGGTACGGGCGGTTGCGGTATGTCAAAATCAGAACCGTGCAGGACTCTGATAAGGTGTGCCACGAGAAAAGCTTTCAGTCAGTGTTTGTTGAACATTTTGAAGAAGTGCTTGCAGCGCTAGCAGGCGCGCAGATAGCGGGGGTGTCAGGTGTGTCATGACACACCCAGTTTTGAATGCCCTTAGATCCATCCCACCCACTTTTATTTAAGAAAAAAACATGTTACTTCTTCTTTTTACTTTTTTTTTTTTTTTTTTTACTTTTACTACTTACTTCTTACTTAGTCAAGCATCACGAAGAAACCAAAATATGAATTAACATACATAATAACGTGACTCGGTTATTGCGCTGTGCGGCGGCATCGTAGTTAACTTTGGTTGCCATGGTTACAAACAGTCTGACAGGCATTACTTGGACAGCCAGGGTGCACGTTCAGGAGGACCCCAACACGGCATGGAATAATGAGGCGAGCTAAAAAGCAGAAAACGATCATGTGGTTTTTTTTTCAAAGAGCAACAGCTGTAAGTAAACTGCTACTTTACGTTACCACCAGGGCTCTAAATTAACACCCACCAACCCGCCAAATGCGGGTGAAAATCCATTTTGGCGGGTAAAAAACCAACTTACTAGCCACTTTGGCTGTTGGCGAGTGCAGACCCGGTTGTAGCAATCCTCTATGGGGCGCCAGCATATGACCGTCCTAATTTTTTTATCCTTCCCCTGTCTTTTGTTTCCTGTCTTGCTTGCTTCGGCCCAGGCAGCGCCCCTATGGCAAAGCCAAAGTGTTCACATAGCCACGCGTTGTGTTTATTATATCACGTGTTACAGAACGCGTTCTGGCAGCGCACTGGTGCGCCTACAGCCTACTTGTGTGTTTGACAGGAATGCTAATAAGCCCAAATGAATTGATCATAACGGGCTTATATGAGGATTTGGTGCTATCTTTGGTCAGTTGGTGAGTCCACAAATAGGCTAAGGAAATGAGATGGTTTAAGAAAGTTTATAACAACACCAAGATGTAATGTGAGTGTATGTTTACAGTGGGGACAGTGGAGATAAAAAGTAAAGAAGTTAGGAGTTAAATGTGAAAATGCAAAAAATAAAAATAAAAATGTGATCATATGTTTGAAGAAATGATATGGGGACCAATTGAGAAAATGTAAGAGCAACAAGATGTGAGTCTATGTATTGTATAAATTGTAATATAGGTGAGAACAGTAAAGAAGTGTTAACAGTGAAAGGTGAGAAAATGTAAAAGCAAGAAGTTTTAAGAGTTAAATGTGAAAATGTAAAAAAAAAATGATCATATGTTTAAAGAAATGAATTATTTCAAGAGGAAAAGGTTAAATAAAATAATTTAATGAAATTTGGTCAGGGGAAAAATGGCTAGTTGAATTTCTGATAGGGGAGTAAGATAAAAAATCTACTAGCCACATTGGCTGGTGATGAAAAAAGTTAATCACCTTGCAATTTCTGTTCAAAGCAATGTCGCCGTGAGAGTAGGAATCGTACAAAGCTGGCCAGAGCCAAACTGTCACCTTCTTCTGCCTCCACCTGTACATGCCCCAGACATATATTCAGGGCAAGGATCGGAGGAGAGAGGTTTTTGGATCCTTCACTTAATCAGTTTTGAGACCATTATTGAAAACTCTCATGGAGAGATCTTATTTACAATTTAATTTGTATATGGAGGCTGTGTCCTATTTTGTGTTTGTTGTTAGTGTGTTAGAAGTTTTAATTACATTATATGTTTTTTACACTCCTGTGAAATTTATGAAAGAATCAGTGTGCTGAAAGTCAGTGTTAAAATAAAACAGTTTTGCAAACAGCATATGGTATGTTTAGTGAGTAATTTGAATTAGTATCAGCATTAATAAACTTTATTAAATAATAATAATTTATCTAATACTTATATAATAAATAATTTCTTCCAATGATGGGTAATTAAGTTTGACAGTCCAAATATACACAAACAGTGAGCAGTCATGTAGCACACACACACACACACACACACACACACACGCACGCACGCGCACACACACACACACACACACGCACACACACACACACACCCATATTGATCATCCTGTCATGTCAGTGGTATATAGCACTTGAGAACATCAGACATCACAATTAGGTAAGATAATGCATTTTTCGTCTTTGAGGAGTAATAACTCCCCCCCCAATCAGAATGGTGGGGCCGGGGGGTGTTAGCTGGCATCTTCGTCCCCCCAGTTTCAAAAACCTATCTGCGCCCCTGAGCGCTAGTATCTGCCTTTTCTAAGAGCCCCCCCCCACCGGATGCTTTCGCTTCAGATGTGCAACTACGGAAATCAGCCTGGTTCATGGTTTTCTTTTTGCGAGGAAAAAAAGTGCGTGTGGAGGGGAATCGGATTGCACGATTTTCCTAAAATATGAATCGATTTTGTCATAAAACTCAATTTTAAATCTAAATTGATTTTTTTGCCCAGCTCTAGGTAATACAAAAAGTATTAAAGGTCTACCATCACTGTCACCTGCTCCTTACATGTTACCTAAATGGCATCAAAGAAAGGATGGGTGAGATTACACATTTCATTGTACAGTTGTATAATGACAAATAAAGTACTTTGCCTTTACTTTACCTCTGAATTATATCCAAGACAACAAGAAATACACTGAAACTGTACACCATCTGTAAATACTTGCCTACTAGCAAACCAGCAATCTCAGAGGCTGACTTCTAGTTAAAGCTCTTGTTAAAACAGCCAAAAATATAAAACCATCTTTATTTTATTCATCAGTTCTGGGCTAAAACCATTAACCTTGCTATTAAAACCTTAGGTTCTGAGACTGTTGTGCCAATCGGACACATATTGTAACATCTACACATCTTGTTTATTTATTCCATTTCATACATTGCACCTTGAAAAAATACTGCTCTCCTTTAGAAATTTCTGAATGAGCTAATTGGCTTGGACTCATTAAACTGAACTTCCAGAGGCTTATTTCATTTCATTAAAATCCCACAGCTAGGGGGAGATGAGCACCAATTCAGAATGATTCTTTATAGTGTTAAAGCTATCGTTTGTTATCATCTGCCATTTGTTTTTTTTTTGTCATCTGCCCTCACTAAAAATGCCAGTTATGGACTTGTTTTTCCGTAAAATGTAAGGCAAACTAAGTAAAACAGACAGCTTTCAACAACTGAAAAAAAGAACCAAAAAAAAATGAAAATCCTGTGTTTTGGAGTGAATAAAATAGACAGTCTGTTGCGTTAGACGAGGATAATAGGCTATGACTATGACTGGGAGAAACAAAGGTCAGGATGCAAAGTTTTCTGTTACTGTTTGCCAATCAAAATCTTTCTATCTTCAGGCTCTGCAGCCATGATTCACTGTGACTTTATGCTCTATGTGACTGTCTACATTATTTACTTCTTAAAAACCCCATACACTGTAACGCCACTTAAATTTCACACTTCTTACTCGCTGTCTTTTATGACCTTTTAGGTGGTTCCACCCCAACATCACCGGAATTGAGGCTGAACAGCTCCTCTTAACGCGGGGCGTCCACGGCAGTTTCCTGGCACGACCCAGCAAGAGCAACCCAGGGGATTTCACCCTCTCTGTTAGGTAAGCCCTCTTGGTCACTCTCCTGCTGTGCTTTTGTTGTTGTCCATGTTTGCCTCAGTGTGCTTGCAGTGTGCCAGTTCAAAGTTCATCCCCAAAAACAAACACAAAGCGTATATGGAGAGACTCAGATTAGGGATGTATTTCTCCATGTACAATTAGCAAGTAGAAAGTAATTCACCTTTACAAACGCATTTAGTGCAAGGACTTCATTTAGTCTAACACATATACAGCTGTCCAGACAAAAAAAATTGGAACAAGATCAAAATTATTTAAATCACATGAAATTCTACACTGGTCAAAAAAATAAAGGGAACACTAAAATAGTACATTCTATATCTGAATTAATGAAATATTCTCATTAAATACTTTGTTGTAACAAAAATCACACTAAAATTCTCAATGGAAATCAAATGTATTAACCCATGGAGGTCTGGATTTGGATTCGCACTGGAAATGAAAGTGGAAAAACACACTACAGCTTGATTCAACTTTGATATATTTTCCTTAAAACAAGTCCAAATGAGGCTCAGTAATGTGTGTGGCCTCCACATGCCTGTATAACCTCCCTCCAATGCCTGGACATGCTACAGGGATAGTCTCCTGAGCGATCTCCTCCTAGACCTGGACAAAGGCATCCTAAAGCCAGCTCCTGGATGGACTGTGGTGCAACTTAGTGTTGGTGGATGTAGCCAGACATGAAGTCTCAGATGTGCTCAATTGGATTCAGGTTTGGGGAGCGGAGGGGCCAGTCAATAGCATCACTGATTTCATCTTGCAGAAACTGCTGACACACTCCAGTTACATGAGGTCTAGCATTGCCTTGCATTAGGAGTAACCCAGGGTCAACCACACCAGAATGTTGTCTCACAAGGGTCTGAGGTACCTCATCTGGGTACCTAATGACATTCAGGCTACTTCTGGTGAGCCACATACATGTAGAGAGCTGTTCTTATCAAATGCCAAATATCCTGCACAGTGTAAGGCTATAAGCACAACCCCCAACTGTGGACATGGGGTCCTCATGCCACCTTCATGTAGTCTATTTCTGACTGTTCAGGCTGATCTGACATTTTGCAGCGCTCCTCCTGTTCCTCCTTGTACAAAGGGTGGAGGTAGCAGTCAATCCTGCTGGATTGTTGGCCTCCTATAGTCTACTCCAGGTCCCCTGAAGTCTTGCCACAGCTCATATTGATGTGCCATCCTGGATGAGCTGCACTACCTGAGCCACTTGTGTGGTTCAGAGTTTTGGTCTCCTGCTACAGTTAAAGTGAAAGCATTGCCAGCATTTAAAAGTGACCAAAACATCAGCCAGAAAGTGTGGCAGGGCTCCAGACTAACGTTTTCACAGGTAGCACTGGTATCACCTAGCTTTTCATTTAGTAGCACCAAAACGAATTAGTTAGCACAATATTTTTCATTGCATAGTGTTTTATTAATGTTATGTTTATGAAAGTTAATTGCAATATATTTTAATCTGAAATCAAGTTTCACTGCACAAGCAACAGTACAAAAAGATTAGATATTAATTATGTGATGTCTTACTGGTAACTTCAAGATAACTCATTAATTTACACTGAACTTGAACTAAGCAGCATTCATATGTTCCTTGGCTGCAATTCAGCTCATTCTTGGGTACCTTTTTTTCTTCTCCCCACTCTCCCACGCCTCTTTCGCCAACCTGTCACTCTCTTCATCAGAAGAAGAACCTATGATTGATGTCGCTATCTCTGCTAACCCTTCTCCTCCTCCTCCACCACCACCAGCCTTGTTTGTTGTTTCCATGGTTGCCTCTGCAGGGTTTTCACCAGGAATTTTGTACAGCGTAACATTAACCAGGACAGCCCGACACTACACACATTCGCAATAGCCTTCATTAAATCGCGCAAGCAGCCGGCCCAGATGTCAGCCAATGAGCGTCACACAGATGCTCCAAATGCTCATGATTTAGGTCACTATTCACTAAGGGTGTGAATAGTGAAAACTCACAAAACTAAACTAAATCTAGATTCACAGACTACAATCCCATTCAGGGCGATTCATAAATATTACTAAACAATTAGATTCAAACTGATTTTATTCACTTTGATTCAATAGACATTGACAATTTAACCGCAAGGACTTGTTTAACTTCGTTACTAAGAAGAAAAGGAAACACAAATATGATGAGCCTTTTTGGCACTGGGTCTAAGAGAGAGGTTTCTAAGAGTTTGAGATAAATAGGACTATCAAAATTATATAACCTAAGAAGTTACTATCAACAGCAAAATGTCCTCTCCACTGGTGAGAAAGTGATGTAACACTTTAAGCCAGTGGCATTTAAATGATATGTTTCATGTGAATGTTTTTAGGAACATGTTAGATTCAAAGACAGGGGTTTAACAGAACATGTGTCACGAGCCACAAGGCTGAAAATCAACATCCTAATTTGGCAAGTCGGGTGTAGCTTAGGTAAGTCAAGTAAGTGTGTACTAACCTCAAAGACCTTTATGTACTACATGTCTTAAGAAGTGTTCCTCTTAATCTATTTAACTGAAATTCCGGCTGGGTTAAAGCAAATGTGAAGTTAGATGTAAATAATAGCTTAGCCAACATGTTGTGATGCTTACAGAGGGCAGGAAACCAACTGAGAAGAGAGAGTTTCATGAGTGGCTCTTCCTTGGCAACGGAAATTTTAAGAGATGCATCAGCCGGCAAAGCGCCTGGAAAAGAGCCCAAACACATTTGTTGCAGTGCGACTATAGCAGTAGCTGGCGTGGCTTCATGGGCAGGGAGGGGTTTGTGTGAGAAAGAGAAGGAAGCAGAGACAAGAGAGGAGAAAAGGAAACGGCAGCTTTGACAGACTGCAGTTTAAATAATGTAGTGTAAGGCCCATTAACGCTTTGACCTTCACTTCTTGTGGTTTGTGTATGTGGTGCACGCAAGAACGCACTGTGTTGTAAATCACATGCACCACAGGAAGGGTGGTGGGGTGAGTTGTAACCACAGTTTGTGGTCTGGACGAATATAAACACACATAGACCACAGGTCGGGCAGGCAGCATGCAGAGTCTTGCAACCTGCTAAAAAAGGTAGGTCACTTTAAACCAAGAGGAGGATGTTTTTGCCTCACTGTAAACTGAAAATGTATTCATCTTCAAAAAATTAGATGTACAGTATCAATGTTAGTCTGTTATCCACTGAAACTTTGGATCAGAATGACATTGATGGAAACCAAGAAGCACCAACTACAAAATCCTTGGTTATTTCACATTTAATTGATATAGCAATAGTCAAGTGTCAGTAAATATTGGCTTATAAAGATGTTTGGCCAATATGATGATGAATTCCAAGAGCAAACTGATGTTCCACGGCCAAAAAATAAAGTTAGAAAGCACTTAACTGTCTGCCAATCTTTGTTTTTTTTCATTAATAAAGGTCTTTTATGTACTGAAACTCTAAATAATATGTAATAGCAATAATATGACAAAGCAATTTTGAGAATTCCCAGTGTTTTGTGTAGTTTTCTCTTGTTTTTCAAAAAGATCTTTTAGCAAAATTCCATATGCAACATCTGCATCCTTATAAGGTTATCTGAATTTTGTTTTCTCTATATTTTGCCAGGAGTGGTAGCTCATTTTTTAAGTTACTACCACTTAGTTTTGCACTGTTTTGTTACAGTACTGAGGAGCTACAGTACAGAACAGCTATGGGGTGAGGACTTTTACCATAGGTCTCCCTGAGTCCTGTACTGAACATAAAAGATGTTATAAATGTAGTCAGCCAGAACAGTCATTAACTTACAAATGCATTTGTCTAACATCAATACATAACTTACTCTCTGCACAACACTGACACTTTGTCGAGCTACACATGAATGCAAAAATAAATGCATTTTATATGCTGGAAATCATAAAAAAAAAAATTCAGAAGCCTGAAAATCATCATGTAATGTACCAGACACCCATTTTCTGAAATTGAACAAACTTTGTTTGGGTGAAAACAGTCACCCTTCACGTAAAAATGGCAGCAGAAAATGGAGGAAACACTAAACTATCATTCCATTTCAAATTTACTGCTATCGCCTAAGTATTATCTCTTTGTACAGTAAATGGTAATCACTACAATTTTGTCCTTTTACACTACACACTTTCTGTACATAATCTCGTCCCTTTTACTTTACTTTGTGCTTTACAGTTGTATGTCTTTACATATTACTTATGTTATTGCTCCTTGCTTTTGTTTCCACCTCACTTTTGTTTGTTTTTCTTATTATGTTAATACTGCTGTTACAAAGTAATTTCAATACGGTACTTCTATTCTGTTCTATTATAGAACAATATAAACAATATTAAACAATATCTGAGTACTGAAATATGTTTTAAATGTGTTGTTGATGTGAATATCATAGCAAAACTAAATTATCTCATGGTAAACTCTTTTATTACCATCCTTGCACATTAAGGGGTCAAAGTTGGCAAAAAATATTAAATGCAGATGGTAAAATACACTTGTATTACACATTAAACTTTCCATGACAGAGGGGCAATGTGCTCAGCATAGCATATCAAGTCCATCCGGTCACATGATGTTGTTTCTCAGAAAACAGAGCAAAATGCAACTGTAAACCCGAATAATGTTCAGAATAATCAAATATATTAAGTTGTGAATACTCAAAGTTTCATAAATAGTACAACTAACTCAAATGTATTAAGTTGTTGTAAAATGTTCTTTTTAAGTACGTACAACTAGTATTTTATATTAAGGGGAACTATTGAGGATATAAGTGAGCATAACTTAAAAACATAGATGAGGTACAGTAAAACTTAGTGGAATTAAGTCATTAAATGCTGATATTGATATTGTACTGTTATTTCTATTGTTTCAAATAAGGATGATTGAAAAAAAAAACTTAACTGATGTAGTTGATGCTGAAATAGGCTGTGGTGTTCGAAATATCCATCTGCTTTCTGCAATTTTGCAAAATGAAAAAATCTGTCTTGAGATTCAATTCACAGTTCACAATTTGTCAAACCAGCAACACACTAAAATCTGCACGGGACATCTCGTTACAACCTTTTTATCCGCATTTACAAGAGCTTTGTCATTGAGAAATCCCCATGCATACAGGGACACAATTTTGGAATTGGATTGGATATGCATGCAAGGCTGCTAGATGGTGCTGTGATATAACACTGCCTTGTAAACGCGCATGCAAAGCAGCAATATTTTTGTGTTTTCAGCCACAAGATGGAAATGTAACAATGGCTTGGCTAATCATTGCAATAATTAAGGCCCCGTCCACACAGCAAAGCAATGAGGTTTCTTTTTGTCCCGGGTAGAAAAGATATTGAGACCACACTGGACCACCTTGTACCAGTACAAAACACACCCCTGAAATAAACAACAACAAGGCGTGTGTAGGCGTCTCTGCTGCTCATCTTTTTGTTTAACATCAGTAGATTTTCCTTCAATAATGCAACTAAACTTAACAGTGACTGCAGCGCTTGCTACTACCACTATTCTGGTCCGGACACCAGAGTAGTAGTCTTGTTTACAAATGAATGTTGCATGTGAAGCTGCTATTTGTTCTGGTCATGCTAGGCCTAAATAAATCCCTTTTACTCCAATCCATATGGCAATGCAACAGCACTGTTGCCAGATCTTTCCACTCTGGAACCTGTTCTCAAAAGACATCGTTTTGGGGTACCCATAATGCTGGTACCATGTGGATGTGAGGCTGAAATGATAACAAACTTTATCATATTCACTCAAAAATGTTGCTGTGTAGACAAGGCCTAACTCTGTTTCCCTACAGAAATGCACATATCCAGTGGTGTTATCAGAGGAGTAGAGATGTTAACTAGCCAGTCATTAGGCAGGTTTCATCTTACCAAGACCATTATGAACGGCACAGGCACTGTGAATGTTCTGACTGTAATGGACGCTGAGGGAGGCTGTTGTCTCTCATTTTGTGCCTTATCTTCTTCCTCCTGCCTCTCCTCCTCTTATCTCCACCACCTCTGTTCTTCCTCTCTGCATGAGGTGAAAAGGAGAAGGAGAGGAGGAGGGGGTTGGAGGAGTACAGTAGGGGGCCGTCGCACAGAGCCACTGCTCACAACTTCATCTAATTCAGACACTAATGACTGCTTTTTGAGGACTTAGAAAATGTAATCAATTCAGAGCTTGGTAAAACTTAAAGAAGAAGAGAAAGAAAGTTTGAAGCAGAAAAAAGTTTTGCCATAATTTACATCTCAGTACAACTCCACAAGGAGAGCAGTCTGGTCAAGTTTGTGCTATCATTTTTCATGCTCTTTATACAGTCTAAAGACCCTGAGGACAAATTTTAAGGGCAATCTTAAGAGAGAATTTTGCAGGCCATATTACCACAGAGAGAAAATGGATTTTCTCCCTGCCTCTCTGGGTTATATAATGCTAGCCTGGGTTTACTGAGATACGTTTCCATTGCAGCAAGATTATTTATAGCTTCTTGTGGTTGATTAAATGAGTGTTTTGCTCAATATACCATTGATTCATGATCATTACCTGCAATTATACGAGTTGAAGTATTTCAACAAAGTTGAAAGAAGTGCATTTTTTGTGAAGTATCACTACTTCAAATTGCCGTATTGATCCTATTAGGTAAAATATGGTTGCTTCAAATTGACATATTGATTCAATTAATTCAAGTATAGCTGTTTGAATTTGACGTATCGATCCTATTAATTGAAATATTGTTGCATCAAATTGATGTATATATCCTATTAATTTGAAGTATTCCTGTTTCAAATTGCCATGAAACCTTCCACATCACAACATGGCCCTCAGGTCCTCCTCCCCCATCCATCTCACCCCCCCTGTCTGCGTCAGCACCATGGGGGCCACAGTCTTTAGCCTCTCTGCTCCCAAGCTTTGGAACTCCTTCCCACCATTCATGAGTAACAGTGGTTCGCTCCCCATATTCAAATCCAGACTCAAAATTAGTCTATCCACCATAACTATTACTCTTCATCTTACTTTGTAATGTGCCTCTCATTTTTTCCCCATTGTATCATTCAGGTATTCTAATCACTTTTTAAAATCTTTCTTTCTTTTTTGGCATATTATATATTGTCTTTTTTTATTCTGCTGCACAGTGTACTTGCGTGTCATGAGCGGTGCTTATAAATACAAATTTTTATTATTATTACCTCCGCCAAGGAGGTTATGTTTTTGCCAGTCTGTTTGTCTGTCTGTTAGTTAGTTAGCAAAATAACTCTAAAAGTTATGGATGGATCTTGATGAGGTTTACAGGGTAGATTGGGTAATGCGGCGATCTGGAAATGATTCGATTTTGGTGGTGATCCAGGGGGGGTTCAAGATAACTCAAAAACCTATGGACGGATTTTGATGACATTTTCAGGATGTGTTGGGAGTGTCACAAGGAACAAATGATTACATTTTGGTGATTATTTGGAAGAGATCCTGGATTCTATTTACTGCAATGTAAAATTTCAAAGTGATCCAGGATCTCTTCCAGATCGCCACCAAAATGTTATCATTTCCAGATCTCCCCATTACCAACCTATCCTGTAAATAGATCCATCCATAACTTTTTCAATTATCTTGCTGAAATCCGCCATCTCCTCCTTGGCCATTGGACCCAATGAGCTCAAAATCAGTGAACACTATTTAGATAAGTGGGACATCAACTTATCCAAATTTTTGGGAAAAGTTGTATAGTTTTTGTGCTACGATGTCACTAAGTTTGTAAAGTTTTCAGAAAAATGACCACTGCATAAATTGCTTCAGCTCAGACATACAAACACCGATTTGGCTGAAATTTGATAACATACGTCTATCTTCCATGTTTGTATCCATTTAGTTAAAGACATTCCAATTTTGTACTATAGTGTCCCCTAGAAATGTACTTTTATTAAAATGACTGTAGTTCGCACATACGAACACCGATTTGCCTGAAATTTGACTTGGAAGTATATCTCCCGGGTCTATGCCTGTTTGTCAAATTAAATTATTATTTTGCAGTGCAGCGCCCCCTACAGATTTGTCAAATACACTGTTAGTAAAATGGCATTAGATTGAACATACAAATTGATTTGGCTCAAATTTAACTCGGACGTCTATCTTCCAGTCCTACACCAGTGAAATTGTGATTTTGCACTATAGTGCCCCCTACAAAAACCTGTTACTGCAGCCTAAACCATACATAGTTTGAAAAAGATCTTTGTTGATTTGTTCCAGTGCCCCCGTGTACATAACTCACACGCAAAAATTCACATCTGGATGCCAGAAGGTGGTGCTATACCATAAAAAACATGTTTGGAGTGATAATTCTCAAACCGGAGGTTGCACATTCAAAACACACACATACATAGATTCTCTGAAGAGTACTGAATCACATGGGCTAAGCCACAAAAATTTGGCCCTTTAGTTTTTTTTTGTAAAATTGTGAAAATGTATTATTTAATTTATTTTTGAATGAATAATTTCTGTAGCTAAATAAACTAAATGCTAAATGTGAGGTATCTAAGTCAAAGTAAAGACTATCAACAAAAAATTGAAGAGCCAATGTTGGCATATGTTTTTGAAGGTATCTCTTGAGTTTGGTGAATTTTGGACACTACGGGGTGCTATAAACACTGAAAATCTATATCTCTTAAACGGCTTCGCAGATTTTTACGAAACATTGTGGGTAGGATCAAGAGCCATTCCGGAAACTATATTTAGAAGGTCAGTGTGTTTGACCAATGTGGGTGTGGCTTATTACAGAATTTCTGAATTTGAGTGTTTTGAAGGCGTCGCTTAGCCCATGTGATTCAGTATTCTTCAGAGACTCAGACATCTATCTCCCGGGTCTACACCTGTTTTGTCATATGAAATTATTATTTTTGCATTATAACTCCCCCTACAGATTCACCAAATACACAATTAGTAAAATGGCATTAGATCAGACATACAAACACTGATTTGGCTGAAATTTGACTCAGACGTCTATCTCCCGGGTTTACATCTGCTTATCAATACAAATTGCAATTTTGTTCTATAGCGCCCCCTACAAATTCGCCTTTACAAAAATGGCTGTAGGTCAGATATACAAACACTGATCTAGCTGAAATTTGACTCAATTGTCAGGCTCATAGTTCTACACTCATTCAACACAAACCATTTCAAATAAGTCACTCTATAGTGCCCCCTACATATTTATACAAAAGCATGCGTTTCTGGCAGAATATCGCATCCCACAGTATAATATCATCCCGCTGTCGGCTGTCATTGGCACTCGCGCAGGAAGGGGGTCGCAAGGAATGGCGAAGGCCTTTGAGACTGCTTGCAGTCTTAATTTGTAGTTCTGATCATTCACTACCCTGTGTGCACACTTATTAGGCTAGTGAGTATTTTGACCATACCATCTTTTTATGTGTATTTTCCAACTCCAATCTACTGTATATTAATTCAATTTCTTATTTGAATTCATCATTCTCAAGGGATATACTATATATTTGTATATTAAGTGAAGCTGTTGCCCATAAATTATTAGCAGGGCAATTGTGGCTACATATGTAGTTTATAAACTGAGAATGTGAGGGAAAGTGAATAATGGATCCACTGTACATGCTTTGAGGATGTGGTCATAGAAAAGCACAATCTAAATCCATTATTATAATAACGTATGGAGCATTATTAAGCAGCTTCTTTACTTCAGGTAAAATGGATCAAAAAAGAGGTTTCAGTACAGTACTTGTCAAACAGATAAAATACTCCTGAATTATTTAAACTATTGCAACATGACCACCTGATTAAATGGTAAATGGACTGCGCTTATATAGCGCTTTTCCACCTTCATGGTGCTCAAAGCGCTTTACATTAGCCTCACATTCACCCATCACACACACACACACTACACCAGTAGGTTTCTAAGGTCAAAGGTCAGTCCTACTGGGGGCCTAAGTCAGGGTTCAGTGTCTTGCCCAAGGACACTTCAACATGTGGACAGCCAGAGCTACCAACTGAGCCACAGTTAATTTTAAATAGGCAACAAGGTTGTTAAAAAGGCACAAATAATCAGTAATAGATTGAAGATGAATCAGGTGGGAAGCAATTAGGAAGCCACTGGCCTGCAATTCCACTGTATTCCACCAATAAACCTTGCTGGAGTGTACAGAAGTATATTTATTTGAATTCATACACATTTTTGAAGAACACACAAGCCTGAATAATCTTTAACAAGCAATGTTAGATCTTCACATGGCTCCTTTAGGATTTAGGTATTTAAAAAAAATACAGTATAAGTGTGGTGCAATATAAGAACAAAAAAAAGCAATTGAAATAGAGGCCTAAACTGTTATCAGCCTCAATTTGATAAGTGAACTGGATATCGTAAGAGGCATTTCTCTGCGCTGTCAGACTGTATTGAGTGAAAAATATTGCTTAGAATAGCTCCAGGGCAAAGCAAGGAATAATTTATAAATCTCTGGCTTTGTACATGCATAATGATGTGCGTTTTTGAGCAACATATTTCCCACTTGTCCATGTTTGTGTACTTTATGGCATTGGTTTATTAGTTTATTAAATAATGCTTATGGCTAAAACTCTATTTTTCAGTCTTTGAAGAATGATGAAAAATGTGTGGACACTGCTCATGCTCTGAGTTCTGCACTGATGTATTCTGACCTCGACCCAGACCCTGAAGGACTACAGGAGATCATTCTGTACACAGTACATCTGTGCCTCTATAAACAAATAGATAAGATTATCAGGATGAAACTACATCCTTTATGTATAATACATTTTTACAGTATGTCCATTCCTACAAGGTAGATATTATTTATACTTTCCCTTTTTTAGAGGAGTAGACTTTGCAAATTATTTTATTTTAACATTTTGAAATTTCCTTATATTAAATAGGCATGTAGAGTCTATGGGCACTTTAACACCTATCTCATTTGGTCTGGACTTTCAGACTCTACAGTTTGAGCTGAACCAAACTTGCTAGAACACAGTTTCAGAATAATAAATTAGTACTTTTTTAAGGCAAAAAAAGCTGCAGCCTGATATGTTTGTTTGGCAATACCAAACTAATTAAAAACACAGAACTGTGTCAGTAGGAAGGCTTGTTCCTCTAACAGATGTGCATCATGTCTCTTTACTGCTATTTTTCACATCAACCAGTAGCATGTAAACTAATGCAGTGAAATACTGTGATACTGTGTTAAAGGTATGCACGTATACTACATTTGATCACGCTAGTATGTCGGCAGGAACCGAATAAGAGACAGGAAGAGTTAAGTGGGTTATGGGGGATTTTATTTGGGTCACCAAAAATATGCATTTCTAGCACTTTAAAACACTGTTTGTTTCTGATTGTAGTGTAACGTTCTGATAATTGTACTTATGACAGTGAATCGAGTTACAAAAGCTAATACCCATACTTCCAAAAGGTTTTACTGATGAAGTAAAACCTTTTGCCACAAAATAAAAGCATATATTGTATTTGATCTCAGCTGTAAAGCAGTATATTCAGTTCAATTCAATTTTATTTACAGAGCCCCAAATCACAACAACATTGTCTCACAGGGATTGTTCTCATCGATCACAGGGATTTGTTCTCTCCAACATTCAATCACAAAAATAGATGAAGCCCCAAGCATCCCCTGTCCTTAGACCCTCCTTCTCAACAATAAAAAACTCCAAAGCCCAGTGGAAAAGAAGAAATCTTGGGGAGGACCACAGTGAAGGAGAGATCCACTCTCATGGATGGACAGGCTATAGATGAACGTCTAATATATGAATATTTTTCCAGTAATATGCATGAAGTGAGGCTTTAATTTATCAAATGTATACTATATCTCTTTTAAACAGCAGGTTTGCAGTTATTGAGCATCGCAGAAGTGGTAGTAAAATGGACAACAACATTTATTAATGTACCAAACTGCTCCTCTCATCATTTTATTTATAAGCTCTATTATTAATCGAGTTTTGATGATTTGTCATTTTAAATAGTGGGTCCCAAGAACATGCTTACACAATGTAATCATATTTTTGAGTCTTGTTCATGAAAATTCCTGTTGAGTAGTCTGTCCTGTCCTGAAAGAGAAAGCAGTGAGTCAAAGCTGAGGCAGATGATGCTGACCCTGGCTTGTTTTTGTAAAGAAGCCATATTGCAATAAATCCATGAAGGTTATCAATGTCTGAGAGCGGCTGAGTGGGAAAGTGAATGAAAATCTAATAGGATGTGTTTGGTTCTTTCCAGAGTTAATGGTGTTAAATTCTGAGAGAAAAAAGGGGGCTTTGGCCCAAGAGTTGAGGTGGGGCCTTTAACAGGGGCCATAGACCTGTGGCATCCTGCCAACAGCTGCTAATAGAGCCATAAAGTAATTAGCAGGAAGTACTGAGAGAGCGGGTCGGAGGAGACCGAGACAGTGATGGATTATGTGACTGAGGAATACAAGAACAAAGGCAAGGATTTGCAGTTTGTCGAGTGGGAGACCAGAGAGTAGGAGAGGACGAACCGAAGAAGGTGAATTTCATGAGGATGACGAGAAAAGTGTTGGAGAGAAATAGGGTTTGTGTCATTTGATTTGACCATTACCTATTGATCAGTTTACAGAGATATAGACTGGCATATGATTTACAGCTTCATAATATATTGTTTGAGCATTAACATTGCAATGTACGCATGTGCAATGGTCATATGGCAGATCCTGTAATGTAGGAGACAAATGAGCTCAAAACTTTAGCATCTAATTTCATTAGAACCTGACACACACTGAGCACATCATAATCATTCTGAACCAGTTTGGAGTAAGTCACTGGTCACAAGACTGAAAAATCACCCAAAACCAAGGCTCGCTGCCAGAAAGAAAAGTTATGTGGAATTATTTATTTATTTATTTGTATTTGTATTTTTAGGTATTTGTATTGATGTATTTAATTTTTTGGTATTTTTGTATTTGTTTTTTTTATTTTATTAATTTTCTATTCATTTGTGTTTATTTATTTTAATTAATTATTTTTTATTATTATTAATTTTTTTTATTTATTTTGGCTACAAGAACGATGACACTTAAATATATGTTCTGTGTCGACCAGTAATCTGTTTGACCGTTTGCGTCGGCACCACCCAGCAGTTATATATTCCTGAGGATTTTTTCATATTGCAATATATATCACCAGGTGTGTGTGTGTATATATATATATATATATATATATATATATATATATATATATATATCCCTAATAAGATACCAATGTGTATCTGGTTGACCTCATTGTGTCCCTTCAGCTCTTTATAGGTGCCATTGTACTTACATTTATAGGGTGTACTGATTTCCTTTGCTAAAGAAACATGTTGGACTGGAGTCGCTGGAGATGGAAAATGGGGGAAACAAGCACATTTGGCAATTGAGCTGTTGAGCTGAATCTTGTTTTTGACTAGCTTCCAGGCAGATACCTTATAGAGAAGAAGTGTGCGGGTGTGTTTGTGCGTTTCCATTGTGTGCACTTATTCAAATCAGCCAGAAGACTTTGAATATGTAAAGTGGTACCAAATGTTTTCTGCCTTATCTTCCTGTGAGCTCGACAGCTGCATGCATTTGCTGTCCTCCCAGTCCACAGTCACGATGCAACCTTCCTCCAAAATATTGCAGGGCATTAAAAAATGAATGTTCCTTTGTGAGAAAGATTTGTATTGTTTTGCATTACAGAGGCAAAAAGCGCCCTATATATGATAAAAAAAAAAAAAATGGATCAGTATTTCCTTTTTAATAACAGCATCTTTGCAGCCTTTTCTTGTTTGTATAGCTTGTAAATAGCTTGTGTCTTTTTATCTCCCGTGTGCTGGCAGAATGGAAAATGTCAAAGCTCTTTTATTATGCCTAACTGTTGTGTATTTATTATGCTTTATTATTTATACAGCATGTAACGGTATTTTTGGCTTTGAATAAAAATTTAGACTACTGCAGGAAAGCAAGCATGACAAAAAAGATACATTTGTGGAAGGAAACAACATTTACAAGGTAATTTATATTGCATACTGTGTTTACGGTTTTTCCTAAATTGATTACTTTTTGATGTGATCTTCCAAATATGTATTATTGTTTGAAAACTCATTTCAGTGCCTAAGCAGTACATCTGTTTGTGTATACAGCACACACTTTTAAATGGTTCTTATTCACCAATTCACCAGTGACCCCCGCGACCCTTGTGAGGATAAAGCGGGTTCAGATGACAAGTGAGTGAGTGAATTTATAGTATATAGTTAAATTTTCCTACATTGTAAAACTGTTTTGGATGGAAAAAATACCTCTGTTCTGAAATATAACACTACAGAGTTAAAACACACAACTTGGTTTTTTTTTATTATTATTATTATTCCGGAGTAAAAGATGAAGATGCCAAATGGTTATCTATGGCATCAGAATTCTGTTAAAAATTGAGGGAATGAAAACATGCACACAAGCAACTTGATAACGATTACATGACAACAAGTAAGAGTCGTACTGTTGGAAGCAAACTAAAATGGAGATGAAAAGGAACACCAACAAATTGCTAGTGTAGTGTAACATACAATGTCTAACACAAAGCTAAATTCTGCTGCACATGTTCATCTGACTTTTGACAGTTTGAGGCAAAAACCAAAGGAAGCAAGTACTGTGTTGGTAACTTTTAATACAGTCAAACTGCTTAACCTGGTGAATCTTGGATCAATTGACAGTTGAAAGGAAACAGCAAAGATAAAGCATCTTATGTCAAAGAGCACTGAAGCACAGATTGAAAGTAATGGCTTAACAGAAACTGAGATTACAGATTGAAATATCAGATCAAGATAAAGATACGGTGGTTCTTTCTGGGTGGAAAGTAAATTGCAACCAGACAGACACTGCAAACCTCCGCCAAAAGCTAATAAGGTCACAGTCAAAGATAGGGTCACAGTGAGTGAGTGGATCTAACCTCTACAGCCTTTAGATTGTACGATTATCTGAACTGTTGAACCTGAAAACATACCTCTAGTACTTGAAATCTTGTTGATGCATTTAATAGTTTTGAAGATATTGAGTAGATTCCATTTTTTGATAATGGTGTTTATCTTCAGGATCTAAACTCTATAGCCCTTAGATTGTATGATTGTCTGAACCATTGATCCTGAAAACACATTTCGAACTTGAAATCTCGTGGATACATTTGATAGTTTTGAAGATATTGAGCAAATTAATTTTTTTTGATAATGGTGGTCATCCTCAGGATCTGATCCAGAAGAACGCTTCATTGGTGGTTTATATATATCGACTCTCTATGGCTGTGTTTTTTTGTGAGTGAATTGTAAAACATGAACCTCTATGACACCTCTGGCTGTCCACATGTCAAAGTGTCCTTGGGCAAGACACTGAAGTCTGAATTAGGCTCCCAGTAAGACTGACAGAACCTTAGAAACCTACTGGTGTATGAGTGTGTGTGTGTGTGTGTGAATGGGTAAATGTGAGGCTAATGTAAAGTGCTTTGAGCACCAAGAAGTTGGAAAAGAACTTTATAAATGCAGACCATTTACCATTGTACAAGATATGAATTTTGGAAAATTAATCCATTGTAAGTAAACTGGAAAATGTGGATTTTTGATCATTTTTTAAATCCAGATGGTTATCCGGATCATTCTCAAAATTTAATGGGAACTCACTTGGGTTAATACTTATCTCCAGAAATTATTTTAAGAAGATCCACCTAGAACCCACAAACAGACAAACGAACAAGCAGACAAACTGAACCAAAACTAAAACCTCCATGGCAGTGGTACCAATGATAAATATTACTCTATAAAACAATTTGGTAATAATTATTATCATGGTTACCATAATTATCATTATTACCTCAAAATTGGTATTGAAAAATCTGATTTAGGCAGCAGTACTGGTGCAGAGGTCGGGGAAAATACCAAGACTCAGTCCTTATATATTCATATTACTTACCAGGTAGTAATATACAATGATATTGACATTTTTGTTCTGAATTTACACTTATTGAAAAATATGCACATGGTCTTGATTTGGATCTTCTGTCCGTTAGTATCAATACTTATATTTCTGGAAGTGAACAAGAGTAGAAGGATCCACATCTGTTTCTTTGGAATATAAATAAAGTGACTGAATTTAAATTCCTCTTGTTTTTGTTTTTTTTTCCTACTCAGGCGCAATGATGAGGTGACCCACATTAAGATCCAAAACCTCAGAGCGACTACTATGACCTGTATGGAGGTGAGAAGTTTGCCACGTTGGCTGAGCTGGTGCAGTATTACACAGAGCAACAAGATCTTCTGCGTGAGAGGAACGGCCATGTTATTGAACTCAAGTACCCACTCAATTGCAAAGACCCCACTTCGGAGAGGTACATAACTAACACAACACACACATTCAAAAAGGCCAACATTTGCATATGGACTGATGAATACATGCAGCTACATAGCATGCATGTACATGAATGTATCTACAGTCAGTATACTGTGGATGAAAGATCCTCAGACGGACCGTATTTGTAGTTGTTTCATCGTGAGGGTTTTTTGTTTGTTTGTTTTTTTTCACATTGAAATGTAGTCTGAAAATGCGTTTCTTCATCCTCTTCCTGTGTTGATGAGCAGCTTGCTCACCTGAGAGCGGTTACTAACCAGGTTTATAGTGCAATAACAGAAACCTAATACAACCTCAGTGCTATGTCCACCTGAAATACTTGTCATTTCTTAAATTCAAATTTTTTTTTAGCATTTTTACTTATATTTTATTGATAGACTGACTTTAACTTGTAAACTGATTGACACTAAAAGTAATATCAATATCAACCATTTTTTAAAATCTTTAAACAACATAAGCATTGACAACAATTATATCTATTGAATAAAAGAAAGTAACCATAATGCAGTGGGGAAAAACTGAAATACTAACTGGCATTATCAAAAAAATAGAGGTTATTGTTAGGGATGCTAATTCAAATGGCTTTGGAATTGTTGCACATTCACGATTATTAAATTAATGATTTAAATATATATAGTTTTAGGAGTTAAAGGAATGGTTGGTGTTGAGGACTGATAAAAAGCCTTAAACATAGAAAAGATAAATGAGCTCATTTCATGCACAAAGGCAAGTTAGTGTGCTTTATATAAGCAAAAGGAACAATCAGAGGAAAATACAATTTCAATACCATAAAATGAAAGAGAAGGTATCATTTGAACTTGATTAAAAGAAAGTATACTTTTTAAGAAGTGTATAGGGCTGTGAATTGCATCCCTACAGGAATTAAGAATTCTGCTGGCAGCATGTTTAGTTGTATTTATTTAAATAAATTGTAGATTGTAGACTAGTTCACAACAATGGCAAAAAAATATATACTAATGGTGAATGTCACAACATCCAGAAAGAACATTGAACATAGTCTTGAACACATCTACAGGGATGCGTGTTTTTAAGATTTCACTATTTTGGCTTAAGTACTTTTACATATATCATAAGGATTAGTGTTAGGGTCATGTTAAAATTACAAAGCATAATAGCACGTATTGACAGATAATAAGATATAAAACCATGTTGGAAGCAGATTAGTGATTGATTGCCTACAAAGTTTACTTTGTACCTTCTTGGGCTTGTCGTTTACTCTTGCAAAATAATCCACTTTAGAGTTCCTATCTAATTCTGTAAACAATAAATGCATTTCTGTCCTGTTGATTTTATTTGCATTTTCATTTTGTGTATATAAAAACCAAATAGAAGCGAAGAAACCTTGAAATATTGTAATATTCTTTGTGAATGAGTAGTGATTAATGAACGGAACAATTCAATAAGTGCAATGCAAACAGATTTAGCAAATAATTATAAAATTGTATGAGAAGTGATGAGGAGACTGCAACCATCACTGAAAATATACAAGAACTAAACAGAAAACTAATATTAGATGGAAACAGCAATGAAATGACATCAGGTAGAGCTATAGAAAAAAAAAAGTCAGATGAAGGCTTTGAAAAACCACAGAAGAGATTGAAACAACACTATATAGAATAGAATAGAAGACTTTATTGTCATTGTGGAACACAGTGAAACTACAATTTAGCAGTTTCTCTCTCCAGGACCATCATAAAATATATATGATCTATAACAGAGGTTTATTTCAGAGGTAAATGTTTAGGTAGTTCCAGGTTTTTGTCTGATACAGGCTACATCTCTCAGCTTCTCGATCAGCAGCTCACATAGTAAGTTTTAAACCTTAACATTCATGTAGCACAGAAATGAGCACTTCCTTTGTTGATTTGCTAAAAATTTGGTTAAAACCCCTTTTGTTGGAAACCTGCTCTTAGTTAACATTTAGGGGTTAGTCTAAAAATATAAAAAAAAGTTTTGCCAGACACTCAAATTTGTTCAGCTCTAATGTCACATCTACATCTGTAATGTAGAAGGAAACGAATAAACACTTAACAAAATTCACATCACATATGCACCAATGCACAGATGTATGTATTTACCTTTTCTGTGTACACATGTACCCACCCACCCACCCACACATACTGCACTTCAGATGCAGATGCTCTTCAGCCACAAGCATAAACAGTGACATACTCTGAAGTGCTGCTGCTGTTTTTGTGTATTCTTACTGAGCATCCACATATTAACATCCTTCCAGCGCATATACAGGTTGGACAGAGCTTTATACTTCATCACACACCTACGCAGTTTCTTTGAAATGGGAGAGTGAGGCAGCTGTTTCGTTAATGCCAGGAAACCAAGCATATACACACACATACATAAAGAGGATGTTTTCTGGATTTCTTCAGGAGAGTCTGTATCATTTTTTTCCTTAGAAATCATCACTCTCCCACTGTGTCTCTGCTTGCTTTCATCTGAACAGGTTATGTACGATCTCTTTTCTGTACACATCTGCACGTTGCAATGTGTGTAATCTTATTTTGTATTTGGGTCTAACAACGTGTGATCTATGGTTTTGGTTTCTGTGGTTTTCCATTCTACATGTAGGCTCCTGTCAGAGCCTCCTACATGTTCTTGTTCACTAGACAGATAAAAAAGAAAAAAAAATGCACTGACAAGCATTGTTTTTCATCTGAAAATCAGCAGCTGAGTGAGGCTATAGCAGTATGTGAGACACTTTCACTCTTTGAGTAGGAGTCACTCATAATGCATTTATACACCATGGACATTATATTGAACTGTGATGCTACGATATGGAACATTTCCACCTTGAGGCAGGAAGTATATTGCCATTCCTCCCCCTCAGTCAGTCAGGTCTCAACCTCAGCTCTTGTCAGTCATCTTGGAAATTTGTCTGCCTTGAAAAAACATCTCGCCAGAGGCTGCTGGTTCTCTGCAGGAGTGGGATCAGTATGAGCAAATGAGCTCTGGTGTTGGCTGTTTTCACAGACCTTTTTTATGGTTTAGTTTCACTGTCTTTTTGTTTTGTGGTGATTATAGAGCAGCAAGCTTCACTTAAAAAGTCACCACTAGCTGTAGGCTGATTGACCCTAACGCAGTCACATTGACCAATGAGTTCCAGTAAGTGCTTTCTATAGTGCAGTGGTAACTAATGGGGTTAAAGCTCAATCTTTATTCATCCACCTGCACTGTGGTTGTATTTGTCCACTGGTAACACATTATTTAGCAGCATTTTAGTTTTTTTATGCTGATGAGTAATTGTGTTAATTTACATAACCTAGTTTGAGACATTGGTGATATAGCCAAAAATGTTGACATGATAAGATTTTTCAAACAGTAAATAAAGGGCGGCTGTGGCTCAGTTGGTAGAGCGGGTCATTCAATGGTTGACGGTTTGCATCCTTTTGAAGTGTTCTTGGGCACTGAACCCTACGTTAGGTGTGTGTGTGTGTGTGTGTGTGTGTGTGTGTGTGTGTGTGTGTGTGTGTGTGTGTGTGTGTGTGTGTGTGTGTGAATGGGTGAATGTGAGGCTAATGTAAAATGCTTTGAGCACCATGAAGGTGAAAAAGCGCTATATAAGTGCAGTCCATTTACCATTTAAATAGCAATACATATCATGACGAATGTCAAGCCAGTATTTGTTGGTCCATTAGACCATTATTTGTAGTTGTAAATATTTCTGTATAGTTGGAACATAAATACTTCAAAACATTTCAGAAATGTAGAGGTAGAACATTTGTATCACAGCCCTTTATTTTATTATTAGAGTATGTAAAATTAGACCCTAACAACGGATAACAATAACTAAACACCATGACAAACAAACAAACAAATAAATAAATCACAATATTCATAGCCACTGGTGTCCAAGGAAAAGGATCAAAATATAATACTATATAAACATGATATCAAATCATACTGTAATGATAATTATCATAGATTATTTGCTGTAATTAGAAATTATGAAGCCCAAATGCAAAAATTCAAGGGTTCAGAAGGAAAGCATATGCATATTTATCAGTGTGCTTATTTCCACACTGCACAAAATGAGGTCAGTAATTGATCCCTACACTACTCAGTATGAGACAGTAAATAAACAAACAAACTCCTAAATCCATTATTATTGACTAGATCTTTATGAATTTTGGCCTATTTTGATGTTTTTCCTCAATAAATCTTGGTAAAACTATAGATAAAACTGCTGTCCATTTCACTGAACAGCGCTGCGTGTGAGTCATGTGCTGTTGATGATGAATTTTCTCCTTTTCTCCCACATCAGGTGGTACCATGGACACCTTTCTGGGCGAGATGCAGAAAAACTGCTCACAGAAAAAGGCAAGGCTGGCAGCTTCTTGGTTCGGGAGAGCCAGAGTAAACCGGGGGATTTTGTACTTTCAGTTCTCACCAATGAAGAAAAACATGAAAATGTAGACCGCAAGACCAAGGTCACCCACGTCATGATACGCTACCAGGTGAAGTAACTCAGTATATAAGAGGTATTTAGAGCTGAAATGATTAATCGATTAATTGACTTGAATTGATTAAAACAAGTATTCATTTACACTTTTCCTGAATCAAAGCTTTGTTTCTTTAAACATTGGTTCTTTCACACGGACACGTATTATGGCACACATGATGGCAGCATCAACACAAGCAACATGGAGCATAGCTCAGAAGAGATGAGGACAAAAAGACAGAAAATGTCTATATGTTCACGTCTTTTTTGGAACCATCACTCCTTTAAACATTGAAGGTTTCACACAAACATTACAAATATTTGGCTTTTTTAAGCTGCATGTTAATTCCATCATAAGTTTAACAACTGTGTGCTGAAGACTGCAGTGCATATATTGTTTGTTGTTTATTTTTATGCTTTTTGCGGTTGGTTTCAGTTGGTTGAGGAATAAAGGACAAGTTGATTGCCATGTTTCATTTTTGTCACCTGTTCAAATAACTGTTTAATCAAAATGAATTAAATGAAATAATGAATAGTTTGATTAATTACAAAATAAATCGATAGCTGCTGCTCTATACTGGTTAAGTAGGGTTTGTTTTGTTTTACTGAGAAAAAAAATCTAGACAAAATAAGTTTACAAAAAGAATTGTTGTCAAACTTTTTTTCCAAAAAGAAAAATGATCTTGTCAAATAAAATGCATGTAATATTTTCTCCAGGTAATACTGACTGAGATTTAATACAATGTTTTGCATGGACAGAGGAACAACAATATTTTTCTTATTTTTAGTGAGACCACTTTTGCAAAACTCTTCAATTTACAAATATTGTTTCTATTTTAAATCACTGTTTGTTGGTTGTAAATGAGCAACAACAATTGCTTTTTCTTACTTATTGTACTTTTGAGAAATGTCCGCCTCATCTCATCATCTGAAGCCACTTTATCCTCACTAGGGTCGATGATTTTGACTTTAATCTTGAAATGTCAAGAATAAAGTTTAAATCAAATATGGACTTTAACGTCGTCATTTCGGAGAGAGAGCAACCATACTGTGGCTGCAGGGTCCGTGTACCTTTAAAAGTTGAAATTTTGAGATTAAAGTCAAAATTTCTACTTTAAATGTCTAAATTTCTACTTTAATCTCGCCATATGAAAAATATTTTTTTCTTCACATGTGGCCCTAATACTATCTCAATCTATTATACTGTTGTATAATAGATTGTTCAACACTTTTTTTTCTGCTGAAAAATTATTACATTTAAAGTTGACATTTCTCTTTAAATTTAATCATTTTTCAGCAGAAAAAAAGGTTCTGCAAGTGTTCAACAATCTATTGTTTGACAAAAAAAGTAAGAAATCCATAGTTTGTCAAAGTAACCTTGCCTACATAATGAACAGTTTTTGGTCAGATATGTTTTTGATAGTATTTGGAATGAGCTTATTTTTACTGCATGGTCAATAGGTACTTTTTCACATAAGATATTCTTGTTCTGTACTGTTGGAAAATCTGTCATTGTATTAACTGTCAATGTTGGTCTCCAGCAGGATGGTAAATATGATGTGGGTGGCGGTGAGAGGTTTGATACTCTGGCTGATTTGGTAGATCACTACAAGAAGAACCCCATGGTGGAGAAGAGTGGCATTGTTGTGCATCTTAAACAGGTAAAAACTTTAAGAGAACTAGAAAAGCACTCTGAGAGCGTTTTCTCAGAATGAAAAGAGGTCCACCTGGGAGGTTATGTTTTTACCAGTTTGTTTGTCTTTCTGTCAGTCAGTTAGCAAGATAACAATATAACTCAAAAAGTCATGCCCCCCCCCCAAATCACCAACAAAATCTAATAATTTCCAGGTCTTCCCATTACCACCCTACCCTGTAAATTTCATCAAGATCCATCGATAACCTTTTTAAGGTATCTTACTAACTAACAGACAGACCGACAAACAAACAAACTCTAGCAAAAACATAACCTCCTTGGCGGAGGTAAACATCGGAACCAAGTATTTAATTACTGAATCATCTTCATGGAACATGTTATTTAATTTATCCCTTTTCCAACAGCCTTTTAACGCCACCAGGATAAATGCAGCCAATATAGAGAACCGAGTACGTGAGCTCAACAAAGTAGCCGACAACTCTGAGAAACCCAAACAAGGATTCTGGGAAGAATTTGAGGTATGTCAGCGCCTTACAACTACGACCCAAAGAGACAAACTTTAAAATATGTCAGTAAATGCTTTTTACCATTTTGGACTCTGTTTAACAGGATTATTAAAATGTACTTGTAGTGAATTTTATTGTTAACTGTGGAATGGAATACTAGCAGTTCCATCACGTAACTTTTGTTATTGCCCATTATCAACAACACGTGAGTACTAAGGCAGAGTACACAAAGCACTTAAAGATAACCGGGCTGTTTTTGTCCGGATTTTCTTCTTTCCTGACCAAGGATGGCAAACTCCATATTATTTTATGTTTTATAAGATTGCTCTATAAGATTATCCTGTGGTCTGAGGTGAGTTAAGAGTCCATTTGTCCTGATAACACTGCTCTACAATTTCTTTTTTTCTTTTTTTTTTTTTTTTTAGGAAGTATCTACTTCAGACATTAAATGTGCAAAATCTAACACTACATTTACACAGCAGCTCTTAATGCACAATTCAGATTTTTTTGTGAAATCTAATTTTTTCTGTGCTCGTTGATATTACACATTAAATGCAGCTTTTAGCAGTCTTGGGTGTATAGTATCAACATGCAGGAAAGAGTTGTATAAATCAAGATTTAAAATTTTAAAATGTATAAAGCGGAGGCTTTTGCCTCCGCTTTATACATTTTTATAGCTTCTCTATATGAGAAGCTCTCATATAGAACTTCTCTCACATAGAGAGAAGCTCAATATGACTGACTGAAGGTATTTGGAGAAGATCAGAGATATGAAAGATACTTCTATGCTACGAACTTCACCTGTACCCAATGGCCCCACCCCCCTGGACCGGGGATAACTTTGACTTTGGGCATAAGTTACTACACAGTGGAAGAACCTCCTTTAACAGCTATGAACCGTTTTACTGTGGCTGGTAGATTTAGCATCTACAGCCTGATGACTGAAAACACTGTAGTGCTAAAGGTCAGCCTGTGGGGTCAAAGGTCAATAGTGACATGTTTATGTCCGTATGGGAATTGTAAATACATTAAACGAGGCATAAACTCATAATATCGTACCTCTGGGTTTTTGTTGTGTCAATCACAGGGGTAACTGAAAAACTTGGATAACAGCGACATGGCCAATCAGACTGAAGTCGCATTGCAAAATATCAGATACATATCAGATTTAGTATCAAATATGAAAGTGGCGTGGTCAGATTTGAGAACATTTACCTGCAGTCTGAATGGAGACTTTAATTAAATGAATCAGAAAACAAATTACTTTAGTGCTGGTTAGTTCATGTTTTTAATATATATGATGGTGTGTTATTCCACATATAACCTGGTTTGTGTACATGTATACATGTTTTGAAGTAGATCTGTTAGATCTGAGACCAATATTCCTTTGGACTAAAACTTATTCTCTTGTTCATTCTAAGAATTTCACATTTTGACCCCAAACTTATCTTAGAAACTTGAGCCAACCATCATTTAAGACTTGAGTTTTCTTTATTAGTAACAATAGCATTGTAATGATTTTTTTTTTTTTTTTTGGGGGGGGGGGTACCAAATTTGTGCTTCTTTTGCTTCTAAGTACTACATGTACTACAGTACTAAATGTTATAAATATGACCAGTACTGGTACACTTTAAATACACAACCCAGCTAAAAACTATGACTTGAGTTTCGTGGATGGAAGATACCACTGTTCATGAAGAACTTTTTATTGGATGTTGTGTAATATTTAAAGGCAGGCATAATAATGACTGTTGTGGAAAAAAGTTGCTAGCTAGTCTGATATTAAACCTTTGATGCATGAATTAGGAGAACAGTAGTCAAGATTTTCCCAAAGTGTTTTTATTCCTCTTTATTGAAATGTTTTTAATGAACAACTTTTTATGGAGTTATAAAAATACCCACTCAGCTAGAAAACATATGTATAAGCTCTGAAGCAAAGAAATATGTATTTAAAATGCAATATCAGAACACTATGAAATAAAACACTTTAATGCAGTTTTTGTTTAAGAAAACTGTTAATTACAGTCTAATAATAACAAGTAATTGATTTGCACATGCAAACATGTTAGTGCAGATCAGGTATTAAGAACAGCCAAGTTACAGTAATGATATGAACTGACTGATATGGAACTAAAACAAGAACACCCATGAATATACAAGAGAACAACTGCAGAAGAACTGTCCACTGGAGTGACCAGAATGCATCAAAGGGTTAAAGATACATTTCTTCTACTTTATTAGAAACCAAATAGTTGATGAAATAAATACTTAACTAGAAGTAAACAAAAAATATTCATCTGAACTTCAAACTCACCTTAAAAACTCTAGATGAGAGTGTTTTATCTATTATTGATGTCAAAGTCTTTTGATACCAATACTTTATACAACATCCATTTGACCGAACTCTATTGATTATTGTGAGTGTTTTTTATTTGCTCATTACACAGATGTCTGCTGAGTTGTGTACATCATTTTGTCATGTCAGTGTTAATTTTTATTAGTTATTGCACAATAACCATGAACATTCTCTCAAATAATGCAAAACGAGGAGAAAACGAGGAAATAATGCAAACGAGGAAATAATGCAAAACGAGGAGAAAACGAGGAGAGTTCTATCAAAATTGATAGAACTTTAAAAAAATCTAATAAATCAAAAATGACATCCTCTCTTCTACCTCCTACCTGTGTGCTATCTGGTTATAGAATATCTCAGTTTTTCCCCCATGTAGTACTAAACGTCTCAGGTAGAGATGTTGCAGATATCAGGACACCTTATGTGTTAGAGATTAAATTGCCTCAATTGCTCTAGTAATATTGTGTAGATATTATTTATTGAAAAATAACTTGTCACATTTGATGAATGTCAGGGACTCTGTTCCCTACTGGTTTCATTTATTGATCTATTTTATACCTGTTTGTTTTGACATGGGTATCTTTTTCCAGTGGTATTTGTTTTCTAGTCCATCAAAAGCAGGGGTAATCTCATCTTTTGAGTGATGTAATTGACTGAAGCTTATCATGTGCCTTTGCTCATGAGTTCCTGTTTTTGTCATATTCCTGAAAAGAACAGGTCGTGAATATAATTATTTTCTCCTGTGACACTGCAGTCAGTCAATGTCACAACGATGAAATATTGGATTCTTTTGTAGTTATTGTCTCAATACAAAGTCATTACAGTTTATTTGGCTTTGTTTCTGAAGCTTTACCAACATCCTGATGTCCATCATTTTTCCAGGGGCATGATTTCGTGACTCAAAGTGAAATTTCCTCTTTAAATTCAGACACAAAACTAACGTTTTAAGTGCTGTACAACTGACACTATAAAAGACATAATGAAATTAAGATTCCGTGAAGATTCAACAGCCACATAATATGCATTTTTCACAAGCCAACTTGGAAAAACTAAGAAATATGAAGATTCTAGCAAGTCTCTAGGAGTGTAGTGTCGGACCTTCTTTTTGTGAATTAAGAAAGGTTTCTAGGCTCCACAGAACTCCTGAATTGACCCTTTAACAGTATCGTGAATCCTTTCCAGTTAGATATACAGTAGGAAATGGCCTCTTTCACCCACTGACTTATGAAAGTTATCATTTTGACTTTTAGTTTAATCAGGCTGATGTCTTTTGGAGGAGTTCCAAGACCTTCTTGGTCATTTAAATAATATGGAGTATCAGAAATACAGATTATAGTTATATTGTTACAAAATGTCAACCATTTTATTGGAAAAACTGTCATAAAAAATAGCTTGCTAACAGCATTGATATTCTTTTCAAACACATTATTCTTATTCTTATTCTTATTCTTATTCTTATTCTTATTCTTATTCTTATTCCTATTCTTATTCTTATTCTTATTCTTATTCTTATTCTTATTCTTATTCTTATTCTTATTCTTATTCTTATTCTTATTCTTATGTTCCAGTGTAAGAACTAACCTAAAATTAATTTTGACCTTTGTTCTAAATCTGTGTCTTGTTTTTTCTGTAGTGGACGTGGACAGACTTTCCATGTTTCTAATTTGGCATAGGGAGTAACTAGTGGGTAATTGATCATGTTAATGACTGTTAATGGGAAGGCCACACACATTAGCACTGGTCTCCTCTTGATTTGCTCCACTTAGAACTCTGTAGTCCTACCAGTGAATAATGTGCTAGTGAAACTGGCCAGTGAGTGAAGCATTACAGCTGTTGTTCCAGCTCTGTTACAGTGTGATGGTATATTTACAACATGTACTATTAAAACTAATATACCAGCACTGCTTTACACTCCTTTAAAGTTAGATATAGTTGGGTATGAATTAAAGAAAACCCTGCTGGGAGTAATGCTCACAGGGTGACATTCATAGGACAAGAAAACTCCTTCCTTTAATTTGTCCTGTCATCAGTTGACGACTTCATTTTAATGTGTTGATTGTTTTTTTTCCACAGGACGTTTTATTACAAGTGTTTATTTTCTTTTCCTCTTATCACAATTTTTCAGGTACTTCAGCAGCAGGAGTGCAAACTGCTGTATCCCCGGAAAGAAGGACAGAAGCTAGAAAACAAGAGTAAAAACAGATACAAGAATATCCTCCCCTGTGAGTCACGCACCAACCTGCCATTTCCTGTCTCCCCAGTTTCCTGTGGAAACTGTGACACAGAGAGACAAGAGACAAAGGGGCCTCAGTAGATTGACAATTCTGTTTTGAGAACCTCTCCATTGATATACATTATGAAAGAAAAGTCCTGAAAATTACTGTGACATATCTATACATTTGGTTGTGCTGCTTTTAATTCTTTAATAACAGCTGGACTTTGTGTTTTCAGTTGACACAACTCGTGTTGAAATCAGGGAAATGGATCCAGATATTCCTGGTTCTGACTACATCAATGCCAACTACATCAGAGTGAGTTTATGTAGTATATATTCAGAAGGCTGTTGTCTTTATTTTTTATCTAATAAAAGAAACCGCTGTTGAATATATTATTGGTTAACTGAAGGTTCTTCGTTCTATAAAATAACTGAAAATGGTGAAAAATGTCAACCAGTGTTTACTGAAGGCAAAAAAATGTGGCTGTAGTTCAGTTGGTAGAGTGGGTTGTCCAGTGACAAAAGGGTCGTTGGTTTGAATCCTGACAGACACACATGTGATGTGTGTCTGTCACTCTCTTTTGTTTTGTCAGCCCGCCACAACTGTCTTACCTGCAGCAGCCACGTCTTGTTTAAGTCTGACTGTGTTTACACACTGAGAGAGAAAGAAAGAAAGAATAACATGCGACTTGTCGACTCCTCCAAATTTAAGTCAACTTGTCCATATGTCTATTCCACTGACATTTGACAATGTTTCTTGTGTGTCTTTTTATTCTGCCTTTATACATGGAAGACTCCTTCATTTCAACAACTGCACTTATATAAAACTCATAAATTCTATATCTTGTACTCAATATGTAATGTTAAGAGTACAACTCAACATGGTGATTTACATGATGATCATTCATGTGGAACAAGGTGCCCATTGTGACTCCAACTGTCATTTGAGAACTACAGTCCTGAGTAAAAATAAACAAAAGTGTTGCATTTTCATTGTCTCTGAGTATAGTTTGAATGTTTTGTTAGCAATGTTTTGTATTTGTTTTGAATAAAAACATTACAAAAAAAGGATATTGCACCTTGCAGTGAGAACATGCTACATTAGTCATTATAAGCATATTCTAACTACTTAAGATACTGTATTCTTTGTCATGAACAAAATGGTATTGTCTTGTACAGAGTATGCATGAAGATGGGCGTCATGTGGAGGAGGGCAAAGTCTTCATCGCCACACAAGGGTGCCTCCAGAACACAGTGATTGACTTCTGGAAGATGGTTTATCAGGAAAACACACACGTCATTGTCATGACCACAAAAGAGATGGAACGAGGACGGGTGAGTTTTACCACTAAAGAGGAGGTAGCTTTATTGTCTGCTGGTGTGACTGCAGTTCCATTTAAACTGCCTCTGTTATCTCCAGATCCACACTCCTTTGAAGAGTTTGTTGTTGATGGTAATGGTCGAGAACTTTGAACTTATCAACTCTTACATTTGAGTGCTGAATGCTGCTTAACATCCTCAATTGACCTCAAACTAAGCACAAGAAAACAGTACTTCATTTATTATTTACAATTATTTACAATTTATTTACAAAAGAGGACCGAAATCAGGCCAAGCATGTGTGGGTTTTCAGTGCACAGGCTACTGTGTAAGAAATGCCTTGATGGACACACTTCTCACACCTCATCAGAATACCATCTGTTATAGTTCTATTGATTCATAGTAAGTGCTGGTATTACATGTACTACAGGTGTCAGAACATATGGACACACTAGTGTTCAGCAATATTATGACATCAAAGTGATTTTCAAAATAATATATTTTTAACCCCTCCCCATCAATATAATTGTTTTGTATTGAGGAAGAAAACTGCGCCAACAAGTGAACAACTTTTATATTCACTTATTGGCACTAGCAAAGTAAACCCCCCAAAAAGAGCAAAGTAGACGAAAATATTGATTTATTTAACCTTTATTTACCCAGGCAAGCAATTAAGAACAGATTAATGTTTACAAGTGCAGCCTGATTAAAGAGCAGTGGGTCTTTGAGGGGAAGGGGTTGGGGGGGGGCTAAAAGTTAAAACAAGATTGCAGAGAAACTGTCAAAAAATAGGCACAATACAACACATGAATATCAGAGAGGCGCGTAAGAGACAGTATTCAATAGGTGCCACAGTCTACTAAGGAATTGATCCAGATTTTGCTTAAAAACAGAGAAGGATGTGAGGACAGTGAGTAAGTTGTGCCTATTACAACCTATACCTATTACTTAAGATGGATATAATAGTGTTGAATGGTGTCACTTCAAATGATGAAAAGGCTTTTTCCTCTACTGTGATATAATTAAAACAATTGTTTTATCATGTTACTAGTTAAATTCACCAGTATTAGCTAGAATATTTTAATAAAGAGTTTCATAAGTTTACGTAACATGGATATAGTCAGCTTATATGATCTGTATGCAGACTGAACTTTACTGACTATCAGGATATGACTTTAATTAATGTGCAAGAAAAAAAACATGACTCAATGTCATCTATCTGTTGCTACCACCATAAACAATGAATCCTATTATTGCAAAAGTACTAATGTGAATGTAAAAATTACCTCCTAGTTGTTTTGGGCTTGTCTGTTGAGATGGGTGAGTGTTTTTGTTACCCCACACCTGAAGGGAAGAGGGGTATTGTGTTTGAGTTGGTTGTCTGTCTGTCTGTCTGTTTGTAAATAGGTTTATGCAAAAACTACCAGACAAATTTCCATGACATTTTCAGGATAGGTGGCCCAGAATATATCCCATAAAATTTTGGTGAATGTAGGTCAAAGGTCACAAAAATGTGTTTTTGCAATGATAAGAGATTTGGCAAATCAGGTAAAATATGTGAGATTGGGGAGGGGTTTGTTGTACCAGGCACTACTTTTTGTTTTTGTTTTTTGTTCTTTTTACTCCAATCATAACCAAATAATTTCTTGTAAAGGATCAAGGAGACTTAGACTTTATGGATTCCACTTGACTGTACATAGAGTTGTCACCAGCACACATATCAACATTAAATAGAAAATAAAGATATGCAGAGGAGGCAGACGTATCACAAATACACTTAGTTGTGGTGGGCATAGTGACAGTTCTGAGGATGGGGAGAAATATCAGTGGAGTCTGCTGTTTAAAGTGGTTATGGCTGGTGGGATTCAGCTTCTTCTCAAGTGAAGAAGCTGAGAAGAAGTCCGTCTGTACATTTGTTCTGCTTAGGATATTTCTGTGTAATTTGTTGCTGAAAACCTATTGTTTTCTATGTCATGGCAGCATCCACATTATGACATGTGAACATTTTTGACATTGCCAGTTTTATCCCACAGGAATTGGACAATATCAGTCTGTGAGCCTCCTTCCCTGTGTGCCATAGATCCATAGTAGTTTCTCCATGACCACAACATGTTTACTAGGCTTAAGATAAACTTAAATATGCATGACTCTTTTTTTCTCCCTAAAATAAAAATAATCTTTAGACTCCTAGAAGTAGTGTACAAGTTAACTGTATTGTACATATTTAAGTGCTTGTAACATCACCAGAGTTGTTCCAACACACACCCCTAAAATCTGCATTTCTCCAACAGTCTCTTTACGACTGTGATTCCACAATATTTTACATGAAAGGCAGTATTTGACTGCATTAGCTGATTCTAAGAGAGAGGGCTGAATCCACAGTCAGCATGACGGTGTGGGGGTGGTGCAGGCGATGGCTGACAAGGATAGTATGACAGTTAAGCTGATTGGAAAGCTGCTTGAGTTGAGCTGCTTCTTTAGATTTTCTAATACCCACCACTCTTCCCCTCCTCTACCTTTCTCTCTCTCTCTCTCCCTCTCCCCATCTTTCTTCTTCTTTTTCTCTGTAAATCAGAACAAATGTGTTCGCTACTGGCCAGACCTCCACTCCACCAAAGAGTTTGGCAAGGTGCTGGTAACGAACGTGGATGAGAGGCCCGCACAAGACTATGTACTGAGGAAGCTGGAGGTGACCCGTCTAGACCGGGTAGGGAAATCTGTGTGTACTCAGAGTTGACCCACTGACTCCAGGTCAGACCTAACCCCTCACATAAACACACACATACACCACTATTCTTTAGCACCTGTTTGTGCTTATGGTAGTTTCAGAAGCACAAGAAGTAGGTTGTAACTGCACACACCAAATGAAATGTTCCAGATTTCCTGCACTTTAGCCTTGAATGAAAATCCTTTGAGTCAAAGTATTATATTTCCACATGGATACAGTAAGTCGTAAATCAGTGCGACAAAAGGGGTTTTGTTGTCGCTGAAGGGAGCGAATTGGACAAATTCCAGCTAATACTTAGTGGAAGCTCCTTTGATCTCAGCACATAGTCTTACTACAAAGAGGTGGAGCCACCAGAACAGTCCTCTAAGTCTGTCTGAGAACAATTCAGAAATTTTCTCACAAAAGTTAATGGCTATGTCCACTTCAATTTACCTCAGTATTTTTTTCCCAGTAATTTGTTTATACACAGTGCCCTCTTAATTAATTGAAGCAACTCTTAGGAAAGCTGTCCCAGCTCTGTTGCAGTACAGCTTCTTTAATTAAATTATTAAATCGGTGCACAATGTTATTGCTAGTATATGTGTGAAATGTAACTTTTACATTTGTCAAATGAATACTGCAATGTCATCATCTAGATGTCATCATCTATCTCATGACAACAAAGAGAACAAAGTGAATCCCTTGCTAAGTTAAAAACTATTGTAACAGTGAGTTTTCCTGGAAAAAAACAACTGCACACACTAGTTGCTGCGTTGGCTAATGTTGAGTCATACTGGACTTAAGTATTAGCTACTCAGCATAAATACACTGTAAGACACAAAAGAAAGAAAATCCACGGTCTTTATTTTATCTAAAAGCTTCTTCCATTAAAATAGGCTCATTAGTTTTAATGTACAAAATGAAAGCAGCAATAAATCTTCACACATTAGACATGACTGCTGAGACATGCATACAGAACACAGAGATATGGAAAAAGACCTTTGTTCACTGCCAGAGGCAGTATGAAGGCCAACATAACAGGCCCTATTGTATATATAAAGCTGCATTTCCACTACATGGTATCAATTCTACTCAGGGACCATGTATAGTACTATTCCTTGAGAGCATTTCTGTACAGATACTATTGTACCTGTCATTGTGAAGCGCCGTCAAACTTGTGCTGATTTATTTTTTTTCGGCAGAAATGTCTCAACCTCCATGACTGACCGTGGTGTAGTGTCGCGGAATGACATCATTGCATTGTGAACTGAATTTAACTGACTGCTCCGTTTACTGTAACTCCAAATTAGTTCTTTTTTTTTAATGGCAGATCACACATTGATTATGCAGATTATATTAGATTATATTAGATTAGATTAGATTAGATTAGATTAGATTAGATTAGATTAGATTAGATTAGATTAGATTAGATTAGATTAGATTAGATTAGATAGTACTTTAGGGAAGGGGATACTTTAGTGGATAGGGAGGGCTCCTTCAGGGAAATGATGGTGCTTCATTTAACATATCACAGGGCATCATATCATAGGGCATGGTCTAATCACAGCTGGGGCGGCTGTGGGTCAGTTGGTAAAGCGAGTCGTTCAATGGCTGAAGTGTTGGCGGTTTGCCAACATGTGTAAGTGTCCTTGGGTTAGACTCTGAACCCTGACTTAGGCTCCCAGTAGGACTGGCAGAACCTTAGAAATCTACTGGTGTATGAGTGTGTGTGTGTGTGTGTGTGAATGGGTGAATGTGAGGCTAATGTAAAGCGCTTTGACCACCATGAAGGGGGAAAAGTGCTATATAAGTGCAGTCCATTTACCATTTATCACAGGACATATCAAACAAGTGAATTCGCCTGGTCTGTCTAAACCAAGGTCAGGTCCTGCAGCCCATGGTGCTCAAAGCCGCTTTACATTCGGTTCACATTCACCCATTCACACACACACCCGCAGGTTTCTAAGGTTCTGTCAGTCCTACTGGGAGCCTAAATCAGGGTTCAGTGTCTTGCCCAAGGACACTTAGACATGTGGACAGTCAGAGCTGGGAGGCGAACATCCAACCTCTCGGTCATTGGGCAACCCACACTACCAACTGAGCCACAGCCACCCAAATCTGTGTTTGCAAATGATAAACACAGATAATTCACACTCATCATATTATTGCTTGGAACCTCAGTGGAGGTGACAAAAAATGTAGGACCAGATACCAGATACCTTTTTCATCGTGGAAATGCCCCAAAGTGGGTAGAATGGGGTAGAGGTCACACTAGTGGAAACACAAACGATATTAGTATAAGGAATGCAAAACTGCTTTTTGCTGCTTCCTTCTTGTAGAAAGAGCCTGCACGGTACATCTGGCATTATCAGTACCTGAGCTGGCCAGACCATGGAGTGCCCAATGAGCCCGGTGGTGTCCTCTGGTTCCTAGAGGAGGTCAACCGCACCCAGAGCACCATTCCAGACACTGGACCTATCGTAGTCCACTGCAGGTACAACCACAAGGGATCACTGAAAAAGGAGAAAAAGAATACTATTCTACTGCTTTTCCAGTCCTCTGCTCAACTCACACTGACTGTATCTATTTTTTATTTCTATTATATGACAGTGACATCCACCATGCACCTTTTCAGATACTATTCCTAGAATCATTTTGACCAAGTTTCCAAGTTCCAGAGTGATACTAAACATGTCATAAAACCACGCACACCACATTGCCTCTTAAATAGATGCACATTGTACAGAAGATGATGTCACAATATGTTCACACATTGAGGGGTTTCTTTGCCAGCACTGGATCTGTAAATTGCTGGTACCAGATCCAATGTTGAGACTGTCAGCAGAGAAGCATAATACCTCAGTCACAAAGCTTCGTATGAACAATCAGTTCGTACAGCTCTCCTGGTTCGTACAAATTCTGAAGTTGTCTAATGAAGTCAGTATGGCTACCGTTCAAAATGCAAGACCAACTTGAGGACTGCCTTGAGACAATGGCATGATTTTGTGTTGTACGAACATCGCAGTTGTCACAAGATTACTCACCTTGAGAAGGTCATATGGACCATAAATCATTTGCATAGTGATTGTAGCCCTTCGTAACAGCATTTGTGACTGACTTGACTTCTGCTATAGTGATTACAGTGTAAATATGACAAACGTTTATCAAATCTCACTTCAGATAAAAAAAAAGAAAAACATTGTTTTTTTGTGTTAAAAATGAACAAGACATAATATACTATAGAAGTTTGTTGTGAGTTTCAGTGAATGGACTAATGCATCTATGGTTCACTGTTGTCATTTCCTTTTAACATGATTCTCAGGGTTTACTCCGTTTATCAAAGGTCCATACATGGAATCTGTTTGTTCCATTTTCTCAGACATGATATCATTGAAGAGAGTTTGACAAATTTAGTACAAAAGTTAACTGAATTCCATCATGAGCTGATAATAATGTGGTGGTCAGAAGTTAGATGTACACATAGCCTGTTGTGGTTGGTATATACTGCCACAAAACAGTAACTCTATTTTATTTTTATTTTATTTTGGACGCATCACCACACTTAATCCACATTTTTTTCCACATCACGTTTGGAAAAAAAAAAGAGTGCGTTGTCTTAATGCGCATTATCTGCACTGCTGTTCATATCACTCAGGTTAGCTAGTGGATGCCTCTTCAGATGGCTCATCTAACGTGAAGTATTTCCACACATGCAATGTGTGTCTGTCATTCTCTTTTGTTTTTCATTAGCCCACCACAACTGTCCTACCTGCAGCAGCCACATCTTGTTTAGGCCTGGTCTGTATTCACGCGCCGAGGGAGAGCGAGAGCAAGAGAGACAGAGAGAGACAGAGAGAGAGAAAGAATAACATGTGACTCCTCCAAATTTAAGTCCACTTCTGCTACGGGAGTCGACGTGTTGACTAGTCAATGTTTCTGTTAATGCCCTTATATATATATATATATATATATATATATATATATATATATATATATATATATATATATATATATGTATTTGTATATACTACTATAAACAGATCAGACTCATATGTTATTTAACTCTAAATTAATATTAAGGACTAAGTGAAAAAGTATAAAAAAAGTTAAAGCCTTAAATTTTCAGGTTTTAAAAGAACAAACCCACTCAGTAAATCTTATTTTGTTTCAGAATGACCAAAACTTTAAACAAAACAGTAACAGGTTGATTTGATCAAGTATTTGTGAACACACATGGTTTGACTCTTCTTTGATTTGTCCATGCAGCGCAGGCATAGGCAGGACGGGCACTATAATCGTCATCGACATCCTCATTGACATTATTAACCGCCAAGGTAGGAGACTGGAGCTGGAGCACACTACCACTTAGAATCTTTCACCTGTGTAAAGTACTTAGCTCAATTGTGCTTGTATGTGTCTTCATGCCTGTCGTCCAGGCCTTGATTGTGACATCGACATCCCGAAGACCATCCAGAGGGTCCGACAGCAGAGGTCAGGCATGGTGCAGACCGAGGCCCAGTATAAGTTTATCTACATGGCAGTGCAGCAATACATAGACACAGCTCAGAAGAGACTGGAGGAGGAGCAGGTATCACTATTACCATCAGCATCTGGAGCTCTTTGAAATTAACTCAGAACTTGGTCCCTTAACTTGAAACCATGTTGATTGCTGTTATCACTTTTCAGAGGAATAAGATGAAGGAGAGAGAGTACTCCAACATCAAATATGGTCACATGACCAACTCGAGATCCAAACCCAACATGGCATCCTCACGTTCTTCTTCTGTGTAAGTGTGACAAATGTCACAATGCAGATTTAGCCCAGTCATGCACATAATTCCTCTATTATTCAAAACATGGCAGTATTAAACACTTCAGTAGCTCTTCTTCCAACTACAGATTTTTCCAACTATGACATACAGCATGGGTTATGCTGATATTACTCATGTTTTATGACAGTTCTTTTGATACCACATACAACACATTTGGAATGTGCATCTCATTTGCAGGTTTTAACACAGGTTATAACACACATCTCCTATTATAAATATTCTCTTGGGTAAAGATAGATGCTCTGAAAGATTTAAGAAGGAGGCAATGAAATGTCTTTCACCAGTGGAAAACCCTGTGTTTAAACAGGTTATGCAGAGCAGCATGTAAACAGGAAGATTAGTTGAATATAAATCACTTCTTAAGAATTTTGTCTTCGGAAAACAGGCAAAAACCTGAATATATTATATGTCAACATAGTCACTGACATTTTATGCAGTAGAACAAGAGATAGTGTTGGAATTAAATATATTTAAAATGCATATTCAATTTCTTCTTAGAATCTTGATATGTATTTGGCTGGACAAAGAAAAAATTAATCTAACTCAGTTATAAGTAAGATAAAAGGTTATATCTTTGTATGTAATTTAAAACGTCATTTTATTCTCAAACACACTTTTTTACCATAGGTTTATACTGTTCAATACTGGCTTAAGACCAGTTTCTGGCTAAGCAGAAATGATTCACACACATCATATTTCTGATCAGCTCCCAATGTCCCTGAGCACATCACAGTCAAACCAAACTGCATAACATTGTAAAAATAATCAGACTGTCATCAGGCTGTGCAGTTATGTATTTGCAGAACGTTGCAACTTACAGATCCATTATGTGTTTAGTTTATAAATTACAAGTTTAAGTTTGTATATTTGAGATAAAAAATACACATTTCAACTTCCACATTAACATAGTCGGTCATACTTTTTTGTGTGCTAGCTAATGACTTGCTCTTTTTAGTGAACATACTTTTTCTTCCTGTAAAAAGAAATACTGAATTTTATTTATATTTTGATTAGAAATGTTTTCTTATACCACTATTTTATATTTTACTTTAATATATTGCAAAAACAAGATTTTTTTAGGTATCTGTACACATCTCTGAGTAGCAAACTAGGTCAGCTTCAATGCCTTGTGTAAAAATGTCCTGTGTTTCCATTCAGAATGACAAATGATGACTCATCAAGTGTGTACGAGAACATAAACTTTAAAAGTTCTCAGACATCTTTTAGCAGTAACACCAGGAGGTAAAAGTATGACGGTAGACCTCCACCATCCTCTTTGGCTGCTCTCTGTAAGTATTTTGTAAATTTCCTTCTATATTTTCCACATTTTGTTTTATTTGTTAACAAAAATTATATATACTTCTTCAGCTTTAAAAAAGAAAAGATCATTTACTATTCTGATTTTATTTTGGCACTTCTTCATTTAAGTACATTGCAGCAATTGTAAGCAGGAAAAATACTATTGTTGTAGGAAAGGACAGAGAATTGACCAAAAATGAGGACAGAAAGAGTCAAGTATTGGTGAAGAGTTCAGTACTGTGATAGCGTGAAGAAAATGTGGGGCTTCATGATATTAGAAAAAAGCGACATTGCAACTTTTTTTTTTACCCTTGCGATACATATTGTCATATGCAAACGGTCAAACAGACAGAACATACATTTCAGTGTCGTCCTTCTGACAGCCGAAATAATTAAATAAAATGAATAATTAAAAATAAATTAAAATAAAAAAATTATTAAAAAGACAAATAAGTATAAAATTAATAATATTAAATATAAAATTAATAAATAAGAAATACATAAAAGATGCATAAAAATAATCAGAATCACCTTTATTGCCATGTATGTGTACACATACAGGAATTTGCTTGTGGTTACAAGTGGTGCCCTCATGTACCAATAAGAAGAGAAACATAGACTAGACATAACAAGACATAATTTACATAACATAAATAACATAACATAAAGAACAGCATGACATAACAAATAACAGACAAGAGTGCCTATGTGGTTATGTGCAATGGTTGAGTATAGTGATCTTATGTACAGGTTTATAAACAGTATTTAACAGTATATACAGAAAAATTAATAATTAATAAATTACAAAATATAAAATTAAGTAAATAAATAAATACAGTTAAAAAATATATACAAATAAAAAAATGTAATTAAAATAATTGCAGGACTTGTGATGTGACTATTGCGCACACATACATTGAAATTCCGATGCTCAAACAGTGTGTAGCTCTACCACAAATATAAATGTGACTAAAATTCTCATCAAGGATGACTGAGGGTATAATTTTCATAATATTTGTCTAGATTATAAAACCCACATCAGGACCAAGACTTGATGAAAATGAGATGAGATGCTAACAGACAGCCGATACTACTGATGCACATGGCATGTGTCACAGATACTAAAATGACAAGTCTGAGGCGCTCATGTCTCATTTTGGTAAATGTCTGCTGCCTGGTCTTGTATTTCCTCTTCTACTCCTGTTTACATCTCAGGTGCGATATAGATGATAGAATAATGAGTTAACTAATGTACTGTTTAGAAACTTGTGACTACCATATTTCTAGACATCTCATAGTAACATAAAGAATCACTAATGATGTGTTTTGCATTGCTTTGGCAAAAATGTAAAACCCAGGCAGAAATGTGGAACCCACTGTCGTGAAATATGATCTAAAATCTTTTTAAGTTTGTCATGTAGGTTATCACAGACTAAAGAAACACTTTTCATGCTGACAGAACATTCATGCACACCACAACTATACAGCGCTAGCTGTAAAACTCCTTCATTAAATTATGCATAAGAGTCTTACCTTGTCACAGACATTTAATGTATGGGAACTTCCAACACACAGACACATAAAACACACATGGTGGTGTTTGTAATCATCACTTGCAGACCAAACTTTTTTAAAACTATATTTTCCTCCATAGTTTAATATATATATATATATATATATATATATATATATATATATATATATATATATATATATATATATATATATATATATATATATATATATTTAACTTTGCACCTGTTTCCTCTATGCTTCAAGAAAAAGCTAATGAATGTATTTATAGCCACATCATTTACATACATTTGTGGACTACATTTATATTTAACCGTCATTTAACCTGGATTTTGTCAGAGGCCTTCATGGTGTGTCTGTTATTAACAAATCAGTGTCCCCATAAAGATAGGAATACAAACACACACGTTGCATATTGCATCTTTAAAAACATAAACTGTGCATGTGTCAGTGACACTACATTTGCCTCTTGAGCTGAGGTGAATCTTTTTTCCTTGTGTATAAAGAAGCATAGCATTCAAGGCTAAAATTACAGGGTGGCCACATAAAAAAAGATTTAACCTGAGCTCGCCTTAAAGCAATAAAAGATTACACTTCAATTCAAATGATATTCATCTCCAAGTCTCCGAGTCTCTTTCATAGTTTGAGTCTGAAAGTGAGAAATGGAGCACAGAGGGAATCCAGGGCTGTAGAAAACAGTGACTCATGGTTTGGTTAGGGGTCATCTGCATTAGTCACAAATCTACAAGGTGCTGTTTGAAACACTGCATTTTAATGCAAGTCAAAAATAAATGCTTCCAGGATTTCCCACAAGCACTTATTGTCTTATAAAACATTAATTTTTAGCACTGAGAGTGAATGAGATTTCAACATAGCCCTGGTTTTACTTTGGGATTCTTCATTAAGACTGTTTAAATTCCATAAACACTTGGTTTTTCTTTTTCTTTGTGTTTTTATCTAAGGCTTTTGTGTTTAAATGTTGTGTAATTACAAATTCAGGGCTTTCAATGTGAAACCACAGCTGGATGTTGTTTCCTGGGTTTGTCTTTAGATGTCACACATCGGTTGTCACCACAGATTTCACTATTTAAGATGATGTTTACATAATATATTGCTAATATATATAATAATATTAAGTCCACTATAATAAGTCCCATAGTGGACTTAATAAGTCCACTATGGGACTTATTAAGGAAATTATTTTTTTTAAAAATCAATAACCTTTGATTAATTTTAAGTGCATTAAGGGATTAAGTTCCTATGCTCACTTTACAAAATTGACCTTTGACCTTAATTTTGGGGTACCGTTATTTATAAATGACTTTGTCCCATTAGGGTGCATATTTTTTATTTAATTCTTAATGTAAAAAACAATTGATAAAAGAACAATTGCTTCATTATCCATATTGAAGCCATTGTTTAACTGAAATATATATTTGACTGAAAAACACTTTAATTTCAGACTAGGGTGGTAGAGCAGGTCGTCCAATGACCAAAGTTTCGGCCGTTTAAATCTTGTCTCCAACTGTCCACATGTCGAAGTGTCCTTGGGCAAGACACTGAACCCTAAGTTACTCCCAATAGGAACAGGCAGTGCCTGTGTATTGGCAGCAGCCATCTACTGGTGTGTGTGTGTGTGTGTGTGTGTGTGTGTGTGTGTGTGTGTGTGTGTGTGTGTGTGTGTGTGTGTGTGTGTGTGTGTGTGTGTGTGTGTGTGTGTGTGTGTGTGTGTGTGTGAGTGTGGGTGGGTGGGTGGGTGGGTGGGTGAATGTGAGGAATTTAAAGTACTTTGGACAGTAATTGGTGCATAAAGTGCATTATATAAGCTCAGTCCATTTACCATTTACAATGATTCTAAAATCATAAAACATCTATAAAAGTATTCAAGTTAGTTATGAATTCTGAAAAGTTGATGAACATAAGGTTGAATGGACGACTACAAATGAAATCCCCATAAAAATCAAAGCTGTACAGTTAGTTAGCTACTGTAGTGTATTTGTGTGAGTTAGTTAGTTAGTTAGTTAGCATGGTATGGTATGGTATGGTATGGTATGGTATGGTAGTTAAATTCTAAATTCTTTAAAATTAATGGCACAGTCTGATTGGTTAGAGTCTTGTCTTATTTTTTTAAAGCTGTTTTTTTAAGTGTCTCCTAAAATGGCTCTCAGGGGCCAAAGCAATTTCATATGGTCATGTCGAGAACCTATCCTGGACAGGAAGTCCACAATCTGCCTTTCAAACTAAAACAGCCAACACCCAGAACAGTTAGGGTTAGAGACATGAAACGGACGCCAAAGGTTTGGTCACATCAAGTCCTAAAAATTATACAGTCATGACAGGAAGTTCACAATATGCCTTTGAATCGAAATTTTGTCAAACGAAGTCATCAGAGACTCAGAAGAGACTCGTAAATAAATGAATTTTATTTCATCCTTAGTTTTTATTTTTTAATAGTTTGCACAGCTGCATAGAAACAACCATAGTAGTTTAATATTTTCATGTAAGTATCTTAGTTGGAGTATTGTCTATATTTTATAGAGGTAGACTCAGGATATATGATCCATGAACATTGAACCATATCAGTGTGTGACATGCTGTCTGGACAAATCAATACCTTGTCAAATGTGTTAAATTTAATATGTGAAGTCTTTGTCCTCGTTTTATTATTGAGGAATAATTTGTCAGTGTTGTGCGTTGGTTGAGTGCTGATAATACCTTATCACAGTCTTACTGTTATCACTGTATGTGTGCTGATCAGTAGGAAGATTCTGCAGTGCAAATGAATGGATGGAAATGCCACAGTAAACCGCAGGCAATTTAAAAAGTGATTCCCAGAGAGAAATGCTGATGCTAATACTTCATTGATGCACTCTGTTTCTGTCCAGATAACCTGCCAGACGTTACACACAGCTTTAGGCTTTTAGCTCCATATCATGAATTACTGCACTGTCTGCTCTTGATAATTCAAAGTGACACCAGCCATTAACTGCACTTATCTGCTTGTCTGTTTGTGTTTGCTTCAGTGTCAGTGAAGGTGTCGCTTTTCGTCAGCGTGAAAATCCCCACCGCCTGTGAGAGGAGGGACCATGGTGCTGGGAGTAGACCTCGTCCACATCAGTGCTCCCAAACTGTGCTGAAAGCCACCAGCTCACCTTCCTTTTTCTCCTCCTCCTCCTCTTCCTCCTCCTCCCTCAGTCGTCCTCCTGTCGCTGCCGTCCTAACCAACCTGTCTTTCTGGAGCTAAATCCATCCTCTATGGAGAAAAGAACTCCACTGCCAAGCCTGCCACCTTCATGTTCCTCAGGGGTCCTCTGTCTCCCTCTGCTTCTCCTTGTCTTTACCAAAGTGCCTTGTCACAAGAAGTGTCTGTAACCTCGCCTCCCTGAACCTGCTGTTACATCTTCGCTGTTACTTAGCTTTCAAACTTAAGCTGACATGAGATGCAACTGCCTTTTCCCTTGGCGTTTTGGGTGTGAACTGTGGACTTATACCTCCATGTGAACTGAACTGGACTGAACTGAACAGAGCCATACGGGACCCAAAGAAGAGGTCAAGGCTAAGCTGTTTGTCTGCTCTTTGCCACATATCAGTATTCCCTCTCTTTCTTTCTGTGTCTGAACTCCACCCTCAGACTGTTGTAGCTGCACCTGCTTGTCCAGCTGTGGTGGTTATTAATGTACCAGCTGATATGTAGAAAGGACAATTTAAGAACCTGCAAAGACCCAGAAAAGGTCTTTTTGTCATTTTCACTAAAACTCTCCTTACATTTAAATCTAAAAGTCAGCTCTGCATTTAGTTTTTACAGTCAATAGCCGTACCCATCCCCCAGTCCCACTTTCACTCATTTTCAATTTCTATATTCCACTTTTTTGTACATTTTATTGAACTGATGTATGTGGCAACTTGTGCTTGATTATTTTTTTAAAGGGGACATATCATGGCCATTTTACAGTTAACACAGTTGGTGTGTCAGTGATCTGCCTGTCACATGCTTTGGTCAAAATACTACATTGATGCAGAGATACCGCAGCCTCTTCAACCTGGAGAAACAGCTCTTTTTAAAACACTCTGTTTTAGTGCCTCATGCTTTCATGCAAGTGAGTCACAGCTGACTCCGCCCCCCTTTTCCACATTCTATTTAGAGGAATAACACAAAGTAATGGAACCTGAAAAAGTTGAAACAGAGAAAAAGGTACAAAGTCACTGATGAAATAAAATCAGCTGGAGAGAATCAAAGTGGACCGAGTGCTGAGTTTAGCCCCTCCAGGTCCCGGTCCGTTAAAAGCCCTGGTGCACTTCGGGTCCAGTTTATCTGGACCTGGGTAGGCCAGATGAGCTACAACACCGCAGTGGTGGTGCCACCCACAGATCAGCCTGTACGATCAGACCAACCGTGGACCCGGATGCACACACAATGACCAGGGCTCAGACCTCAACACACTGGACACATACCAGGATACAATAGAGAATAATGGAGGATCTGTAAGTCCAAGCAGAGGTGTCTGTGACCAGTTGGTGGGGTTAGCTGAGCTGGTGGTGTGGAATGGGGTGGGGTATTCAAATGAATATATGCATGTGATGTATAAAGCATAGAAAATCCAAAATGGAGTGTTTTCATCCTCCTCCAACAAGAAATGGATCGGGAGAAAAGGAGAGTAGATGGTGTTTGTTCATAATTTAAGGGTCTCGTCACACACAGACAACACATATTTGTGTTGGAAAATCATTAAAAAGTGCATTTTGCATGATATTTCCCCTTTAAAGCACATCAAAGTATAAGCACAGATCTTTAAGCTGGGTCCCTGACACCCGTCTGGTTCTTGAGTTCACATATGATAGTAAAACAGTGGGAGAAGATTCCTGAATGGTCGCTCAGAGCTGGGCTTTGGCTTTGTTCGACAGGCTGTCCTTGTTAATCAGCAGGTCTGATGCAGTTCAACATCTGTCGGAGGAAATCGTCACAAGGAGATATGGGAGAGGGGCCGATTACAGCGGGGGCCAGATGGCCATCTGCCTGAGATTGAAGAATAGATTTGTGTCCAAAAAGTAATTTAGAAGATGGCCATAATCCAGGCTTGATGATAGCGGAGAGAGTAAAGCCCATGTCACTGATGTGATAAGAAAGATGCCAGTGCCACTCTGCACCCAGCCCTCTGCACCCTCTGCCAGATTGGTGTCTATTCTTAGCATATTCAGCATCAACACCAAAATATTCCGCTCAAACAAAATCAGACATGCTGGTATATATCAACTGAGCACTTTTACAATGTAGACGTTTCCTACTGAAGATGGGAAAAAAATGGTAAAATCCATGTGTGAATGAGCAGAAGTTCAGGTGCGTGTTTCTGCTCACATCATTCCTTTTGCAGGGATTCTGCACTTTTAAAAATAAAAAAAGTGTGGAATTTAATTAAATAAATTGTGTTATTTCAAGATAAAGAAGAGTATAGATTAATATGTATTTCCTAAGTATTCCCCAAGTCTGTTCTTTAAAATATAAACCTACATTTTTTTAGAAATAAACTGATCCAATGTTTTTCATCCCAGTGTAACGTGACATGAACTATTATGCAATACAACGACATAAAAAGTCAGAATGTCACACGGGACATGTTGACTCTTGTTTTATAAAGTGGAGTATTAGAAGCACAGTGAGGTTGGAAAAAATCAGATGCTGTAATATATCACCTGAAGGAAGATATTAGAGTAGTAGGTTCAAAGAGCCATACCTTTCAAACATTAAAGTTGTGAAGAGAATAGCCCAGTAAAATCACCAAAGAACAAATCCATAGAAATATTATTGTCTCCAACATTATGACACAAATGTTCAAAGGTCATCAATGTCATCTCCCCACAATGCCCTGGTGGATTTTTGTTCTGTTTTTATAATTTGACATCAATGGACTTAAAACCAAAGTAATTTTGGTCATTGTAAACTCACATATTTTTTTATTTGACAGAACAGTGGATGCATCTGATTGAACTTTCATAAATATTTAAACTTTATTTGCAAAATTTAAGCAAACATATTCTAACTTAATTCCTTGTCTGTTTTTAATCCTCAGATGTTAAATATACATATAGGATCTTGTTTTTCCTCAAAAAACATTCACAAATTGTACTCGTGTTTTTCATATTCTTCAATAAACTGGCCAGTTTCTGCTGCAGCACTTAACTCTGAGTAAATATAAAATAAAATTCAAAACCCTACGTCCATCAAAAGGCAGTGTTTAAATATTGTTCAGCATTATAAAATATTGTGGGTGGCCATACAATGATAAATTCCAGTGGTTATAATTAGATCTCATGAGTCATTTTATTACCACATTAGCACAGGTGTATGATGGGAGTTTTCATCACTCAAACTGTAACCACATCCATACAGGTCGATGTTCCGTTACATTTAAGGCCATGTGAATCCTGTCAGTTTTCCTTTTGCTTCTTTCACCCTCCAAACTGCTTTATAATTAGTGGCATTTTGTTTCACGTGGTTTATAATGATGATACTTTTATTTCACAGTGGATAATTAACATGCTTGTCATATTTTCTTTTTGCCTCTCTGGGTTAAATTGTTTTATGATGGTGAAACATCAATACTTGAAAGTGTGAAACTACTGAATCTGTTTGGATGCCATTTGGCTGTGGGAGAATTTTTAGTAGTGCACTAGATTTTTGTGTTTTTGTTTTATTTTTCTCTCATTTGTAGATATGTCTCAAATTGTTTATTACTAGTTAATTGTTTTATCTATTCTTTTATTTGTATTGTGTCTGTACATTTATTATTCTGTTATTATTATTATTATTATTATTACTATTATTATTATTATTATTATTATTATTATTATTATTATTATTGTTATTATTATTATTTTTGGTGTCCTCTCACCAGGCTGTGTGGCTCTTATATTGAACCAGTGTACATGGAGGTCTGCACTAGTCATCCAGTATTTTCCTTTTAGACTTTACTTGAACACGATGTGGTTGTTTTGCTTGTGATTCCTCTGTGGTTTGCAGTATGTCTGCAGTAAACTGTGGTTAAACTGAGTGCCCCTGTGTTCACTGGAGGTTTGTCTTCTTCTTCTTGCACTGGCTTGTTCCAGACGCCTTTTTGTTTGTTTGTTTGTTTTGCTGTATAAGGCTACTACTGCTGAAATGGTTTTAATATTGAATAGTTGAATAAAAATCTATGACGGTACGATTTAAACTCAATATGATGTTTGCTTGTTTTTGTCTTTTTATTAGTTTACACTACAAAACAGAGATGGAAACACTTTGTTTGTTTGTGTGTTTGTTTGTTTCTTGTTTGGTATTCATTTTGGTTTGGTTTGTCTGTAAGTTTGTTTGTTTGTCAGCAGGACTGTGCAAAATCATTTCTGGAGATAGGTATTTAGGTAAACCAAGTGAGTTCCCATTAAATTTTGAGAATGAAGCAGATAACTATCTGGATTTCCCATTTATTTACACTGGACGTATTTTCCATATATATATTAAAAACATGAGCTAACCAGCACTAAAGTCATTTGTTTTAGTACATTTAATGTCAGAAGAAGATCATTTCGAATTATAAATTGAAGATTGTAGAGTGTAATGTGTTTGATTGGGTCAGGTTACTCAGTTTTGTGAGTATGGACAGGAAACTTTGGAAAAATTCCAAAGTAATAAATAGGAGATTTAAAAAAAACAAAAACGCATAACTATGAGGGGAAAAAAGTAAAGGTTTTGAGATAAAATAGCACAATTATGAGATAAAGTCCAAATTCTGGGGTAAAAAGTCAAAATTATGATATAGAAAGTCACAATTTCTCTCCACTGATTTACAACTTATTACCTCCGCCAAGGAGGTATTAAATTAAAGCCTGTTTATTTGTCTGTTTGTCTGACTGTCACCAGGATTACGCAAAAAGTTCTGAATGGATTTTGATTCAACTTTCAGGAATGATAGATAATGGGTCAAGGAAAACCCAGTAGATTTTGAGCAATGAGTTCAAAGGTCAACAGCTAAAACACATAAGTGATAATATCTCAGGATTCAGACAAGATAGAATCTTGTGTTTTTTTGTATTCACATTCACTCACCTTCACCTATGGCTCCATCACATTATGTGTAAATGAAAAATGAAGCCTTGGCCGAGGTCTGCTGTCTCTGACTGCCTTGTTTTGCATATACTGTCACATCTGTTTAGTTTGAAAAAGTAACGAGTATTCAGAGAATGAAGGAGTATAAAGTACAGATATTTATATAAATGTAAGGAGTATAAAGTACAGATATTTATTTAACTGTCAGGCGTATAAAGTACATTTATTTGTATAAATGTAAGGAGTATAAAGTGCAGATATTTGTGAAAAAATGGAGGGAGGAAAGGTAAAACTTTGACAGAAAAATAAATACTCAAGGTAAATACAGATACCTAAAAAGTATGGTAATGAAGTACTTTTACTGAGTTACTTCAAAGCTCTGCCTCTTGGGATGTGATGTTCAGTCTCGTGGGTGGTGTTTGGGTGAGGTTCCTGACAACTTCTCAATTGTAATGAAGTAAAAAGATAAAAAGTAAAACTACATTTTTCCAATATGCCATTTATAATAGAAGCATTTATATGTTAGTGACTTAAATCAGAGTCTAATGATCATGAAAATATTTCTGTTCAATGTCATTGAAGAGAGGTGTCATAAATTCAGTGTGTGTGTGTGTGTGTGTGTGTGTTAGTTGTGTATATAACAAAATGAAGATAATCTAATCTTCCTCATTCATTTTCTCTGCTGCTCACTGTTGAACAGGAACATCGTGGCTGTGACACAGTTGATTCTGTTGAACTTGATGATGAGACATTTTATCTGTTCAACTACTGAGTCTGGAGGATATCATGACCTCATGAAGTAATCAGAAGAAAAATGCATTTTTTTTATTGCATTATGAAGTTATAAAAGGGTCAGATTTGACCTGAATATCATAGGAAGGTTAAATTCTGTATTTGTACTAGATTTTCTCTCTCTTTTAGTGAAGCATATGAATATGTATAGAGGGTTATGTGTACACAAAACCTACTACACTGATTGTCTACAATCAATTCAATTTTATTTATAGAGCTCCAAATCACAGCAACGCCGTCTCACAGGGCTTTACAGGGTTGATTGGAGAGAACAATCAATTATATTCTGGTGGAAGGGTACCATCACCTTATCTAACATGGCAAGATAAGAAAATATCGACACACTTGAGTGTTGCAATATTATTTTTTGTGTTGAAGTCATTATGAAAAACACATGTATATTTTGTTTCAAATAGGGCTGTCAAAATGAACGCATTAATGCAAGATTAATCCATTATTGTTGATTGATTATCTGATTAATCTGACATGTTTGATTGCAGTGGTCTCTTACTTGTTTCCAGAGCTGTATTTTATTTATTATAACTACACATTTTCCTACATCTGAGGATTGCAATATCATCAATTATGATATTAATAATAATAAATAATCTATATTTTTAATCCCTTGAGGATAGATTTAAATGCTATGATTAGATTAGATTAACACTAGAGGGCAGTATTGTACTCCACTTTCAGTCATCTCAAAAACCTTTTATTCCTGAAAACACATGTCTACTTACCATGCTTTACTTTGAATTAAAAATTGTAATAAAGGTAATAATAAGGTGATGGTAAGGGTGTCATTTACAATGAATCCTAACATTGTTTCATGCTGTGTATGTTTTTTTAAATACATGTTAAAAGTCATATTCTGTTTGGTTGAGTTACACAGCTGCTCATCTGGATTATTCTTATGTAATCAGAGGTGGTAAAAATACTCACATTCTGTACTTAAGTAGAAGTACAGCTACTTGTGTGAAAAAAATAAAAGTTGTAAAAGTACAATTACTGATTCAACTGCTTTACTGAAGTAAAAGTAAAAAAGTTTAACTTCTCAGTTGTAATAAAGTAAAAAGTATTTTTTTTTTTTTTTTTGCCATGAATGACTTATTTAACCAGGGAAAACTTTCAAAAGTATTTATATATTTATATAAAGTATTTAAAAGTGAGTTCCTGTGTCAATAATGTGTTTGATCAGGTCTATAGATAAAATAATACTTATTTAACCAGGAAAAGCCAGACACGTTAAAAATAAATAAATAAATAAATAAAAAATAAAGCCTTTAAAAGTGAGTTACTGTGTAGATTGTGTGTTTTATTGGGTCATGGTACTCAGTTTATTGGGTATGGACAGGACATTTAGGAAAAATTCAAAAGTCATAAGAAGGAGATTAAAAAAAAAGAAAGCATAACTTTGACATTTTAAAATATATATGGGATAAAAATGTATAGAAATGATGAGATTAAAAAGTCTAAATTATTAGATTAAAAAATTAAATTTACTTGATAAAAAAAATCTAAATTATGATATAGTAAATCAAAATGTTTTTCATACTGTCACATTTGTCGAGTTTCAAAAAGTAGTGTGTCAATTCTGAGAATATAAAGAGTATAAAGTACAGACATTTGTACAAGAATGTAGGGAGTAAAAGTAAATAGTTGTCAAAAAATAAATACTCAAGGTAAAATACAAATACCTTAAAAACTGTGCTTAAATACAATAAAGAAAGTACTTCTACTTCAGCCTCTGTATGTAACTGTGCTTGCATGGTACCCTGACCCATTACATCTGCTGTAGAATTGAGTGAATGAAACATATCATGACAAACAATATTTTTCTACAATTAAAAAAAAAAAAGAAAAAGAAAAAAGCACTACTCAAACGTGCATATTAAGAGCAGAGGAAGCAAACATAAACACTGTTAATGATTGACCTATGTCTCTTGTTTTCCTGGAGTGGAAATGAGGTAGAAAAGTGAAATGATGATTTTTAAATGTGTGCTGTGTGAACAGTTATTATAAGATGAGGGGCTTCCCAATCACATGCACAGTCTTTATTTTTGTTCAATTTGAGAAAAGTGGAGACAAGAAAAACAGGCAATTTCATAATAAGTTCCTAAGGTTTACTTTAAAATGCCCTTGGGAAACATTACGCAGACTAACAAGAGGCTTTTATTCAGATTTTACTGCACAATCTACATTTTCCCCTTGCTTTTATTGATTCAGGGAACATTTCCTCATAGGTATTTTTATTTGTCTTTATGTGCATGTAGTGTGTATTTGTTTAGAGCAAGTCCATGTAAATGCCAACCTCACCCTCAAAAAATTAAGCAACATATAATCAATCTATCTATCTATCTATCTATCTATCTATCTATCTATCTATCTATCTATCTATCTATCTATCTATCTATCTATCTATCTATCTATCTATCTATCTATCTATCTATCTATCTATCTATCTATCTATCTATCTATCTATCTATCTATCTATCTATCTATCTATCTATCCATCCATCCAACCGGCCATCCATCTGTCTGTCACTATTTCTATGAATGATTACAAATTTTAATCAGATTAATCACAGCATTGCTTTGAATTCATTTTATTTAATCATGATCGATGGTCAACTCTTCTATCTGAGTTTTTTGTGCTGAAATTCCCCAAAGAATACACAAAGAAACAACAATGTAGAAGAAAAAATATTAAAAAAATGCTTCTGAAATACAGAAAAACCCCACTAAAAACGTAATAAACTAACTACGACAAAATAATACGTATGTGCATTTAATATGTTTATTCAACAGTTTCAACAAAACAACTTGAAACAAAACAATTTTGACAGCCTTTTTACACACACACACACACACACACACACACACAGACACACACACACACACACACACACACACACACATATATATATATACATATGCAGTCATCTAAGAGAAGTTGTTGCTTCCCTGTCACTCCCATAACACATCTTTTTTTTGCAATTTTTTGTGCTTTAAATGTACTATGATATCAGTACATTTAAAGAAGTTTTTTGAAGAAGTGATTTTTCTATCACTTCTTCAATATATGATGCTCTTAAAATATGTAACACCTACTTAGATACTGGGAGAGAATAAAAAATTAACTGAGTCATTTGTTGCCATTTTGAGTTCAACTGTCACATATATAACCCTGGAAGTGATTGTTTCCCAGCAGCTCACAGTTGAAGCTCAGGAAATTGCAGTTTTATTACAGCCACTGTGAAGCAAGTGGAAAACCCCTTCAGCCCATGGGACACACCTTGTCCAGGAATAATTAAGGCCAACTTCCTGTCCAGAAGTCTTGGTTCAGACACGACTGTGGGGAAATGACAGTCACTGCATGAGTGTGCTGTAACTGAAGACTACACTGGTCTACAAGGAAAATACTACTGAAATAAAATTAATGACATTTTACCACATGTGTGTTAGTGATAAAGAAAACTCAAGTCTTAAATGCTGGTTGGATCAGAGGTCTAAAACGTGTGGCCCAGGGGCCAAATGCAGCTCACTAATGGTTCCAAAGGTGCATGTGGAATGAAGATCATAATAACCTAATAAATGACTCGATATTTTCTGCTCAGTTTTTTGTTTGCTTCTAAATGATGACAACTTCAAAGTTTTGTCATTGTTTTACTGCAAAAGTAAGTTAAATTAAAAAAAATATTTATATTTCCAAACTATCCTGTAACAATACAACCTGAAATGTCAAAAGAAAATTAGACACAGTTTGAATCATTTTGTACATCTGTTACTAAGAGTTTAGTGTCTTTGTAGAACTGGTCCATAACAAAACGCATGGAGTAATGATGAAATTAGACAGAATATTGTTAAAATTGCCCATATTTTCCTTATGAAATTTCACTTGTTTTGCGTTTCGATAATTTCTAAAAGACATGTGAGACATGCTGTCTGGACAAATCAATAACTTGTCAAATGTGTAATATATATATATATATATATATATACATACACACGCACTACAAAACATGGGCTAACAAGCACCAGTACTTGTCATTTTATTTCTAATTCATCTTATTAAATATGTACTTGTAGCGCTGATCTGGTCATTAATCAACTAAGAACTAAATAAAAGTCTGTTTTATTCAGGTCTTCGCAACACTTGAATAATTTACCAAAAAAGCTCAGGGATAATTAAATATTATTAATATTAAAAGAACACTAAAATCAATGTGAAAGTAATACTTTTTTGGATGTGTTTACTGTTATTTATTTTACTGCATTGCTGCTATATTAACTGTGAATGATGTATACATTTTCTATTAATGTATAAATTCTTCTATGTTTTTAACTGGGAGCCCAGGAACACTAACAACCACTATGGTGGAAGCTAATGAGGATCCCCAATAAACAAATGAACAAACAATTAAATAAAGTATGTAATAATCACAACATTTAACCACTTCACACCAAGTGTTGGAAATATGCAACATACCCAAAAATCTATCTATTGTATGTGCTACAGTCAAATTAATTATCTCCACTTAATTTACTCTTTTATATACTTGCATTTTAATGCAGGCATTAAGGGGTTAATGGCTGAAGCAGATCCTTGTAGAGCAGTGTTATACATGATTCATTCACTCTTCCAGTGCTGTATGTTATCTGTGGATTTATTGCACCGGCTGTTCAGAGAAATTAAAACACTGACTGATGCTGCAGTAAATTCAGTTTAAGACACAGATGAAAATGCAAACTACAATCAAGTGCAATCAATCTCAGTAATAAGACCATCACATACAAGAGCTGTGATCTGTGTGAATGTTTTGTTACACTTCTGTAAACAAGTACACCTCAAAATACACAAATCAAATATACAATTTAAAGATTTCACTTGGCACATGTGGATTTACATTCATTTTGTTTTGTGACATCTTTTATTTTTTGTCACTTAGCATTTCTATATTTGTTGTTCATCAGCCGACTGTACCTACAAAGCAAAATTCACATTTCAGTTCTAAACATTCAGCCACTATTTTTACATAATTTTTCATCTGTGAGGTGGGGAGTAACAAAGTAGAAGTACTTCATTGTTGTACTTAAGTCAATTTTTTTGTTTAGGTATCTGTACGTATTTATTTTTCTGGAAACTTACAAATTTTCCTCTCTATATTTGTTCATAAATATCTAAACTCCTTGCTTTACATAAATATCTGTACTTTATACTCCTTATATTCTCAGAATAGATTCATTACTTTTTCAAACTAAACAGATGTGACAGTATGAAAAATAAATCACTTCAAAAGGAGAATCAGTGGAGAGAAATCATAATTCATAATTAAGACTTTTTATCTCATAATTATGACTGTTTATCTTAATTGTGCCATTTCATTTCACAATTTAGACTTTTTATTTCATGTTTGACATTTTTAATCTTTATACACTTTATACACTAATGTAATCTCTTTATCTGACAATTATGCATTTTATACCTCATATTTATGACTTTTTTCCTCAAGATTTTGACTTTCTATCTCACAATTTTCACTATCTCATTATTATGGATTCCTTTTTTATGTCATAGTCACTTACATATGTCACTTTTTTTATCTCAATTGTGAGTTTTTTTCCTCCATTTTTTTTCCAAAATGTCCTATCCATTCTGGAAAAAAAAAAAAAAAAAAAAAAAATATATATATATATATATATATATATATATATATATATATATATATATACATATATATATATATATATATATATATATATATATATACATATATTGACTTGATCAAACACATTATTTACACACACTTTATTTTTTGATACTTTTGAAACTTTTCAGATTTTTCCTGGATAACTATGATTTCATCCATGGCAAAAAAAAATGCGGTTTTAGTATTTATTTTTTCACTTTATTACAATTGAGAATTTGAACTTTTTAACTTTTAATTCGTAAACGAGTTGAATCAGTACATAAGTAACTGTACTTCTACTTAGGTACAGAATGTGAGTACTTCTACCACCTCTGCTCAGAACAAAAATAGCCCTTTATGTTTTATCGCGTGTGCTATAAAGTCTACTAATGTGATATCCCACTTGCGAGAAAGAAACATGTAATTTCAACCTACAGGTCATGATTAAAGTGCATGAAATTTGGCATCCTAAAAGAAAAACAGTGTTTTTCAAGAGTCCATATCTTCCAGTTCTGTCGGTGTTATGGCTAGTAACAATGTTCAAAATGCTGCAGACACAGTTCATTCATGTATGACTGTGGAGGAAGATAAATTCCAACTGTTTCCAGTTCAAGTCCTTGTGTACTGTATATGTACAATATGCTTTTGTTTCAGGAGAAATGTCTGTATGGTTTCATTTTCATTGTTCCACACTGACCCTGTAATAGTACCACCAGGTGGTGCCACAGTGTTCTAGCAGAGTGTCTTTAAAGGTTCAACATGGAGGATTCATGGATGTGTAGTGGCATTTATCTGGAGCTGAACATGGGTCAGTTGTTGTCCATGCTAAACAGACAATGTCCAAATATCAAACAGTTTAAAAACAAATACAAAATATAGTGTGTGAGTGTCTTTTCAGACACTGATTTCATCAAGTTTAACCTCCTGAGACCCGAGTCCTCTTTAACAGCTTTATTGAAGAAAAAAAAAAGTTGTTCACTGCAAAGGGCATTCCATAAAAACAATGCATCTGAAAAAACTGTTGCATTGTACTGTTTCCAAAAAAGGCAATTATTTAACATAAAAAAGTCAAAACATGTACTTTCCTGGGTCTCAAGAGGTTAAATAGGGTTATACTACTATATCACTTCAGGGCAGTATAGAATATGATATATTTATATTATATGTGTATTTTGGTTTATATATATATATATATATATATATATATATATATATATATATATATATATATATATATATATATATATATATATATATATATATATATATATATATATATATATATATATATATATATATATATATATATATATATATATATATATATATATATATATAAAACAATAATTGCTATATAAACATATTCTATTGTTTAATTTTCTATCCTTTGTGTATTATTATATTATGTATGTTATGTATGTTAGACATAAAGTTGCTAGTGTTGAATCTGCAAAGGAGCAGAAGAGGCAATGACATTGGAGTGAGTTGGCCAATATCCTCATGAGACCCAGGAAAGTGAACATTTGAGCTTCCTTTTTCTTTTCTTTTTTTTTTAGATAATAATAAATATATAATAAAACACAATATATAATATGTTTTGTGATATATAAATAAATAAACAGGAGTACAAAGAATTACAACTTATTTAATCCTACCCCTCATTGTTCATATTGTCATGTTAACTTTTAATGAAATGTCCTTTGCAATGGGCAGCATTTCTTTCTTCAACGTCAAACCTCAAACTTCAGTCCCCTGCAGAGGACAAAATGACACTGCTGGGTTTCAGGAGGATATGCAAGTTAAAATGTAAAAATTTAATACCACTGATGGCCCCAGATACTGGTTCTAAAAATGATCTTCTGCTTTATTTGGATCCTCTAGAACAAAAGCACAGTAGTCAACCTGGAGCTGTGCCCTGAAACATGTAATCAATAAAAAATTAATAATGAAAAATGGAACATTTTGGAATTACTGTCTTTCAAATGTTATGCACTGTGCAAAACATTAAAAAGACTTTATGATTGTAGCAACTAGTTGCAAAAAATAGATACATTTTTAATTTATGACACTGAGAGCATTTATCATTTGACTCAATTTCAAAGGTCTTCACACAGCAGTCAGTTTTTGCTGCACAATAGTAAAGACAAATGACAGCTGCTCACAGGGTCACCATTTTCAGGGTAATACATATTAAGAATATTGTTTGTCTGTAGGTATTTTATTTCTGTTCAAAAATGCCTTTTTTAGTCAGTAAAGTCACATTTAGCATTAGTTGAATCATTCTCCCTTCTGGTCACTTCTGACATCAAAGCATAAAGTCCTGACTTTATTAAAATGTCAGTTTAAAGACAAATGGGTGATGTGATATCTACAGGTACAGTATGTCTGTCTAATATGAGTCCAACATTCACTAAAGACAACGAAAACCCAAGTGCTCCTCTCGCACGTTGAAACTTTGCGGGGGGGGGGGGTATGTGTGTGGCAGATGTTGTATTAAAACTGTGCATATATACAGTGGAAAAACATCCAAAGCCCAGTTGGCTGTTAAGTTATCTACAACATTATGTACAGGAACAGTCCAGTCCATCTGGATTATGCACAATTTCCACAGGTGTCAAAAATTGCGGCTCAGGGGACAAAAGCGGCCTGTTCCAATATGGCCCGTGGGATGAATTTGTGAAATGCAAAAATTATTAACAGCCAAGGAAGTTAAAATCAGTTTATGTCAATTCAATCTAAAGTGGATCAGACTAGTAAAATACTATCATAATAACCTAGAAATAATGGACACATTTTCCTTTCTGTTTTGAGTGTAAAATAAAGTACAAAAAAAGAGTAGCCTTTGACAAAAAAATGTGAATAACCTGTCTGTGGAATTTTAGTAGTATTCAGCCTATTACTAAATGTATATTTGTCGATCTACTGTGATCTGTAAATTGTGATGCACATGTATAAATGATAAATTAAACATAATAACATCAACATTCCACTCATTTTTCTTCAGAATTTACAGGTTGTTCATATTTGTTCATGTTATGTTCAAGTACAGTTTGTAGATGCAATCATTTTTATTCTGGATTTTGCTTTTTTCACTTAAAAACACAGAGAAAACTTTGGTGTTGACATTATTTTATACATTTTTATCCTATTATTGATATTATTTTACTGGTGCTGCCCACTTCAGATCATATCAGGCTGAACGTGGCCCCTGAACTATAATGAGTTTGACACCCGTGCTTTAGAGTGTTTTCATTCCAGATGCTATAGTACTTGTCTCATCATGAGGTCTGTAACTCCCACATGGTAAATGAAGCTCATGCTAGATTTTTTTTTGTTATCCACCAAAAACAGAATTGTCTCAACCTCCATGATGGACCAGAGTGTTGTTTTGCGGAATGACATCATTGCATTGTTGACTGAATTATAACTAACGCTCTGAGACTACTCCACCAATCAGTGTCTATTCTGTTTATATGCCACATTATAGTATCACTTTGAACCTCAGCAGAGCAGATACCAAAAATCAAGGACCAGTTACCATGGGAGCAGGTCCTTTTTTATAGTGGAAAAGCACCAAAGTGAGTACAATTGAATAGAAGTGTCCAGAGCCGATACTAGTGGAACTGTGACATTAGTGAAAAGGCCTGAAAGTGGTGGTTGTGGTGGGTTCGGTGGGGCTGATGGAGACTCGTACACAGCGCATGTTTCCTGTGGTGAATATACACTGCAACGGCCATAACACCACCACTATGAGCAGCACCATGAGTACGATGAAGAGCACCATTCTCTTCCAGTCTGCCAGCCGGTCCAGGACACCCAAGGTCTGGGTCTCTGACTGGATTTGCGGATCCGTCGCCTTCTCACCCCCAATGTCGATGCAAATGCAGAAGGCAGTGGGACTGTCAGGGGTGCCTGAACTGGACTGGCGCCTGGGGGTTTTGTAGCACAGCTTCTGGCCCTCTAGCCACACAGGCTCCTCCCGCTGCTGGTGACTGGGCAGTTTGCACAGGACGTCTTGGCTAGTGGCCAGGGCCGGGGGTCCTGCTTCAGTAAGGGTGGTGGGATGACGGCAGAACGGGCAGGAGAGGTGCGTGCTACTACTGGCGCTGTCATCCTGATCCACCTTTGACACCGCCATGAGACGAGAGAGACACTCCAAGCAGAAGGTATGGGTGCACTCCAGAAGTTTAGGTGTCTTGAAAACATTGTCGTAGGTGTTGTAACAGATGGAACACTCGGGTTGGTTGACCACGGACACTTTCTTTGGGAGGTCTCCAAACTCTTCCTGTGGGGTGACCTGACTGTGCCAGATCTGGGGAGTGGGTTCCATCTTCTTAGAGTCACGTGTCCTTTCACAGTCACTCCTGAAGTCGTCTTTCTCTTTTGTACCAGACTTCTGGATTAGAATGACAGAAACACAGACATGAGTGATTACTAGGTCTGTCAAAATTAACACTTTCACCTTCATGGTGCTCAAAGCGCTTTACATTAACTTCACATTCACCCATTCACACACACACTCATACACCAGTAGGTTCCTATGGTCTAAGGTCAGTCCTACTGGGGGCCTAAGTCAGGGTTCAGTGTCTTACCCAAGGACACTTCGACGTTTGGACAGCCAGAGGTGTCATAGAGGTTCATGTTTTACAATTCACTCACAAAAAGACGTGTGGACCGCCAGAGCCGGGACGTGAATCGCCAACCTCTCAGTCATTGAGCGACCCACTCTACAAACTGAGCCACAGCCGCAGATGAATCCATCTTATGATCAATCTGATTACAAATTTTAATGTGTGTTGGTCTGTTTGTTGGATTGTCCATGAGTAGCTTTACAGAAAAGCTACCGGAAGAATGTCTATGAAATTTTCAGTAAAGGTGTGAGGTGGTCCAGAATAGATCCCATTAAATTTTGGTGAATGGAGGTCAAAGGTCACAGTCACCAAAAATGTGTTTTCGCAATGATAAGAAATCCGGTCAAACGTGTGCCACTTCTTTCCCTTAACCTTCCTGTCAACATCATTATTACACCCTTACACCACATTAGCCTCACATTCACCCATTCACACACCAGTAGGTTTCTAAGGTTCTGTCAGTCCTACTGGGAGCCTACGTCAGGGTTCAGTGTCTTGCCCAAGGACACTTCGACATGTGGACAGCCAGAGGTGTCATAGAGGTTCATGCTTTCATTGTGGGACATGACTTTTTTGCTTAAAAAGACAGCAACAACTTTGGAGTTGACATTATTTCTACCTTTCTATCCTATTATTTAAATTACTTTACTGGTTCAGCCCACTTTATAAAACGATGTAGCCGCTGACCACTCACTCTCTCTCTCTCTCTCTCTCTCTCTCTCTCTCTCATTTAAAACAATAAAGTACTGTACAAAGTTACCTCTTGATATAGTAAACATGTACACAACCATTTTTAGTAACACACAACCATATTGTTAGCATGTTAACAGAATTTCCATGAATCCCTGTCCACTTTATCCAGACATTTTGGACTTTGAACAACTTTAAACCCATTGAACTCATAGGGTTTTCATCTGTGTTATCATGAGCGGTTCAGTGTTACATGTGATTCAAAACATCACAAATGTGGCATTGAGGGATATTATCATCTCCAATCTTACTAAGTTCTCCAAAGAAATGATTCAGTTCTGTGACACATTGCAGTTGGAATAAAACAGCCCTAACAGAGACAGCAGACCTCCCCCGAGGCTTGATATGGCGTCATATGATGTCAAAACATGACGTGATCGAGCTATAGGTGTGGGCCCCTCGGATGTCCGAAGGTGAGACGATGTGAATGCAAAAAAAATGTCAGCTTTTGTCTTGTCCGAATCCTGAGATATTACCACTTATGTTTTTTAGCTGTTGACTTTTACTGTGACATTGACCTTTGACCTCCATTACTCCATTAGACTTTCCAGCTGATTATGACTGGACAGCTACATTGGAAACCTGTTTGTGTAGTTACCATGGAGGCAGTGTGGTGAGAGGCCATTACATTAACAGTAGAAGTACAGTATTTGTAAAAACAATAGTGTTAAATAAACTTTACAGTCATGCCTGTTTCTTTCATACTTTATTCTATTTCAGTATTTGAAAATTCCACGAAGCCAAACGAAACAATCTCACTACACCAGGTAGTGATCTACTTGGTGTAGATCAATTGCAAGTGTTTTTGAACTCTCGCAATTCAAAAACACAACATTAGTTGGTTATGGTTTAATGGATGTTGTTTTCTTTTAGTGTGATGTGACCAGAGGTAGGGTGTAAAATATTAAACCAGGGCCTGGAGTCAGTTATACTATGACCAAGACTCTTCATTTCTAACTGAATATGCAGTGAGAAAGTCAAACAGGAAGTTTCACCTCATTTTTCATATTCATGTAACATGCTTGGAAAACATACTACTGCAGTCAGTTATTTTCTAAGGACTGTATTTCTAAAATGAAGCAAAACTATAGCACTTTTATTGAAATAATAACAATTAAAAGGCGGCCCACGTCCTTTGCTTCCACAAACCTAAATGGGACAGGCTTGGTCTCTTGCTTTGTGAATTTAATTTCTAGTTTTACATTTTGCATTAGATAGTAGAGCTGCTTCAGCTTGGTTCAGTCTATTTCAAGAGCCTTTTCTTTTGCGGTTCCTAATGTGACTTGTCAACTATTCCGATTACACCTTTCTACAGTTTTGGGTTTTTTTAGAAAGTATTTGCTTCAGACTTTAAATGTGCTAAATCTTACATACGTTAACCCTTTGATGTATGAATTATGAGAGTGTTGATAAAGATTGTTTTTATTCCGCTTTAGGCTTGAAAAAAAGCAATGTGATTGAAATCTTTTTGATTAACCTATTTCTTATGGAGTTACAAAAATGTCCACTCAGCTGGAAAACAAGTGCTTACGCTTTGAACCAAAAAAAACCTGTATTTAAAACACAATATCAGAACACTATGAAATAAAAAAATTTTAATGCAGTTTTTGTTTAAGAACGAACATGTTTACAAGTAAACATGTAAGTACAGATCAGGTATTAAGAACAGCCTAGTTACAGTAATGATCTGAACTGACTGATATGAAACTAAAAGAACAAAACCCATGAAAAGAGAACACCTGTAGAAGAACTGTCTCCTGGACTGACCAGTGTGCATCAAAGGGTTAATAAGATTAATCAGAAAACAAATGACAAAAGTGCTGGGAAGCTTGTTGTGGACAAAAATGAGGGCAAAACAACCACTTGCGGGTCTCAAGGAAAATCTCTCTTCTTTAATAACAGTAATGAAATGTATACATGAGGAATATCATAAACTAATTAACTATCACAAACTAACGAATCAGCAATTCCGTCACACATTACCACCATATAAGGCACTGTGTATTGTACATGTAAGCAACTTTGCCAGAAAGGATGCTCACAAGAATGTTCAAAACAGGAGGAGGTCAAGTTGACCTCTAAGATATTTACAGATGATAATATTATTTAGCTAATTACACAAACCCGCACACTGACCCAAACTATTTTAGCACATTTCCCTCTTTGTGGGTTTTACCCCACATAACAATAATCCAAATTCACCTATTTACAATGCAAAATGAGAGCAAAAAACCTGAAAAATTTCCTGAAAATTTCACTTACAGCTCCCAGATTCACTTTTTGGGCACATTTACTGTATATGATGGTGTGTTATTCCACATATATGGTGGTTTATGTACGTATATAATGGATTTGTAAATATTCCAGTAGAAAGAACCTGTAAAGTGAAGGGATCATAATGTCCAGACGGTGTTTTGAAGTAGATCTGGTAGATCTGAGACCAATATTTCTTTGGCCTAAAACCTGCTCTCTTGTTCATTCTAAGAATTTCACATTTTGACCTCAGACTTATCTTGGAAACTTGAACCAATCAGCATTCAGTTTTCTTTATCGGTAACAAATATGTGGTAACATTTCATTAGTTTTATCCTGAAAGCATTTCACTTGAAATGAAAAAAAAAAAACAATAAAATAAACAAAAATGACCAAAATAATCAGTAAATTGAAGATAAATTAACAAAATAATCAATAAAATGAACAAAAATTACCAAAATATTCAGTAAAATTTCACATTTTGACCCAAGACTTAACTTGGAAACTTGAGTTTTCTTTATCAGTAACACACATGTGGGAATATTTCACTAGTTTTATGCCAGAAACATTTTACTTGTAGACCAGTGTCATTAGGCCTGCCAAATAATTAATATTTTAATCAGATTAATCACAGAGTTGCTTTGGATTAATTTTGATTAATCATGATAAATTTTTAACTCAAATTTCCCACAAAATACAGAAAAATAAACTAAGAAACAAACAAAAAATGTACAAATCCAATAAAATTCAACAAAAAGCTAACACAAAAATGTCATGATTAGGGCAGAATCCCAAACTGATCTTAGTATTTCTCCATCACGTTGAGTTTTTTTTAATTTTTTAACTACATATCCTTCTTAAAATATATGAAAAATACTATACTTATCTGGATCATAGTGTGCAGACAGTGTTTTTAAGTAGATCTGGTAGATCTGAGACCAATATTCCTCTGGTCTATTCTCTACTCTTGTTCATTCTCAGAATTTAACATTTTGACCCCAGACTTATCTTGGAAACTTGATCCAACCAGCATTTAAGACGTAAGTTTTCTTTATCAGTAACACACATGTGGGAACATTTCATTAGTTTTATTCCTGAAGCGTTTTACTTGTAGACCAGTGTAATCAACTACTACTACTGATAAGATATTCATTGCAGCAATACAATACAATATATTTTTCTTCCTTTGACAACAACATTTGGTGCACAATAATCAGGATTCATAACGACAGATGTTAAACAAATATTTAAGGAACAAATATTGTAGTGCCAATAAAGAAAAAAAAATTAAAATGCTCCTTAACAAAGTGCATGTCATGTAGTATACAGTGTCTAACCAAGACTGTTACACAAACAACTAAATACTCATCAGTTGCAATCAGTAATAAAATAAACATTCAAGTGCATGATGTCACTAACGAATGGCGTGATAAGCCAAAAGGAAAACAGAGGGAACGTGACAAACACACAACTCTGATTAATGTTTTATTTTTATATATATATATATATATATATATATATATATATATATATATATATATATATATATATATATATATATATATATATATATATATATATATATATATATATATATATATATATTGTGCAAAAAGAAAAAGATCAACAACTGAGTGTCCTAGTTCCAAGGTTTCTGATGACTAATATACTCACTCAGTGGGTCTCATCAACTGATTCATACCAGTATCAACAATTCAACAAGTATCAGTGCACCAGCTGGTACACAGGGTCCTTACGCTTTTCTTGCTTTCATGTGCCAGTTAAAGATTTTTTCTGGCTTGTATTTGTGTGACTGTCTGTTTAAACATGGTCTCATGTTATCCTTAGTTTCACATTAACCTACGCCTGGGGTAACTTGGCTGAGATGACTCATAATCACAAGTTCTATTTTTGTTTTACATGTTGCACTTTCTGTAAATCATACTGAAATTACATTCTTGACTTACTTTATCTTGCACTCCACAATTATCTGTATTTACACTATAAGGCTGAACAATCTATTGTAATCACAATTTCAGATGCCCCTATTTGGGATCGTCAAAGCAGTGTTTTTTTTTTTTTTTACAGTGCTCCTGATTGTTTTGTCAATTATTTTACGGCTGATACGGATTTATTTTTTATTTTTTATTTTTTTTTACATCAGCCTTAGCCAATGACTGATACAGACCTAAGCCAATATTTGGAGCTGAAATTGGTATTTTTTGCTTTGTCAAATGAAAACAAATGTCAGAAAATGTTTAATTACAGTTAGAAAACAAGAGTTAAACTGGTAAATATGACAAAACATACACCTTCAATTTTTATTTATTTTTTTTATTTTTCTAAATTTTTTTGTAATTTTTTTCCCTTTTCTCTTCTTTCTTTTTTGTCCTTTTTCATTTTTTTTTTTTTAATTTTTGGTTTTATTTTTCCACCATCCCCCCCCCCCTCTTTTTCCCCATTTTCCTTTTCTTCTCTTCTTTCTTTTCCCCTTTCTTTCACCCATCAGTAAATCATGGCAGGTATGGCATTTATTCTGTGAATGGTTTAGTTTCTGTGATGTTTACAAATGTTGCTGATCCACTGAAACTTGATTTGAAGCAAACCTTGAATAAAATTGAAATCACAATATTGCAATTCACTTGTTTCTTAAAATAACACTTATACTAAGTCATTACTATGGAGCAATTTTTCGGAGAAAATTAAGCTTATTCACAGGAAAGTAATCCGTGCATAATTAGGATATGTATGCATTTTTGGTTGTAGTTGAGCATAAAATAAATATTTGCAATAATGAGTCGATTTGTACTTATAATGTATTGTGTCTGACATTTGTCAGAATATGAATTGAAAAATTTCCAGATCAAAAATTACATTCACAAAACGAAACCTTCCGAGTACACTGTTTTCAGTATGAATAATAATTTCTCAGCTGGAAGAAAGTGGTCAAAAATATGTCATAGCTTACGTTATCATGTCACAGACATCATTCACTGAACAGATGGAATTCAAATCATCAGTGCTCAGCGGCAACTTCATTCTTAGAGGTTCTACAAAATCTTTGACTTGTCCATGGTAATTTCTACATTTCCTTTTTGACTGAAAGCAGTCACGTATTTTTGACCATTTTCTTCCAACTGAGAAATTTGTATTTGTACTGAAGACAGTGTACTTTTCATTTCATGAAGGTAATTACCTCCACCAAGGAGGTTATGTTTTTGCTTGCTCTGTCTCTTTGGGCCAATCCCATTTCTATTTTGAACCCCTACCCCTACCCCTACCCCTGCCCCTTCAAACGGAGGAGTAAGGCTAGAAAGGCAACACCTACAAAATGGGACAACGCTCCAAAGTACGTCATCAGTCTACCTACAACATAAGTCAAAAATTTATGGATGGATTTTGATGACATTTTCAGGATATGGTTATAATGGGGATATCAACAAATGATTAGATTTTGGTGGTGATCTGGACATTTATTCTATTCCATTCTAGGTCTGCGCTCTCAGAGTGCTTTTCTAGTTTTAATTAAATGTATTCCTGTGAATACATTTAATTTTGTTCCAAAAATCCCTCCATACATTACACCTTACTGCTGTTTCACACCTCACTTTGTTTGTTTGACTTATGTGAATGCTGCTGCTGTTACAAAGCAATTTCCCAAATGTGGGAAGTACTTCTATTCTATTCTATTCTATTCTATTCTATTCTATTCTATTCTATTCTATATATTATAGCTCATCCTGCCTTCATGAGACTCAGACTATGACTTTGTGCTTTTGTAATATGGTTATTAACCCTTTAACTGCGATTTTCCACAGTCAAGAAAATAATAAAATAAGCAACAAAATGAATAAAAAACAGCCAAAATCATCATTAAAAAAAAACCCAACAAAAATTAATAATAAACCAACGAAATATCAATTAATATGAACAAAGTAAAACACAAACGGAACAAGACTGAAGAAAAATTATAAAACAAAAAAATAAATAAATGTAGAAAAATAAACAAAATAAGACAAAAAATTTACAAAAATTAATGAACATTTACAAAAAATGAGAAAGAACCAGAAAGGATGAGCTGCAGAGGTTGGAAATAACTAAAGTAGTGGAAGTAACTTTGTTACTGTATATTTTCATTTCATATTTTTAAGGTATCTATACATTTGTTTAGCATTTGTTTTTCAAGCAACGTTTTACCTTTAGTCCTTATATGTATTCATAAATATCTGTGCTTTATATTCCTTACATTTTTGAAATATTTGTGCGTGTCCTTATATTCTCAGAATAGACTCGTTACTTATTCAAAAAATAAGTCCCCTCAGGGGAAAAATCAGTGGAGGAGAGAAATTGTGACTTTCTATATCATGATTAATCTGAAAAATGTTTACTTTTTATCTAAAAATTCTGCTTTTTTTATCTCACAATGACCCCACCCTCACCCCCTAAATGTCTTGCCTATACCCAAAAAATTTAATTACATGACCTGATCAAATACATTATTTATACAGGAACTTAATTTTAAATCAGTTACTTTGGAAACTTTTCACAATTTCCTGGTTAAATATGTTATTCATGGCAAAAAAAAAAAAAAAGTAGTTTTACTTTTTACTTTATTACTATTAAGAAGTTGTACTTTTTTAGTTTTTCTTTAGTGAAGGAGTTGAATCAGTACTTGTACTTTTACCAGAGATTTTTTTCTACACACAAGTAGCTGTACTTCTACTTAAGTACAGGATGTGAGTACTTTTACCATCTCTGCTTGGCTGAGCTGAATTGCAGCTCCTCCTGTCTTCATGGGGCTCAGACTATTACTTGGTGCTGTTGTAATATAGTTATTAAAGGCTGCTAATGTGAAGGAGACATTGTGTTGGTGTGTTTGGGATGACGGACGGTCAGAGCACAGGTGTTCCTTTCGCAATGCCCTCTGGGTCAGTACAACCCCAGTTTCTGGTGCTACACAAAGTCTCTGCTTGTTCCACGTCTAATCACACCATCTACCCTTGAAATTCCTGCACCAGTCCTCCCTCACGCTGCCTCTGCTGAATTCAGACATGCATTATTTGGAATGAGGAATGGATTCTTCTGTAAAATTACACCCAACTTATCAGTTTTAAGACTTGCTTGACTTCTTTGGAGACCTGAGGTTCCACATTGAGCAGATTAAATTCTATTATCAGACAGGGTTTTTTGGGTGGGTCATTGTGCCCAGGGCCGCCTGGGTCTGTCTTGGTGCACTGGGGGGGGTCTGTAGCTGCTCCCTCTTGTTCTCCGGATTTGTGTCGTTCACAGTGGCCCCGGTGGCTCTCTGGGAGTGGCGTCCTGTGGCTCCTGCGGCCCGAGGTGGGGGTTGCCCTGTTGGCTTGGCCCTGCCTTGTAGTGATTGCTGTTCTGGGCTTCGGGGTCCTTCACACTTGCATGTTTGAATGGGTCTCGCCAGCTACTACTGAGTCCCATTTCAACGAATGATGGGACTCGCCAGAATGTGCTGAGAATCTCTCCACAATCTCTACACTGAACTCATTTTCTTCTGCATATATATATATATATATATATATATATATATATATATATATATATATATATATATATATATATATATATATATATATATATATATATATATATATATATATATATATATATATGTATATTCCTTACATTTCTATAAATATCTGTACTCCTTACATTCTCAGAATAGACTCGTTACTTTTTCAAACTAAACAGATGTTACAGTATGAAAAATAAGTCACTTCAGAGGGAAAATCAGTGGACAAGAGAAATATATCATAATTATGACGTACTTCATGATTGTGACTTATGTTCATAATTTTGACTTTATCTCACAAATGTGATTGTTTATCTCATTATTATGCATGTTTATTTCATATTTATGGTTTTTTTCACAATATTAATGGCTTCTTTTTATCTCAATTGTGACTTTTTTCCACCCCTCATCTTCTAAATTTTCTGTCCATATGCGCAAATCTGAGTATCATAAATCAAATTTTCTTTATCTCATTATTATTGATTGATTGATTTATATTTTACTAGTGGAGACCTACACTTATATTTAACCCTCATGGGGACCTAATTTTGGTACCCATTTTGTCAGAGGTCATCATGGGGTGACTGTGTAAACATATCAATGCCATCATAAAGATAAGAATACAAACACACACACACACACACACACACACGTTTCCATGTCTCATGAGGACCAAGTTTTTAGTCATCAATTGTAGGTAAAGCAGCCATTGGAGTTAGCGTAAAGAATTTTTTTTCCCAAAACATAAAAATAAAACAATTAAATAAAAACAATAAAAATCATCAAATCATAACTGATTTAATGAGCCATTCGCAGTTTCACTGTACCGGCCATGTGTACTTAGACTTGCATGGCTTAATCTTTGAGACAAGCATATGCTATATGCTAAATATATATATACATTTATATTTAATCTTTGTGGGGACCTGAATTTTTGTCCTCATGGTGTCAGAGGTCCTTAGTGTAAAGATATCAATGTATCCAGGAAGATAGGAACACACATAAACAGCTTAAAAGCAAGTGGATAAGTGACTTGAATCACAGTACAAATCCTAACACAAAGTTCACATACATAAGTAGAAAAACAAATGGAAACCTTTCATACTTAATATTTATGCTCTTTGAAGCCTTTCATTTTTCAGAATACATACCAACAAAACACCACCAAAAAATGATTTTTTTTCCACTTCACTTCCAAAATACAGTTGAAAAGTGTTCATTGTGTTGGAATCTGCATTATGCTGAGAGTTTGTTGATGTGACCATTAGAATATACATGAAAAAATGCCCTGAACCCCGTATTTACAAGTCACCGTTGGCTGCTATCATGGATGAAAGCAAGTTCTCAGTGTGAGTCACTGTCAACTCAGACAAATATAAATACTAGAATAGCACTGACTGCAAATTCCGCCAAGGCAGCCCCCCCCAAATGCCATAAAAAAACAATATTCACTTTCACTTCTGCAGTCAGGTGTCCGCCTCAACCTACTGAATGAAAGACACTTGACCCCCCCTCCACACACACACACACCAATCACCACCAAAATTTAATCATTTGTTCCTTGTGCCAGTGTCAACATTTGGCATCTGTTATCTTGCTAACAGTCAGACAAATATTGTTTTATTATGTCATTTTTTATTTATTTATTTTTATGTCATTATTATAATAATATTTGTATTCTTAATTAATTAATTATCATTATTATTATTAATAATTGTATGTATATATATATACATATATATATATATATATATATATATATATATATATATATATATATATATATATATATATATATATATATATATATATATATATATATATATATATATATATATATATATATATATATATATATATGTATTTGTATATACTACTATAAACAGATCAGACTCATGTTATTTAACTCTAAATTAATATTAAGGACTAAGTGAAAAAGTATAAAAAAAGTTAAAGCCTTAAATTTTCAGGTTTTAAAAGAACAAACCAAAAAACAAACAAATTTTATTTTTATTTTTTTTAATTATTTTTATTTTTTTTTTACTATACCTGTGGGATAATCTGAAATAAAGTGCTGTGTGCTACATACACCCTGTATGAAAATCACTATATAAAGTTTGATAGATTGATTGATTTTTTTTTTCAATACCTCCTTGGCAGAGGTAATGAAGACATGACCCTAAACTTCCCCTAAATAGAGAGTGGATTAGACATGCTAAAGACACACATATACATATTGGATCGACTGCTTCTCAGCTTCCCTTGGGACCTGGTGTTTCTTTGCTTACAGTAGCAACCAACACACTGTACAACTGGGGACTGAATCAACATTTCCTTCTACTTTCAGTCTAATTATAGCCATAGCTCACTCAGGCAGTATTTACACAAAACGTTCAATTGCACAGACTATGGTTTGCATCAGGTTAATCAGTAAATGTTTCAAATCATTTACAGCTAATAAAGATGAACCTGAAGCCCTTTGAGGGCAAAGCCTGGGGCTGTATGCCTGCGGTCCAGGTCCAGTACTGAGTAAATAGCAAAGTGACCGTGCAGAGGATGACAATAACACAGCCTCACACTGCTGAGGGAGCAGCAGCTACATCCTGGGGCCTTACGCTTTCACACCACATCAGCCTCAGACGCTGCTGTTATTCTGCACGGTTTAATATTTTTGTCAAATTTACATTTTCACGTGCCTTTTTCCTGAAAGGTCACAGTTGAACCAAAATGCTCATTTCTATAATCATAACAATAATGGATTGAAGTTATATAGTGCTTTTTTGGCCACTCAAAGCACTGAACATCAGTGACCCATTATTCATTCACTCTCACATTCTCCCTCTGATGGTGGAAAACTAAGCTTGTATCCACAGTTGTCCTGGGACAGATTGACAGAAGTCTGGCAGCCATATTACTCTACATAAGGGTGGCTGTGGCTCAGTTGGTAGAGTGGGTCACCCAATGACTGAGAGGTTGGCGGTTCGCGAAGTGTCCTTGGGCACTGAACCCTGACTTAGGCCCCCAGTAGGACTGACCTTAGACCTTAGAAACCTACTGGTGTATGAGTGTCTGTGTGAATGTGAATGTAAAGCGCTTTGAGCACCATGAAGGTGGAAAAGCGCTATATAAGTGGAGACCATTTATGTCCCTCTGACCACCATTGAACATTCATACACCAGTGTGAGTGGAAGGTAAAGTACCCAAGGACACAACAGGACACAACAGACTCACTAGGAGAGAGCAGGACTCAAACCACCAACCCTTCAGCTATCGGACAACCCACTCTACCAACTGAGCCACGGCTGTGTTGGAATTTGAACATTTGACCTGAGGTAACTGATGACTATATTTACTAAGTAGATCAATGAGTCAGTCTGTGAGTAATATGTCCATAAACTGAGCTTCCTATTTCAGCTTAAAAGTGTTCAGTTTCAGAGCTGTCTATGAAAAATACTTCTGGTGGTTGTTATGAATGCAAAGATGCAGACGCAGGTGAAACACAGTACATGCTTTCTGCCACAATGATTTTCTTGATTTATACAGCGCCATATGTCATAACTTGATAACATTTGCTATGTTTACATGATCTTTTTTTTTATTCCAAATTATTTATTCGGAGTTTATTCACTGTTTAACAGTATGTCAATGTAAATTAGGGGTGCGATCTATGGAATAATCTGAATAAAAATCTGAAAAGGTCTTTGTGCATTTAAAAGGATGTATAAATCTAGTATACTAACAAAATACCGAACATTATCTGAATAAGTAAAAATTTAGTTAGAATGTCAAAGAATGTACAAAATAAAATATTATTGCAATATATTAATACAGACTATCATGATGAGGAGATATTATCACATCTATTAAATACTGTATTTGCAGTAAATTTAAAGTGAATGTAAATATGGTCTATAGTTGATTATACAAATTGCATTGTAACTTACAAAAAAATTGTTTTGATATTGTTTTTAATGGGTGTTTTGTGGTAATGGTAAATAGACAGAAAAAAGTGTGTTAAAGCAAAGGAAGCAGAATTGGTTTGATTATTAGTTTATAAAATGGGGGTGGGACTTTATAAGTTTTACTTCTTCCCATTCTTTTTTGAGTGCAAGAAACGGTTGATCATATTTGATGTTTTAATGATTTTGTGTATTCCAAATTAAATTGAATTGAAAAGAAATGTTGATTTACAGTTTCAACTAACAAATATCTTAATAGTCGACACGTTATCGACCACTGTAACAAACAACAAAAAACAAAGTAGGCCACACACAATTATTGAACTGAGTGATACAGTAGGTTTCACTTTCCACGTGTGGCAGTCTGCCACGACTTATCACATGGAAGACCGATGCCTGCACCCCCTGACCCCCGCTGACTGATCACAACCTAACTTTAATCCTGTTCCTTGTGCCAGTATCAACATTTACTGAAAATGTAATCTAAATCCATCCATAACCTTTTGACTTATCTGGTTAACACACAAACAGACTGAGAAACAAACAAACCCTGGTGAAGTAACTGTGGCTGTTATTTATTTTCATTCCAGGAATAAAATTCCAGTTTTATTTCCTTTACCAAGAACATGTAGTGCAACAAAATTACAATGCATAACAGTGCATCAAAAGTTTGGAAAAAGTGAGATTTTTCACTCTGAGCTACTTCAATAGGCTGTGGTGAAACCTGGTCAAGTATAGCATTGTCTGCTGTGGGATGTACATGATGGCATCATTAATGACCCATTGACAACAAAGGCCCGAGCCCCACAGAAACGAAATTGCGTAAATCTGACGTACGTTCTTAATGGATTTTGCCTTTCGTCTAAATGGGACCAGTGGGAAGATCTGGTAACGGTGCCATTTCCACACCCATCTGGATGAGTCTAGGCGAGTAAAATGTGTGTTCACACCCATGTCATGATCACATGACCGGAATAATCAGCAGCTTTGCACCCGTAGCATTCATTCTCATCACAAGACACACCTTTCCTCACATAGTCGTTGCTCCTGCCATCTTTGCTCTTCATGTTATTGTTGTTGTTTGTGTCCAGCATGTGCGTCATGCCAGTATAAAAAGGGATATGGGTGCATGTGCACTACTACTTCTTCTATTGTTCTCTTGTATCCAGTGAGACTAACTTACAGCACGCCTAGGGGTGTGGCATGTGAATTGCATCGTTTTCAGCAAGCGTTTCATCCCCATGCTGAAACAGATTTTTTATTGAAACATTTCCATTTCTTTTTGACACGGTTTCAAAACAAAACCCAATTCAAACTCGTCTGGATGTAGCCTAAATTAGTGGTCGAATAAATTTTCCATTGACAACTCATTGCAGCCCTAATGTAATTTATATTTCATTTTGTTCTAGTAATACAACCACTAACAATATTTCACTTACTGTTGCAGCAAAAAGAAATGGTGGATATTTCTAGAACACAAATGCATAAGCCATGAAAATAAATATGTATACAAAATGGGCCTAAGCCTTTTAATCTGAAAAATACTTCATACTGCACTCTCAGGCCCAGAAGTGATGTAGTAGCCTATGTGGCGTGAAGAAGAAGACTTAATAAGAGTAAAGGTAAGTTTACATATAGGAGAAAAAAAAGTATGTTTACATGGAATCTAAATGTTACATTTAGATTTAGATGTTACATTACATGTTACAGATTGCTCTATGCTCTTATTTAGCTGTTTAATATTAACGTTAATCAAGGTGTGACAGATTGTTGTCTTATCTTTTTGATGTTTCTGCTGTTTTGTGGATTTTCACACCTGCATGAATAATTGGATAAGTCATAAGAATGCTAAACATTTTTTGATTAATCACTTTATTTTCAGTTTGATGTGCAATTTGTTTGTTATGTCTTACAGAAACACATTTCAGTACTCTCTTTGGGCTCTAAGCCTACAGTTCAACGCTGAACATATTGTTTCTCTGTGCCTGAAATTTAAGCCTACCAAATTGAGCAAGCCCCAGAAACACTTGGAGTCACATATTAGAGGAGGCATTTTATTTAAAGGTGTTTATGTGTTTATGGTGTTTATGTGTTTATGTTATAGATTGTATGAATCAGTGCGTGTAACTCTTGGCAGGTTGTGATTCCACTGGTAAAACCTGACAATGAAAATTAATGGATCTCAAGTTTAATTATTGTCCCTGACACCATTTTTTTTTTTTTTTGCATTTTATTCTAGATAAAATTATCTGCAGATGTGGGCTCAACTGCAGGCATACAGAGCACTATATGATATACTTACTTATACTTACAATATACACCAAATACTATATACTTTTTTCTTTTATTTTTTGCCTGAGCTTACGATTCCATTATATTCCACAGGGTCAGACCATATTTGTGACTGATTTGTATGTTGTTTCAACATGGTTGGGTCCAACAACATCCAACCCTCTTTCAGGTTTACCTGTAAGAATGTGAAACCTTACTGGTGTCAATGCAAATGATGTCCTTGATTATATATGTTTCCTTTTTTTTTTTAAACCTTTCCTTTAGAATGATGTCAACATGAGATATGCCATTGTCATTCCCATTTGGAAACCAGGACATTTCATGTTGTCTGTAAGTAGACAGACTTGTGGCAAATAGCTCTATAGTAATTCATTTCTAGGAATTAGGCTTAAAAGTACAAAAAGAACATGCTACCACATTTATTTTACAGACCTCCCAATTTTTAATCACATTTCAAACTGTCATAATTTTTGTATCTTTCCTCTTTTTTGTCTCATTTCCCAACAATTCATCTAATGGTCAAAAAATCTATTCCACATTTTTTACAATGTGTACTGGTAATCATATTTTACTTATAATATATACTTGTAATTTTCATTTTTTTTTTTTTTTATTAAAGGGGCAGCTGTGGCTCAGTTGGTAGAGTGGGTTGCCCAAAAATTGAAGGGTTTGTGGTTCACATCCTGGCTCTGGCTGTCCACATGTCAAAGTGTCCTTGAGCAAGACACTGAACCCTGTAGGACTGATATATATATATATATATATATATATATATATATATATATATATATATATATATATATATATATATATATATATATATATAAAAACAAAGTCCAAAAAAAGCCTGTCTAGAGTCCAAATGAAGAATGGGCTTTTCCTGGGATCCAGGACTTTGGGCCAGTCTGAAGGGTCATATAGTGCAGAGTCAAATATTAACTCTACTGAGCTGGTCAGCCTGTCAGTGAACCCAAAATACACTTTTATTGTCTTTGACATTGTGTTGCTCCTTGGCCGTTTCTCTTTATGGGCCTCATCAGTGATATGTTTGAATTATTTATCCGACTGACCCAATAGTGCACGTGTCGCATGACGATGGCATGTATATATTATCCAAATCTGAACATTTACTCAAGTGTCATATAAACGTACAAAAATCATTTTTCTCTGTGTAAGGTCTGGCTCTTTGCATCACTTGAGTTTCACCCACATTGTTGTCCTACCTGTTTCTAACCTAGCAAATATATGAAACAAGATCCTTTGTCTGTTTGGAGGAGGTGTGTGTGTGTGTGTGTGTGTGTGTGTGTGTGTGTGTGTGTGTGTGTGTGTGTGTGTGTGTGTGTGTGTGTGTGTGGCTGGAATGGCGGGTGCTGGAGACAGTTTAGCTGAACATGAGGGAGGCAGTAGAGGTGAAAACAGGCACACTGAAGGAAACAATGCAGGAAAGAGGATACAGACAATTGAGGATCCAGAGTGAATATAAAGAAAAACCTGATCACCCTGAAATGTGACTACAAAGTACAGCAGCTGCTGTTGGGCTAGTTTGACCACCACAGGATGGATGGATTCTACCAGCAACATGTGCACCGCTCCACGCCATGCAACCATGTAGGGTTAAAGAATTTACAAGACAATAAGAGTCTTTGTGGTTTAAATTGGCCAAATAGTGCTAAATATCTCCTAATTTAAAAAGCAAAAGCAGGCTTTGTCTTTCAAATTAGCCTTTTGGACAGTCAAAGAATCCCCATTTACAACCCAAAAACAGGTAGTTAGAGAAACCCTCAATTAAATCTCCAAACAGTCCTGGAGTTGCTCATATTTTGCTGATGTCATAGACATTCTCTATCTCCATTTAATCTTTTAAAACATGCAAACTTATCTATTCATGCAAACCTTAGGGTGAAGTGTGGGTCAAAAAAATTGTGAGGTCATCCACTAATTTCTGTTTTTCATGTTGCCGAAACAGACTTAAAACACGTGAATCAACCCTTAAAAACCCACAACCATTTTTGTCACAACTTCCAAGTGACTTTTTTCTTTCCAAGGGATGTATCATGGTTTCATATAATATTTCCTCTGTATTTTGCATTTTTAAATAAAATTAGGCGTTTTTTTTTTTTTTTTAGACTGATCACATAGATGTATATAAAAAAAACCTCAAGAGTAAATTCAAAGGTTATTCCATCAAACCACAAATAAATATAGTATATCACTAAATATATAATTCATTGAACATAATAAATATCTTGATTTACTGTCAGTTAGCAAACTGCATAGGTTTTACTGATGAATCAATGTTGTAGAAGACCACAGTGTTTCCGTGTTCACTACAAAACCTCTGGAAATGCGTCATATCTGATAACCATGAAAAGATGACACACTGTATTTTACACCAATGGCACTGGTCTACAAGTAAAATGTTTCCAGAATAAAACTATTGAAATGTTACCACACGTGTGTTAGTGATAAAGCAACAATGAGTCAACTACTTCACAAATAGTTGTCAGCAAAATTACTTGACTAATTTGTTCATTGAGAGGTTGTTAGTGATATCAAGTAATTTTAAGAAAATTTTTTATTTTATTGCTGATTGTAACTCTTGAGTACACTGAAAAAAGGAGTGTAAATTACTTTAAAAACCTCAATAACAATATCCACACAGAAATTCCCAAGTAAAGATTACTGAGTGGTTAACAGAGTTTGTTAATCTGTTAGTCTGCAGTTACTGCACACCAAAACTTCCTCTCAAAAGAAGGAAGATGTACTTTATAGCTATGATAAATATAAATAAGATCAAGTAAAATCCAGTACGTTTATCTCTTTTTGCATTTCAAATTACTGGTCTACAAGTAAAATGTTTCCGGAATAAAACTCTTGGAATGTTACCACATGTGTGTTACTGATAAAGAAAACTCAAGTCTTAAATGCTGGTTGGGTCAAGTTTCCAAGGTAAGTCTAGGGTCAAAATGTGACATTCGTAGAATGAACAAGAGAATAGGTTTTAGTCCAAAGGAATATTGGTCTCAGATCTACTTCAAAACACTGTCTACACATTATGATCCATTCACTTTACAGGTTCTTTCTAGTGGAATATTTACAAATCCATTGTATGTGCATAAACCACCATATATGTGGAATAACACACCATCATACATATTAAAAACATGAACTAATCAGCACTGAAGTAATTTGTTTTCTGATTAATTTGATGAAAGTATGTAAGCACATTTAATGTATGAAGCAGATACTTTCTACAAAAAAAATACAAATGTAGAGCAGTGTAATTTACATGTAGTGATAGCATTGGTGAATTAACAAGTACTAAACATGTCAGATCATTAGATGCTTTTGTTTGGTGGTAGAGTCTTTAAGGATTATGTTTAAACTCTTGTCTAAACTCTTAACTGTAAAGCATAGGTTCAGTCCTACCTGGTGAGTATAAAGATGATCCTCTGGGCCAAGATCAGCTTACTCTGTCTGCATTCAAAAAGTCATTTCCATGAACTGTTGTCTGCAGTCCTGCTTTTCCAGTTTGGGTCGTGCCTCCTTCAGTGGCTGATGTCCTCCTCTGTAATGCTGCGAGTGCTCTGCTGGAGTCACAGGTTAATGTTTTGTGTTAGTGGGTGTGTACACTAAAGGTTGCTGTGTGAGCCTGTTTTCAGCTGTTTTAGACCCTCCCTTCTTCCCCTCTCTGCCTGTTGGCCAGTAGCACCTGCCCCATTCTGTCTGCTATTGGCGTTTGGAGCACTTTATGACACACCATAGAGGAAGCAGGGTGTTTGGCCTTGAGGTGGTATCAGGAGGAGGAGGAAATGGAAGGAGTGGTCAGACTTCAAGGTAAGTCCAGTCTACTGACCACTCCCTCATTAAATTTACAACTTTTCAGTTTTCCGCCTCAGGCTTGTCCACTGAGCTTTATGTCCACTCCCCCCACCATCCTCCACAAAAACACACCCTAACAGTGCAAATACTCCCAGCTCCTGCGTAAGACACAAACACCTGAAAGTGTGCCAAATCCTTCAACTGACAGCAGGATATCCTTTCTACTTAACAGACAAGAGTCCCACAGACGCTACTGTTTCACCCACAGTGTCTGAATGCAAAGAAAAAGAAGAAGGCAGTCAGCTCTGTGCCAACATTAAACACAAAAGACACACAGAACAGATTTTGCATGGCTGTCATGACCCAGCTACACAATGCATAAAAAAGGATTATTTTCCATTTTTTTTCAGTGATAAGGAGACAGGCGGAGATAAGGGACTGTTTTCTGACCTGAGGTCTGCTCTCTGTGTGCAGAGGAAGGCAGGTGGAATACATGTATTTACAAGGCAAACACTGAACAAGTGTATTTAGTGACAGTTACAGTATAAACCAACACAAACCATTTTTGTAATACATACAGACAGGTGTGCATTACTGATTCTAATATCTAAAAGGCTTCAGAAGTGGAGAGGGTTATAGTTTTTGGTTCGGTTCGTCCGTTTGTTTGTCAGCAGGTTTGCAGAAAAACTACTGGGCCAATTTCCATGAAATGTTCAGGAAAGGTGGTCCAGAATAGATGCCATTAATTTTAGTGAATATAGGTCAAAGGTCACAGTCAGTTTTCACAATGATAAGTGATCGAGCAAATCAGGTCAGATGTGTGTGAGGGAGGCTGTGGCTCAGTTGGTAGACCTGGACTGACAGAACCTTAGAAACCTACTGGTGTATGAGTATGTGTGTGAATGGGTGAATATGAGGCTAATGTAAAGCGCTTTGATATATATATATATATATATATATATATATATATATATATATATATATATATATATATGACACCTGCAGGTAAGACAGTTGTGGTGGTCTAACAAAACAAGAGTGACAGACACATCGCATGTGTGGAAGTACTTCACTTTAGATTAAAATAACTGGTAAGGCATCTGAAGAGGTAATAATAATAATAATAATAATAATAATAATAATAATAATAGCCTTTATTGTCATTGTGCAAGAAAAAGCAAACAATGAAATTGGAGTGGTACTTCCCACCCACAGTGCAAAAATATCACGTAAACATATATGAATTAAAAAACATAAAAGACAATAAATACAGTTAAAAGAAGACTAAGAAGAATAAATATATAAAAACTATTATTCTAATTACACAATTAAAAACTGCCATTGTTATTGCACATGCCTAGGAGGTAGGGGAGGTATCGGCTAATGTGAATGATACGAGCAGCATTTGCAAGCTAACCTGTGTGATAAGCAGCGCAGACAACACACATTATGACAACACGCTCTTTTTGCCCCCCAAACACATGATATGGACAGTGTTGTGTTCCTTTTGTTGGCCTTAAACTTTTTACACATAATATAAAAAGTGAGGACATGTGACAGACGTGTGGACAGTCCAGTTTTAAAGCCGTGGGTCCAGACCAAATACAGACATATGTTCACATACTGATGTTGTTCTGTTAAATTTAACAGAAAACTCTTTGCTAACGTTAGCCTTTGTTGCAGTCAAAGTGCTGTTTGTCTTGTCAGTGGACATTGTTACGTTGCAGTGAACTTTAATACAAGTTGCTTATTACTGGACTGACATATGTCCGTGTTTTTTTTGTTTTGTTTTTTTAGCCATGTGTCTGTGTTGTGACAATGTGATGACGTCATCACAACCCGTCAACGCAACTCTGACTTTATTGACGGATAAGTCGACTTGAAAAAAACTGAAATCATTAATGCCAGTCGACTTTGTCTTCTTAGAGAGAAATGTAGTGGGTGAGTGAGAGAGGAAATTCAAAGAAGTGGCAATGAAAGCAAGAAAAAGATGGACTTCAACTGATGCTGCTTAACAAAGAGGAATATATTTATGTCGCTGGTTTGAAATGGAGGTGGAGGAATTAAGGAGTGTGAAAGTGACTGCAAAATTAGAGTTGATGAAGTACTACGGAGCACCTGTTCTGAAAAGGACAAGAGAAAGGTGTTTAACTTGTGTGGAAAAGTAAAAGAAGACTGCAGCATGGCAGTAATAGCAAAACCCATAACCCCAGTAGATTTGACCAGAGGACCCGAGAGACCTGAGAAGGATGCCTGCTGCGCTCCACCTCCACCGGGAAGTTCTCCGCCGGCCAAGATATATTTACCGTGGATCTCGGAGGAGTTTCTGCGTCGACCAAAGTGGCTCCATCCCCTCCATCTGGTCGGCGGGTCCCCGTAAGTCTGCCCGCAGGGACAGATATGTCAACCGTAGCGTATTAGCTGATGTGCCGCGGTTGGCTCCGCTCACCCGCCACGACTGCTTAAAGCTGGGCGTATTCAATGTCCGGTCACTTACGAACAAAGCTCCTTTTCTCTCCGAGTACTGTGATGACCAGAATCTGGATATTCTATCGTTAACTGAAACCTGGCAGCAGCCAGATGATTTCTTCCACCTCAACCAAGCCATGCCAGCTGGGTTTGTTTACATCGCAAAACCTCGTGCTTCCGAAAGGGGTGGCGGCCTTGCGCTGATGTATCGCGAGACCCTCAAGATCTCACCAGTGACGGTGAGGGAGACTACATCGTGTGAGATACTAGCTGTTCAGCTGAATGGACCAACTCCCACCCTCATTGTCACTGTTTATCGTCCCCCAAAGCCCTCTCCTGCTTTTATTAATGAATTTTCGTCAATTCTGGCTTATCTTTGTACAATGACTCCGAATATAATTTTAACTGGTGATTTTAATATTCATATTGATAAACCCAATGATCCATTCTGTAGAGATTTTATGGCCACTTTGGACAGTTTTGATATTACACAATTTGTTGACTTCTCAACCCACAAAAAAGGTCACACACTGGATTTGATCTGCTGTTCTGGACTCACACCATGCAATCAGTGCATTTGACCTCCCTATTTCTGACCATAAGTTAGTACTTTGCAATATCTCTATTCCAAATTCCAATACAGTTAAACAACGCACTATATCATTTCGCAATGTAAAAAATATCAGCATACCAGACCTGAATAATGCGTTATCCGACTCACTTGCTGATTTCTGCTGTCAACAACCCCTCTGTCCAACTGGCCTGGTCGATCATTATAACACCACCCTTCTCTCTGTACTGGATGTCTTGGCACCTCGTCGTACTCGTACAGTTAATTTTACTAAAACTTCCCCCTGGTTCACCTCAGACCTCCGTTTACAAAAACAACAATGCCGTCGCCTGGAACATCTGTCAAAGAAAACTGGACTCGTTATTCATCAGCAAATGTACAACAACCAAGTTATTGCTTACAAAAATCTCTTAATACAGCTAAACTGGATTATTTCACAGATCTCATCAATGCCCATAACACCAATTCAAGACCACTATTCTCTACTGTCCAAAAGCTTACAAGGCCACCGGAAACTACAAACCACTTTACATCTGTTGCTCAATGTCAAGGTTTTTCGGACTTTTTATACAACAAAATAGAAAATATACATAAACTTCTCCCTGTGTCTGCTCCTTCACACTCAAACGACTGCTGGTCCACCATGACACCACCTACCGCCGTCCCTGGTTGCCATCAATCCAGGAAATTTCCAAGATCATCACCTCAGCACGTTCATCCACCTGTTCTCTGGACCCACTTCCAATATCCTTGGTCAAGTCTTTTCTTTCTGCACTTGCTCCTGCCCTACAGACCATAGTTCACTGCTCCCTGTCCACCGGCATTGTCCCACCACTCCTCAAAACCGCCTCAATTACACCTCTCATTAAGAAACCAGGTTTAGATCCCAAAAACTTCAATAACTACCGTCCTATTTCCAACCTCCCATTCACTGCCAAACTACTTGAATGGACAGTTTCTGCTCAATTACAGGACCACCTTCAGACTAATAATTTATTTGAACCATTTCAATCAGGATTTCGCACCAGACACAGTACTGAAACCGCCTTGATCAAATTAACCAATGACCTTCTTTTAGCAGCAGACTCAGGCTTTCTCTCCATCCTCACCCTCCTGGACCTCAGTGCCGCCTTTGATACCATCTCCCACTCCGTTCTACTTGAGCGTCTGGCCGGCATTGGGGTCACAGGCACTGCTCTTCATTGGTTCACATCCTATCTCACTGGCAGACAACAGTTCATACAGGTGAATAACATCAAATCATCTTCATCACCACTACTTCATGGAGTTCCTCAAGGTTCTGTTCTGGGTCCACTCTTGTTTCTCATCTATATTCTCCCCATTGGCAATATTTTTCGACACTTTGATATTCAATTCCATTGTTATGCTAACGATACACAACTATATCTGTCCACAAAACCCGAATCCACCTGTCCAAGCTCACTAACAAACTGTTTACATGCAATTACATCCTGGATGTCAGAAAACAAACTCAAACTAAATGGCAATAAAAGTGAAATACTCCTCATCGGTTCCAAATCCACTTTATCCAAATCTCCACCTCTCAGTATTTGTATTGACGGCTGCCTGGTCCCCATTTCCTCACAAGTCAAAAGTTTAGGTGTTATTTTGGACTCAACCCTTTCATTCACATCACACATCAGCAATATTGTCCGCACAGCCTACTTCCATCTACATAACATCTCCAGACTCCGCCCATCACTCACCCAACACTCCACCCAAGTTCTCGTTCACTCACTTGTCACATCACGCCTGGATTACAGCAATAGTCTTCTCTACGGTCTGCCTCAAAAACACATCCAACAACTTCAAAATGTCCATAACGCAGCAGCAAGAATCATCACTCAAACAAAGTCCATAGAACACATCACCCCGGTTCTCATCCAACTACACTGGCTCCCCATAACCTACAGAATACAATTCAAACTCCTCCTGCTCACATTCAAGGCCCTCCATAACCTGGCTCCCTCGTACCTGTCTGACCTGCTCCATCCCTACGCTCCATCACGCTCCCTCCGCTCCTCCTCGACTGCTCTCCTCTCCACGTCCACAGTCAAAATGGTCACGATGGGGGCCAGAGCATCTGGCCCCCATCTGAGTTTATCCATCCCCATCCAGAGTTTAGGAGCATTCTGCCCCTAAACTCTGGAACTCCTTACCCACTCACCTCCATCAAATAAACTCTCTGGACACTTTCAAATCTCAAATCAAAACATACCTCTTCAGAGCTGCCTATTCATTGTAATTTTTAAACTGTATTTTTCAGTGTAATTGTAATTTCACTGTATTCATTGTAATTTTACCTGTATTTTAACTGTATTTTTAATCTGTTTTTTATGTAAGGTGTCCTTGGGAGTCTTGAAAGGCGCCATCAAATAAAATGAATTATTATATACAAGGTACATGCATACATATCAGTGATGCGTGGGTTGATGTATAAACGATCTGCAACTGACTGTTTTTTTTAACTAGCATGCCCGCAACTTGGGGAGGCATGTTTGTTTAATGCTGTAAACAAACATGTCCAACCAGATTTTAACATGATAACAACCGCAATAAACATGCAAAGAATCAACATTTAAAAATATATAACAATCAATTTTGAGAATATATCAAGAAATTCAACATGGATGGGTGCGTGCGTGTGTGTATTTGTTGTTGTGGATAGAAAGAAATGAACATAATCTAGTCTTACCCCTTCATTATCTAGGTCAACTTTTTTTTATTGCATTATGAAGTTATAAAATGGTCAGAGCTGCTCCTAACACTATGAGGTCAAAAACTGTGTTGATTATTTTTTGATGTAAGCTAACTGAATCTCTAAAATAAGAGTAGCTGCTGTTGTTGTTGCAGCTGTAAAAAATATCAAAAATCACAAATAGAACCAATGGCTCTGTATCTTACCAGCATGTTCTATCAAGAATCAATAAGAAGCTGGAGTACCCGGACAGACTCAACACAGAAAGGCTCATCAGCACCCGACACCAGAATTGAATCCAGGATCTTTTTTCTGTGAAGTGATAGTACTAAGCACAGGACTATAAGAGGACATTTACAATTAAGCGTCCTACGGATTTGCACTTGATGCCTTAATTATCGTCAGATTGACTTGAATGATGAATACCGGGCTGGTCTGGTTTTCACCAGAAAAAGTTTTTCATGAGAACAAACATATTTAATTAATTAATGTAAGGTTATTTACTTGTTGCTTGCACATGGGTGGATAGTGTGAATAAGACTTCTGTGTATTTATTTCTGTGTATTTCTGTGATATCATGTTGCAGCAGCAAAAATCCCGCAAAAATCTCATAATTAGGACTGCATTTAATGACTATTTTGAATAGTTGAATAGTCATTGACTACTGTAATGACTAGTCGACTAATATATAAATACCATTAGTTTTATTCTGGAAACATTTTACTTGTAGGCCAGTGATATGAAATGCAGAAAAACAAAAGAAGGGAAAAACACACTGGATTTTACTTGATCTTATATATTTATCATAGCTATAAAGTACATTTTCCTTCTTTTGAGAAAAAGTTTTGATGTGCAGCAACTGTAGTGCATAACAAACTCTGTTAACCACTAAGTAATCTTTACTTGGGTATTTCCAAAATAAAATTTACTAAGGATATCTGTGTGGATACTGTTGTTGAGGTTTTTAAAGTAAATTTCACTCCTTTTTTCAGTGTACTGAATAGTTACAATCAGCAATAAAATTATTTTTTTTTCTCAAAAAATTACTTGATTTCACTAACAACCTCACAACAAATAAATTAGTCAAGTAATTTTGCTGTCAACAATTAGTGAAGTATTAGCTTTATCCATCACCTGCCACTACTTTTTTGGGGAAAAGTAGGTTAAAGTTTAAAATTTGAGGGGGGGATTTTGTTCTTCTTCCAGTTACTTATAAAGGTTACTTATATATTCACATATTAAAAAAAAAAATTGTTTCAATTTCCTTTAATCTTAGCACATATATAGGCAAGTGTTTGACCCGTTTCCGCTTTACTTCCTGAATATGCTCTTCACTTCCTTTCTGCCAGCCTCCGGATGACTTTACTAGTTAACTCTAATATAAACGTAGTGATTCAGTGAGAAAAATTATGGACATCTCCAAGAGGAAAAGTGGTTCAGAACCACGTGTGGTCGTTGGTTGTAAAACATCAAGAAAACACCTGAACGAGTGGTTAGATAGAGAGTGTTATAACCACAAACCTGCCACAATGAGGCAATGTTCATGACCTTCGTTGTTTTCATTTTTTCTCAAGCCTCTGAATCACAGGCATTGAATTTAAAGTATCCACCCCGCAATGTTTTTGTGTGTTCCCATCACTTTGTGGACAAAAGAACAACTAATTATCACCCATTTCTAGAGTTATTTTTGGGATGCACTGGCTTTACACAGCCGAAGAGGCTACGACTCACCCAGCGGACTATTATCTCCCCAAAGCAACTTAAATTTCAATCTGATGGTAAGTTCAGGAACTTTAGCTATGAAATGAAAGCTTTAGCTATGAAACTGTCAATACTGTTAATTGTGAAGTTGTCATACACTAACAGTGCCACTGGTGTTTTGCTAAAATAGCTGATTAGCATATAAGCTAATGTTCATAGGCAGTAGAGCTGTATGTGTACGTTGGATTGACAGGTCGCCTATAGTGCTCTGTGTGTAGGGGTGTCAAACGTCCCTTGAAATACGGAATCGTCCCATATTAAAAACAAACTTACGTACGGTATTAAGCTGATGGGATTTGACATAGTGTCCCGTATTTTCCCCTCACGAAGTTGGCAGCCCTATCTGTGTGTGTGTGTGTGTGAGAGAGAGAGGGTTCAATTTATTATTATATATTAGTGCTTTATATGCAGATACTGATACGCCATGGAGGCTTTCAGATTGTCCATAGCTTTCCTGTCTATTGCAATGGAGTCCATGAAATACGCACAAATCTTGGTGTATGTTACATTGGGCCACATCATCATTTTATCCTCCCAGGTCTGCACCATATTCGGGTGGGGGACAATACCTCCAGCTCCAGACAAAGTACTAAAACTAGGTTCCCAGGACATTATAGCTCACAAACAGCTAGCAATCGAAGTCTCTTCACATTAGCAAACACTGCGAAACTTACTTCCAGTGGAAGTAACATACATATCTGGATGGTAATGGCGCCGCCCAGGGTTTGTGGCGTAAACTTGTCTATAGCGGCAGTTGATATGCTGAAATCATCACGTGCATAGGAAATCAGCTGAATCGATACAGCTTTATCGATTCAGCTGATGGAGCTGGAGCACGGAAACAAGAGCACATAACTCCCATTGTGGCCACACTCCACTGACTACCTGTGTAGTTTAGAGTTCATTTTGAAATTCTTATATTTGTTTTTAAATCCTTGAAAGGTCTCGCGAAATGAACTACGGCCCACTACTGGCCCACTACATGTCAGGAGAGTCTCTGACAGTTGGCCCAATTCTGGCCTGGTCCCCGGCCCAGAGATGGCCCACTGAAAAATAACGGACTCTAATTGTTTGTGTTGGCCAAGTGCAGGCCCATGCACTGTAAAATGACTCTCATTGCTTCTGCTGGCCCAGGTGTGGCCCACATACTGCTGGCTGATGATACCAGTGTTGGCTGACTGCTGGCTGGGTCCCCGGGTCTGTACTGGCCCACACACTACTTTACTAATGTCACTGAGTGTTGGCTGAATGTCGGCCTGTACTGGCCCATATGTGGCCTAAGAATTGCAAAGAAGTACATAAAAACAGATTCCTATAATTTAAAACAGTTTATTTTTAATCAGTTTTAACAATACAAACAGCAAAGATAAAACAAATTATTTTGAAACTGATCACACATTCACTCACACACACACACATACACACACCAAATCACCAAACATACTGATTAACTGATGAATCACATGAAATGACTAAAGGAAAAGTTTTATTTTACACTTAAAGCCTTTTTTTCGGATGGTTTCTGATGAAATACAATAGTTAAGATTTTGACGCAGGCTATTACAAGAATTAATTTTACACAGTATAGGTGCACTGGAGCAATCACTCCTAAAAACGCATTAAACATTTGTTGGTAGAGACGTGAAACTCATTGATTGGTAACATTCACTGAGACACAGTTTGCAGCGATATTTTTGCCAGCACAAAAGTGAATATTACTGACCACTTGGTGAGTTTCTCGTCTTTACAAACGAATGCTCAGTGTGTTTTAGGAGCATTTGCTCGAGTGCACCTATGCTGCCACTCTGAGGGGGGCGGGGAGTCCAGCAACAATTAAGATTCTTGAAATCATCAGAAACAATCTGAAAGCAAGGCTTAAGTGTAAAAATAGTGAACTTTTCCTTTAAATTTAAAAACACATAAGTACCCATGCACCCACGCACACACACACAAACACACAGTTTGGCCATCAATACTTTTCCTTTAACTCCCCTCCAGTTCAGCTGGCGAGCCAGTCCATTCGCCACCACCCTCGTCATGATCCTCCACGTGCAGTCTTTGGTGTCAACCCCCCTATGACACCAAGGTAGTTGACCTAAAACAAAAAGAACTGCATTATTACAAGGTTCCCAATGTAAATCACATAAAATTACCCTTAGTAAAACGCAAAACTAAAATTCTCTGACTAAAATGCAAACTTTCCATGATCTTCACTATAATTAAAAAACAATCCCTGAGGGGCTAACTTGATGCTATTACCAAAATTCCCTGATAATACCTGACTGTCCATATATATAAAAAAAATTCCCTGATTTTCATACCTGCCAACATTTGAGAATCAAAATCCGGGAGATTTTTCCGGGGGGGGTTTATTTATTTAAATATACTGTATATTACAGCATTTATTTACCAGTATATATGACAGTGATCAATTTGAAAACATCACAAATTGCTCGATTTACAGTGCACTTTTTGGACTGAGGTGGTTTATAGGCTGCATGACTTGGATCTACAGTCCTACATCCCTGAAGGACAAAAACATTAACGTTAGTTTATGCTATGCAAGACGACATGCGCAGTTTAGTCTGCTACATGAAATGCGCTCCGGAACGTAGCCTATGTTAATGAAGTGCACTCTGAGATCCATCTTTTGTACAAAACTAATGACTCCCCTTTAGTGATGCGCGGTTAGGGGGTTTTACAGAAAGCCGCCCCGCCCAAACCCAAGACGTGGCTAGGCCCGCCCCGCCCAATCCGCATGATGTCACGTATCGATAAACCCAACCCGCCCGCTATCAACCCGCGAGCTTAAATTTGGCTCTAAACTCACATAGTACATTTGCGGCATCTTTACCTTGCGCTTCTAATGTTAAAAGTCATGAAGTATAATTTTTGCCTCCTTTCTAATGTCTCAATATGCACTCCAGCACATAAAATAGACTCCACCCACATCATCACTCTATAAAGCGAACACATACAACGTTTCCGTACAACCTTCGCATCGCCTGTTTTAATCTTCTCCCTGATCAAGTCCGCCATTTTCACTCTTATCTCTGAGTGTTCAGGGAGATTTGGCGGTAATAACAAATAACAAAAAGTTGGGATAAAAAAGCATTCAAAACAGGAACTGACGGGCTTGCACATGTGCGAGCCGAGCACACACACACACACCTCAGACATAGCAGGTTCCGCAGCTAGATGGCTGTCCCCGCTATGAAAATAGGCCTATAATAAGATCACCAAAATATTCTGATTTAACAAGAACGCACTTTTCACATCTAAAGCTATAATCAATTATTTTCTTTGTCACTAGGTGCTAGGTGAAAAATGCCGACTACATAGTGTACGAGCAATTGGAAGGAGAGGAGAGACGACGACTACGCTACTGTAGGTTAGCGGGGCTCCTTTCCATTTCATTGCACGTAGGCTACTGTTGATGATTCCTAACATCACTACATGTAATGTTAAATGACCAGCTTTGCACAGTGTGACTGAATAGGCCTGTGTGGAGTCGTAGAGTAGCAAAACATTGGAATTCAGGCACCATCTGTAGATTTCAATTTGTTTAGTGAAGTTTACTTAAGAGTTGGCTGGGACACTTTTCGCCCCCTCTCTATTTGTCTGTGGAGACTGCTCCATGCACGCACACACAGTCTCTCTCACCTCCCTTTCTATCCTCCCTCATCGGTCTTAACATGGTCTGCAAAGATATGAAGGCAACCCTTTCCTGTTGATGGCAATGGAAAGGATGTGAAAATAACGTGGCTGTTACCCATTCATTCTGACTGGAGCGTGCCGCCTCTCATGGAATGAAACTGCCGATGTCAATTGAGTTGTCTTTCATCATCATATTTTTTATATGTCGTGGATTATTCTTAATGAGGTTATTTTAAGTTGAAATATTGTATACCTTCAGTGTATCCATATTGTGCCATTTTTGGGAATGTCGTATGGAAAAATGCGGATATTGATCGTCCCTGACCCGCCCCACCCGCATCCGCAATATGTATTAATACTGCGACCCAGCCCGCCCGACTCACGGGTCACCCGCGGATATATATGGCCAGTGGGTAGCCCGCACAACACTACTCTCCTTCATTGCCAGCATAATGGTAGGCTATTCATCCAGAACATCACAATTCTTGCCAAACACTTTTGGAAAAAGAAATGTGCCACATCTAACAACAAACAATAGTTAACACGAAAGCTTTCAACTTCCCGAATCTCTGTGCTGAAAGAACGTCAGGTTGTGGTTGCGCATGTTGCCGCGGCAAATACACACATGAGATCAGACTGCATTTCAATACATGATCTTGCAAGTTCAGAACGAAAATTGATCATCCATTAGGAAATTTGGTTCCGGGAGAAATGACAAAACGGGAGGGGGGTGGGAGATGGGTCTGAAATACGGTCCCAGTAAAAACGGGAGTGTTGGCAGGTATGCTGATTTTCCATGTCTGAGACAAAATATATTGAACAGCTGTATGTATGTGTGTGTGTGTGTGTGTGTCTGTGTGTCTGTCTGTCTGTCTGTCTGTCTGTCATCAAGAAATACTGTAAGCACTGTAAGTAAATGGACGTTAAGCAAAAAAAAAAAGAAAAAAGTTTTCAGTAAATAAATAATTTTTACACTCACAACTTTCTCATTCTATTCAGAATTTTGTAGATTCTGCTCCATCGCCGTTAGACCACTGAGGTCCTCAATTGGTATGCCCTCCACCAACTCTGCTGGTGCGTCATGGTGATGGAGCTGCTGTAGGATTGTGGTCTGTTGTTTCAGCACCATTTCCAACTTTGTAAGCACCTCTCTCAGCAGAGCTATAGAAAATAAGTTAAAGGAACAGTATGTAAATTTGTGACCAAAACTGGTCCTGCAATCACGTTCAAAATACGGTAGAGCTAGCCTGGGCTTGCCAATACTTCCTATGATGCTGCACAAAATTTCGCGATCAAGACAGTATGTCCAAGCAGCCTGTTTACTGCATTTCCTGTCCCAGAATTTCAGGCACCAATGAGAAGCGAGCTTTCACACCAAAGTGAAGAAGGAGGGTGTAAAGGCAAGGTCTGTGATTGCACTTTTTTTTGGTCATTTTTGCAAAGTTACTTGAAATCCTGTTCATAAACCACTCACAATCACTAAATTGGAAGCATTGATATGAAAATTAAATATGTCAATCCTCTGTGGAATGAACAGGGCTTGGAAAAGTACTTCTTATCATTTGTCAGACCAGCATTTCCCATTGGACAGTTGCATGTCAATCAAGTGCTTGGACTCAACTATTGGAGGAAAGGGGCATATCAATCAAATGGTCGTACTCAACCATTGGAGGAAAGGGGCAGGAACGTGGGTGGGACAATTTTCAAACAATTTTTGAGAATCCCAGACCCTGCCTTTAACAAGGTTGCATTTAATTCTACCTTTCGGAGGGTGGATAGAGCTTTTGTATGAGAAACGTAATTCACAGAGCCTTTAAAATACAGTCAATGTCTAAAAGCACAAAAATTGAGACTAAAATAAAATATAATTAATAATTGCTTACATTGAGTATCCCCCTGTGTGGCGCCGAATGCTGTGAAAAACAATGTAAAGTGTTGTCAAGATAATGCCAAGCAAGATATGAAGATGATTAGAAATCACTTGCCCTTACCGGGTTCAAACTGCTGCTGGGGGCCCCAGCGAAAGGTTTGGTAGCCAGGCAATGCTGCAGCAGTAAAACAAAATAAACATCACACATTATCCTAATGATTATAGGACTTTGGACAAGTTCATAGATTAATTAAAAAGTGTTAAAGGAGAATGCGTCCGAACCTACATTCTGGTGGAAGCAGTGGTCGAGTACAACAAGCTGACCAAAAATTAGCCGACATGATGCAACCTGAACGGTGTTATAGCAGTTTTAGCAGCGCAGCAAAATAGCGCAGCAATTGTTGCAAGTAGTTTACGTTGCTTTATGTTAGAAAGCTTGCCCCAATTCCTGCGCTATTTTGCTGCACTGCTAAAACCGCTATAACTGTTCAGCCTTTATCGTTTCGGCTCATTTTTTGTGATGGTAAATATAGAACTTACCTTTTTCACAGCCCTCCTTCTAAGAGTGCGCCCATGCATGTGTTAAAAGTACCGTACCTAATTGACTACTTTCTTCGGCCTAAGGAAACACACAATTTAGAGATGAACATTAAACACAAATAGAAAACCAGCAATAATGTTTCAACAAAATCTGTTATAGCTTTGTTTCACGTCTCTTTTCAAATAGGCAATAATAAACATTTTAAATTGTTTTACTGCGCCAACAACAAATACTCTTGGTAATGTTTTAGTAATACTTTAGGAATAATAATCTGTTGTATCTATTGTAAAGAAACAAAAAAGGCAAAAAAGAGTCTTTCAGTTAACACACTTAATACTTATATAAAATGCAGTAGGCTACTAGTATTAGAAATAGTTGCAATAACATTATTAGAATGAGCAACATAATACATAAGTAGGCCATGTAACCCTTTACTATTGTGACTGTTTCTAGATTGTACTTCTATATGGCTATTGCCTTTTCATTCCACTAGATGGAAGTATAACATAAGTAATGAGTAACTTTATTAAATTGTTATGTAGACTATTCCCATACTGCAAAATACTTCTCGCTTATATAGACAGACAGTCATGTGACTAGGCGCAGAACTAAGGCTCCTAGCACCATTTTGGGGTGCTATGCATTTTTAAGGTTGCAGTCTTTGAGTTAAGTTAATTTCGCAGAAACAGCCATATAACTAGCTAACCTTGCAATCGGTAGAACATGCTAGCCCTTGTGCACAGTTTAACTCACATTTGCAACATAGCATGACAACTGGATTACAAAGTTATTAACTCAAATTACCGATCCTGGTTTGTGGCTGCAACACTGATTTATTGGTGTTTTACTGTTAGAGTTGTAGGGTAATCACGCATAATATGTCTTTGCGCCAGGTTGTCAGTTACAAAAATTGTTGTTCTAAACCTTAAAACACGAAAAACGTATTGACGATACAATGCATAGCCCTTTTATTACACAGTCATTTAATGTTCATGCTATTTCTATGTCTATTTTCCCATAATTGACGTTGATTAAAACAAGTCAAATTTGAGTGCTACTTACCAGACCCAGATCGATGTCCGAAAAGAGAGAGTTTCGCGCTGCCTTCACTCCTTACACTGGTGACAGTCGGCTTGTAGGTACCCTGCCGAGCCACTTGATGGAATATCTAATTTCGGCGCGAATCTAAATGCATGATGCGCGTCGGTGTAATTTTATTTCATTTCACACCGCGAATTTTGCTTATCTGCTTGTTTTCATGCATGATGGACACTGTTAAATGAAAACTTGTCCCTTAAGCCCGGTCATATAATAAATCTGGACAATGGAAATTAGTTTCAACTTTTGCTCAAAGTTAAGACACTAATGTTAATAAAAGTACATATAAAGTGTATTTTAGTGATAAAAGTCACCTTTAGACATGATCTTTAATGTGTGTGTGGTGAAATATAAACTATTGTTAATCGCCGATATGCGCAATTAATTAATCCCTTTCGTTTTCTATTGAGCCGTAAAGCAGCCATGTTTGTAGGCGTTTGAAAGGGGAGATTGTCCTGAATCCATTGACACCTCATATTCCATGAACTACATTTCCCTCTGGACAGGAAATGCGTGCGTAAAAAAGGTGAAAGTTCAGATTTATGCTCTTTTTGCGCACAAACGGGACGAGCAGAGCAAATGAAATAATCTGTTCATTGTGCAAAAGACACAAGTGTTTTGATGCCAATTAATATCAGTTTTGCTGTCAGTTCATGTCAGATCCAGTGGTGTGATAGAAGGCTTTAATTGGCATTTCGCCCTGCCACTCAAGTGTGTTCATAAGCCTATGCAAAGCAATGCAGTGGAGTGTGTCATTTCGATGATAGCCTACATTATGCCCGTCGCCCATTCGCGTTTGAACATTTAATTCTGTCGCCAAACAGAACTGACTCTGTGTATGTCTGTGAATATTGGGCCGCCTCCTATCAGCCGCTTTTGGACCGAATGTTGGCTTAAGATCATCGGGCCGAAGGAGAAACAAAGTATTCAACCCAACTACTGCGTCGTAGTGTCGGCCCATTTCAGTTTAACAGTGGGTCTGCCGTGCTTGTTTTCAACACTGGCGATAACCACTATCGGGCCGAGGGGAAAACAAAGTAATCAGCCCAACTATTGCATTCCAACCTCGGCCCATTCAAGAAAAGGTGGTATTTAACCGACCCGGATCTCAGCCGACACTGCCATCATTCAGCCAGAATCGGGCCGACTGTGCTTGCTATCTGGGGCCCCTCCTTACCTCTTTGAGCTGCTCCACCAGTACACTCCCACCCGGACTCTCAGGTCATGTGACCAGTTACTTTTGGACACAAAAAAATCTAGCTGGAGCTCATAGGGGAGAGAGCCTTTTCTGTTGCTGCACCAAGCTTTTGGAATAAACTGCCTTTGCATGTCAGATACCGACGCTGTCCAATTTTAAAACTCAGTGATTCGTTGATTTTAGTTTTTTTTATTATTGTATTTTTTTTATCTGTGTAGTTTTAGTATGTTTTATTGTATTTTTTAGATTTATTTTATTGCCTTGTTCTCCTTTCTCTGTTTTGTCTTTTATGCCTTTCTGTTGTCTTGTAGTGTGCAGCTATATCTGTTTTAAAGAGCTTTTATAAATAAAGATGGTATGGTATGGATACTAATATAAGCTAGAATATGGGTGAGAGGCGGCATTTCTTTTACCTGGGACCACTTTCGATTTCCTTTTTGACTAAGAAATGCAAAGAGGCTGAATTTACATAAATACTGTGCTTGAAACAGAAATAGGTGAAAGGCAGCAAAATGCTTTGGTCAGTGGTTTGCATTCTAACTTGTGCAATAGTCCTTCTTTTGCAGACACAACATCCTAATCATAGCTTTTTTTTCATACTTTATGCTCTCTACACAAGCATGAAGTGTTTTCAGACAGACTCCTGAGGTCGTTTTGAATGAAGTAGTGCAGGGGTGGGCAACTCCAGGCCTCAAGGGCTGGTATCCTGCAAGTTTTGGATGTTTCCCTCTTCCATCACACCTGGAAGCCATTACATCATTATCAGGCTTCTGTAGAGCTGGATGATGAGCTGATCATTAATTGAATCAGGTGTGCCGGAAAAGGGAAATATCGAAAACATGTAGGATTCCGGCCCCCGAGGACTGGAGTTGCCCACCCCTGAAGTAGTGTGTGATTTCCACATTTATCAACACTGTTGCTTGCAATGATGTCCATTTTGTGTAACCTGTACTAAGATACATGTTAAAAGAACCCTCCCTGCTATTCTCACACTTGAATCCTAAGTAGCATTCAATATGTCCCACATGTTTTCTAGAGACTTTCTCCACTGCATTTGCCTCTGGAGGTTCTAATTAGTTAACATAAAAAAATGAAATCATTTTAGGGTGTTTGGAAATGAGAGAACCATCCAGTAAATAATAGCATTAGAAGGAAGCAGTCTGAATTTCAAGCACTCAATATTTAAATCAGTTATAATCAATAATTTTTATGACTTCAATAATTTGCATTAGCCTTTTTATTCCAGCCCACAATATATTTTATGGTATAACTCATGGCTCCAACTGGTGACAAATGCAGTAGCTCCAAGGCTGATTTGGTTATTTAGTAACCCAAACACAAATAATGCATATCATATCAGCAAAGTCATTTCTTATCTGATGAATTGTGAGTTCTTTGAGGAAGAAGATGGTATACTATGAGAAATATTATATCTCTTCCTGGAATCTATGACTGTATAATAAACATGCCAAAGATTTAGTGGGCAGCTGGGTGAAAGTAACAAGCTCCAGTAAGTTATTAGACAGGAGAGAGAGAGAGAGGGGGGCATACACTTGGGCAGGGTTGCGATGGGAAGCTATAAAGTGACGCAATGTTGACTGTGTCTCCAAGGCACACGTTGTGCCACTGAAAACCTACAGACTGCACAAATACTACAGCAAGCAGCAAAGGTCATATTTACACATGTCACATTTACTGAAAATTGGATAATTGCAAAATATGCAAGTGTAGTTTCCAAGGTAAAGTGATTCTGCCATACTGAGGGCCGGTTCTAGCCCATTGGCTGCCCTAGGCAAATTCAATATGGACCCCCCCAGCCAATAATATTGTCTAGTTGTCTTGTATTTACACATTCACTGTCGGACACCTACACCATTCACCAGACAACACTTCAACTATACAATCTTTGTGTGAAAAGTGTTTTCAGCAGGAGCACCAGAGACTGTATTTTTTTCTTTGAATAAACAAGTCGGTTCCTCTTGATTTTCTCTCCATTCACTAATTTCATGAAGAAACACTGATGGTGGCAACTTCTTCCATTCTGTCTTTTTGGAAATGAAAATTGAGCATGTACCTGATATGGTCCTCTAATTACCATGTTCGTCCTCACTGTATCTGGAAGTTGTGCCCAGTCTGTGGGATCTATGGGTGCTCCAGTCTCGTCAATCAATCAACCAATCAATCAATCAATCATTTATATAGCACTTTTCATACATGGTGCATGTAGCACAAAGTGCTTTACATCAGACCCCCCCTCTCTTGATGGTACCAGAATAAGATGAAGATGATCAGATGTCTGCATGCTGTAGTGAAGCAGACCATGCAGTTGTTCCTGCAAGGCAAATATATACATAAAAAAATATGTAAGTACTTTGTTTTCCATCGTTTTTTTTTATTATTGTAGATGTCTTTTACTGTATTGTATGCAAACTGTCTTTGACTGACACGAAAAGTATTATAATAAAATGTATTATTATTCTAATTATTATTATTATTATCATTATTATTATGTGAAATTGTAGAATGACAAATTGATGTGTTTTATTCCAGGCAACACAGTACTGCATCAGATTGAGTATAGAGGAATTAAGATGAATGGAAGCTGAATAGGAAGTGCCAACACAGCTTAGAAAGTGGATTATTATATCAAATATCAATTTTCTCCCACCAGCCAGTGTTGTATTTTTTTGTCTGGAGAAATTTAAAAGAAGAAAAAATACATTTTATATTTGGGCAAATATTCTTTGCCTAATGTTTTATCTAATTAGGTTAATCAGGTGTGGTTCAGAAAGCCATAAAACTGCTACTGCTGATACTAGTGACCTACTTTTTATGCCAGAGTTGTCATAAACACACTATAATATCTGTCACATGAACGTGTCTCTACGTAACCTTTTCTGAACTGATTAAACACGATTTATTATAATATTATCCTCTGTATTTTGAAGTGAAAATAAGGTATTGTCCTATATTTAATTTACTGATCATGTAGATGTATGAAAAGCTGACAAATTGTATTAATAATATGTATCCTATTCATGTGTTTTAACAGGATTAGTGGATCCACGTTATTAAACATTTAGACCAATAGATGTGTTTGGTCGCCAGTGGCTGAAGGTTAATGTTAATTTGATCATCATAATTTTTTTTCATTACAATCAATCACATTTTATCTCTATAGTCCTCAAGGAAAAGCAATATTATTACTGGAGTTGAAATTAGGAAAAAATATTGCAGTGGGTGGGAGTCTTACTGCAGAATGTGGAATAAACATCTGTGAAAGTAGAAGCTTAAAATGTAAACAAATGTGAAGTTTCCAAAAAGACAAAGACTCACAACAAGAAAACAGAGTTCAATCTGTTTGGCTGCGGAATATTTGACATTAGATAAGATAATGATATAAGATGTACTTTATTGGGGGCGGGGAGGGTGGGGTGGGGGGTGGAGACAATAGTGCATGGGGCTGCAACACCATATGTAGGGCATCATAGAAACTGAAGACAAAAAAATCAATGGCTCTGATGTTTTAGTGGTTAAATATTAAATAAATGCAATATATCACATTATTTCATTATTTTACTGTAGAGGAAAATGTGTTTTTTTTTCGTTCACACTAGGTAATTTTAACAGATTCTGTTTTTATTTCCCACTTTTTATACATTTTCTGGGCAAATTCTCAATTCCGAAATGTAGCCCAACCCAAATTTCTGGTGTATTGGTCTCAGATCTACTGCAAAACACTGTCTGTACATTATGATCCATTCACTTTACAGGTTCTTTCTCATGGAATATTTACAAATCCATTGTACATAAACCACCATATATATGTGGAATAAAACACCATCATATATATTAAAAACATGAGCTAACCAGAACTACATTAATTTATTTTCTGATTCATCTTATTAAATTATACTTTAAAAAAGAAAAAAGTAGAGCAATGCAATAATAACACAACAGGCATGTGACAAAAATATGATAGCATAGTCTGCTAAGACAAAGTACAGGATGCAGCACCAGTTGTTTTAATTTGACATGAATTTGCTGGTATTTGTATGTGTTTTCATGCCAACACGTTTCCATTTGAGGGTCATCCCAGTTTAGAAGTAATAATGAACACATTGACTCATTAGATGCTGTTGCTGTAATAATTTCCGTGTTGAGTAGGTAATGTAATTACAGGGGACGGACTCAGCGGACATTCAGAGGTGAAAGAGGTTAAATTAGTAGGTTTTAACACACACAACAGCTAAATCAAGTTGTGGAGGTTGGTTGACAGAAGCGGTTAAGAGGAGGCGATAAGGAAATCAGACACTCTCAGACATCCACCTGCTACCCCACAGCTCAGCCTCTCCACTAGCATCATGTGACTGGGTCCAAAGGGAATATCTCTGTTAAGATGATGTTTGTCTCTTATCTGAACACTGTTTTGGAAGAGATGAAGAGATCCCAGGAGCAACAGCATATCTACTTTGTAATATCTGTATTCTGTCTTTAGTGTCAAAAATCTTAGATTGTTGTCATTCAGTTTTAACACATAAAGACCCCAACAGCCACTGGTGGAAACACCATCATCTTCTACAACACTGGCTGAATCCCAATTCTACAGCTGCACAATATATTGTTTGAGCATCGACATTGCAATGTACGTCTGCACAATAGTTTTTTATATAATTGTATATATTTTTTAAAAACATACTTAATGTAATTTTATTTATTTTTTCTTACTTATTTATTTGTATTTTTTTAAATTATTTTTTCATTTATTTATTTTCAAATTTTAGTGTATTTATTTGTATTCTTTTTTTAAATTATTTATCGATTTATTTGTCTTTATTTAGTCATTTTTAAAGTTTTTTATTATTAATTTTTAATTGAATATTTATTTTTAATTGTTAACTTTAATCAAGTATTTCAGCTACAAAAAGGATGATACTGAAACGTATGTTCTGTGTTGACCACTAATCTGATCGTTGCGTTGCGCTGTTTTATGCTCCTGAGTATTTTTTCATCTCGCAATATATTATAATAATCTCGTCTTGTCAGCTGCTGCCCCCGCGACCTGGACCCGGATAACGGGGAGATGACGACGACGATCTCGTCTCGTTGTCTGAACCCGCTTTATCGACACTAGGGTCGCCGGGGTCATTGGGGGCCTAATCCAGCTACAATGGGCAAAGGCAGGGTACACCCTTATTTTTACTATTACTATTATAAAGCAAGGTTCAAAGTAAGGCCCTAGGAAACAAAGGGAAATATTGGTTTACAAGCTTATTGTGAAAATGACCATAAACAATTCCACTTATCTTTATGACCCACAACATGCACCTGTGCTCCACAGTCACACCTTTCTCGTAGAGCCCTTTTTCTTCTCGAAGTATTCAGTTGCTAAGTTATCCTAAAGAAGAGGGGAAGATTAATTTCTTATCCTTAACGATTCCTATCAGGGTCACCTTTTTGTCAGGAAGAAGGAAGCTAAAGTTAGTTACTGGTGCCAAATGCGCAGAGACTCTTTGAACTGTTACAAATTAATAGATAAATAATAGATAATCACACCTCTACTGAGACTAACTTTCCATCACACATTCCCCCACACCAGCATTGATTCAGGTAGCATTTCCGTTTTTTGTGAAGTGAATATTTTCCAAGACACTGACCTTCACTGTCAACATGTGGCTTTTATGGTGATATTTATCCTCAGCCTACATTATCCATAATTGCACAATGAAGGACTCTGGAAGATGATACATTGTAGAAAAAAACAAACAAAGAATAAATAAATAATCTTATTATTATTATTATTATTATTATTATTATTATTATTATTATTATTATTATTATTATTATTATTATTATTATTATTATTATTATTATTATTATTATTATGACCAATAATAAATTCAAATGGACAAAGAAAGGCAAACCTGGAGCATCAGGAGTGTTGTGTTTAGCAGGTGAAGGTCTTATCAATATGTATTTCCTGAGTCCATCTGCACAATTTTCAATTATTGCAGAAAGTACACATTATAGAAAATACCAATACATCAATGTTTATTTTACTGTGTTCACATGCAGCTGCTTTTCTGCTTTTCTTTAGTTCATTGACATAACAGTAAATGACTAAGAATGTATGCATGGGCTACAATTTGCACTTGCCACAAGTTGCATTGTATAATAAATCATCATCACAAATGTTATTTCCTTTTGCACTCTATTTTTTTAAGTTTGTATGCACTTTCTGTAAATAATATTGTGATTACATTATTTTCATACTTTGCACTATACAGTTATCTATATTTACTTTACTCTGTCATTACACTTTACTTTTGTTCTGGACTGAAAGACAGTTATCTGTCAGGTCATAGCAAAGGTAGGATTTGTTTTGGAAAACTAAACCTTTGTGCAGAAAAAACAAAGATAGCAGAAAATGGGCCTAATGACATTTAAAATGACATTAATAAAATTCAGTCTGTTTTCTGACTTTCTAGAATATACACAGTGTGTTCTTTTGATTAAAAGAGAGTGAAAACCTCACATTCATTTGTTCACAGAGGTGTTTTGTTATGTCTATCTTTAGGATTATTCTCAATAGGTACCATTAGTAGTAGACAACTATACCCACTTTCTGAAAAAAATTGACAATTGTAGTTTAAAAATGGAGAGCAAAAGGTGCAAAAGCAAAAAAAAAGCAACTATCCCTTTTGCAAGCGTCATTATATTGTTCTTCTATAATTTCCCATTATAATATTTACACTGTGTGAAATAGGTCAACCATAAATACCTGTGCTCATAATTAGTTTATTCACAGGAGTCTGTAACAGATCAGGAAATGTTCCAGAAAACAGTGAGAGTAAAATTTCAAGATCTAGATAAACATTTATCATGTGTTTTTTCATTGTTGCATATGCAGATTAGTGCCAGTAGGAGGAAAAATAGCCACAGAGGGCAATATAACAGTAAATCCCTTATCTTACATGTCACATGAGGTGAATCCAAGTGTTTATATGTGTCTCTGTATTTTTCTACTTTCTCAGTTTAGACAAAATTACATGGCACTTGCATCTTCATCTTTTGCTGTTTTATAATTTACAAGAAAGTTTTTCCTTGTTTTAATTCTAATTGGAGCAACAGCTATTGATTATTTTTATAATCAGTGAATCTATTCAATTTAAGTTCACTGTCATTTGAATAACTGAAAAAATCATAAAACTGTGAAAGACTTTTTTTTTTATCATTTCAGAACCAGCTGAAATGATAAAAAAGTATAAACATAAAATGATGTAAAATATCTATATATAAATAACAACAGTATAAAAGTATATATAAAATAACTATAGATATAATAAAGAACAAACGAACACTATGTACTGCAGTCTTCAAGAGGTCAAAAGTCACAGACCACTCCCCTATCTACAAGAAACCATAAGAAATTCAAAAGAAGCAAAATGGGGAGGCTAATTGGGTGCCAATGCGTCACATAGTCGATGCATTGGCACGTATACGTGCCATGCGGCGATGCGTAGGAAAACACGTCCTTTTGATAACTTTTGATAAGCAACGTGCAAATCCGCACAATACCTTGCGTTGTCGGTGGCGGCGAAACTGTAAATATTGTAATTTTTTCATGTATTTGTAATATTCATAGAAGAAGTATTCCAAAAATGGCTAGACAAGAACTGAAGCAGTGTGAAGTGATAAGACAATATCTTCATTTGTATCTATGCCTTGCATTGGGCGCACCAGAGAAACAAACCCCCCATCCAGGTCTCTGGAGATGTTCAAAGGGCGAACAAACCACCGCAGTTTGTGCTGCTGTTTTTTTTCTGCCGTCGATGTAAAAGTAGCAATAGAATGCACTCCTCTTCAGTTGTCATTTTGACTGATGTCACCCCCAATGTCACTTGCAATGACAACCTGCAAAAGCCATAGGTGATTCTGCTGCCACCTGCTGCCTGAGTGGTGAATTGCAGTCGACGCACAGCCCGTGGTAATTGTTTCAACGTGTACAAATATGAAAAGGGGGCACGTCACTCACGTCATTTGTGCTTTGTTCATGTTGCTTGCGTCAAATATAAACCCAGCCTAAGTCACGCCCTTCTTCTTCCGGTCCATGGGTGCTTAGCTCGTAAAAACTTTGACTGGGAGTGAATGGAACGAGGCAAACTAAATTCTGATTCCGTTTGACAAGTACTCTGAAATTCACACGATAGCGAATAATACGAAATATTTATTCTATTATAGACATTCCACGCGTTTTTGATAGGAAGCATGTGACGTTAGGTTTTATGTGGGCTTAGTAAGAGACTACAATTCATCGCGTATGTGACGTCTCACACTGCTCAGCTGTGGTGTGGAGTCTGTGGTGACGTGACATGCGCACCAGGCAGGCGCGCAGATAGCGGGGGTGTCAGGTGTGTCATGACACACCCAGTTTTGAATGCCCTTAGATCCATCCCACCCACTTTTATTTAAGAAAAAAACATGTTACTTCTTCTTTTTACTTTTTAAAAAACTTTTACTACTTACTTCTTACTTAGTCAAGCATCACGAAGAAACCAAAATATGTATTAACATACGTAATAACGTGACTCGGTTATTGCGCTGTGCGGCGGCATGTCGTTAACTTTGGTTGCTACGGTTACAAACAGTCTGACAGGCATTACTTGGACAGCCAGGGTGCATGTTCAGGAGGACCCCAACACGGCATGGAATAATGAGGCGAGCTAAAAAGCAGAAAACGATCATGTGGTTTTTTCAAAGAGCAACAGCTGTAAGTAAACTGTTACTTTACGTTATCACCAGGGCTCTAAATTAACACCCACCAACCCGCCAAATGCGGGTGAAAATCCATTTTGGCGGGTAAAAAAACAACTTACTAGCCACTTTGGCTGTTGGCGAGTGCAGACCCGGTTGTAGCAATCCTCTATGGGGCACCAGCATATGACCGTCCTATTTTTTTTATCCTTCCCCTGTCTTTTGTTTCCTGTCTTGCTTGCTTCGGCCCAGGCAGCGCCCCTATGGCAAAGCCAAAGTGTTCACATAGCCACGCGTTGTGTTTATTATATCACGTGTTACAGAACGCGTTCTGGCAGCGCACTTGGTGCGCGCAATGGCACGCGTACTAGCACGCGTGCCAGTGCGCGCGCCAGTGCGCCTACAGCCTACTTGTGTGTTTGACAGGAATGCTAATAAGCCCAAATGAATTGATCATAACGGGCTTATATGAGGATTTGGTGCTATCTTTGGTCAGTTGGTGAGTCCACAAATAGGCTAAGGAAATGAGATGGTTTAAGAAAGTTTATAACAACACCAAGATGCAGGGGCGCAGATAGGTTTGTGAAACTGGGGGGGACGAAGATGCCAGCTAACACCCCCCGGCCCCACCATTCTGATTGGAGGGAGGGAGTTATTACTCCTCAAAGACGAAAAATGCATTATTTTACCTAATTGTGATGTCTGATGTTCTCAAGTGCTATATACCACTGACATGACAGGATGATCAATATGGGTGTGTGTGTGTGTGTGTGTGTGTGTGTGTGTGTGTGTGTGTGTGTGTGTGTGTGTGTGTGTGTGTGTGTGTGCTACATGACTGCTCACTGTTTGTGTATATTTGGACTGTCAAACTTAATTACCCATCATTGGAAGAAATTATTTATTATATAAGTATTAGATAAATTATTATTATTTAATAAAGTTTATTAATGCTGATACTAATTCAAATCACTCACTAAACATACCATATGCTGTTTGCAAAACTGTTTTATTTTAACACTGACTTTCAGCACACTGATTCTTTCATAAATTTCACAGGAGTGTAAAAAACATATAATGTAATTAAAACTTCTAACACACTAACAACAAACACAAAATAGGACACAGCCTCCATATACAAATTAAATTGTAAATAAGATCTCTCCATGAGAGTTTTCAATAATGGTCTCAAAACTGATTAAGTGAAGGATCCAAAAACCTCTCTCCTCCGATCCTTGCCCTGAATATATGTCTGGGGCATGTACAGGTGGAGGCAGAAGAAGGTGACAGTTTGGCTCTGGTCAGCTTTGTACGATTCCTACTCTCACGGCGACATTGCTTTGAACAGAAATTGCAAGGTGATTAACTTTTTTCATCACCAGCCAATGTGGCTAGTAGATTTTTTTATCTTACTCTCCTATCAGAAATTCAACTAGCCATTTTTCCCCTGACCAAATTTCATTAAATTATTTTATTTAACCTTTTCCTCTTGAAATAATTCATTTCTTTAAACATATGATCTTTTTTTTTTAATTTTCACATTTAACTCTTAAAACTTCTTGCTTTTACATTTTCTCACCTTTCACTGTTAACACTTCTTTACTGTTCTCACCTATATTACAATTTATACAATACATAGACTCACATCTTGTTGCTCTTACATTTTCTCAATTGGTCCCCAAATAATTTCTTCAAACATGTGATAACATTTTTATTTGATTTTTTTTGCATTTTCACATTTAACTCCTAACTTCTTTACTTTTTATCTCCACTGTCCCCACTGTAAACATACACTCACATTACATCTTGGTGTTGTTATAAACTTTCTTAAACCATGGACTCACTGTCTCATTTCCTTAGCCTATTTGTGGTCTCACCAACTGACCAAAGATAACACCAAATCCTCATATGAGCCCGTTATGATCAATTCATTTGGGCTTATTAGCATTCCTGTCAAACACACAAGTAGGCTGTAGGCGCACTGGCGCGCGCAATGGCCCGGTGCTAGTACGTGCCATTGCGCGCACCAGTGCGCTGCCAGAACGCGTTCTGTAACACGTGATATAATAAACACAACGCGTGGCTATGTGAACACTTTGGCTTTGCCATAGGGGCGCTGCCTGGGCCGAAGCAAGCAAGACAGGAAACAAAAGACAGGGGAAGGATAAAAAAATAGGACGGTCATATGCTGGCGCCCCATAGAGGATTGTTACAACCGGGTCTGCACTCGCCAACAGCCAAAGTGGCTAGTAAGTTGTTTTTTTACCCACCAAAATGGATTTTCACCCGCATTTGGCGGGTTGGTGGGTGTTAATTTAGAGCCCTGGTGGTAACGTAAAGTAACAGTTTACTTACAGCTGTTGCTCTTTGAAAAAAAACCACATGATCGTTTTCTGCTTTTTAGCTCGCCTCATTATTCCATGCCATGTTGGGGTCCTCCTGAACGTGCACCCTGGCTTTCCAAGTAATGCCGGTCAGACTGTTTGTAACCATGGCAACCAAAGTTAACGACGATGCCGCCGCACAGCGCGATAACCGAGTCACGTTATTATGTATGTTAATTCATATTTTGGTTTCTTCGTGATGCTTGACTAAGTAAGAAGTAAGTAGTAAAAGTAAAAAAAAAAAGTAAAAAGAAGAAGTAACATGTTTTTTTCTTAAATAAAAGTGGGTGGGATGGATCTAAGGGCATTCAAAACTGGGTGTGTCATGACACACCTGACACCCCCCGCTATCTGCGCGCCTGCCAAGATGTAATGTGAGTGTATGTTTACAGTGGGGACAGTGGAGATAAAAAATAAAGAAGTTAGGAGTTAAATGTGAAAATGCAAAAAAATAAAAATAAAAATGTGATCATATGTTTGAAGAAATTATATGTGGACCAACTGAGAAAATGTAAGAGCAACAAGATGTGAGTGTATGTATTGTATAAATTGTAATATAGGTGAGAACAGTAAAGAAGTGTTAACAGTGAAAGGTGAGAAAATGTAAAAGCAAGAAGTTTTAAGAGTTAAATGTGAAAATGTAAAAAAAAAAGATCATATGTTTAAAGAAATGAATTATTTCAAGAGGAAAAGGTTAAATAAAATAATTTAATGAAATTTGGTCAGAGGAAAAATGGCTAGTTGAATTTCTAATAGGGGAGTAAGATAAAAAATCTACTAGCCACATTGGCTGGTGATGAAAAAAGTTAATCACTTTACAATTTCTGTTCAAAGCAATGTCGGCGTGAGAGTAGGAATCGTACAAAGTTTGACCAGAACCAAACTGTCACCTTCTTCTGCCTCCACCTGTACATGCCCCAGACATATATTCAGGGCAAGGATCGGAGGAGAGAGGTTTTTGGATCCTTCACTTAATCAGTTTTGAGACCATTATTGAAAACTCTCATGGAGAGATCTTATTTATAATTTAATTTGTATATGGAGGCTGTGTCCTATTTTGTGTTTGTTGTTAGTGTGTTAGAAGTTTTAATTACATTCTATGTTTTTTACACTCCTGTGAAATTTATGAAAGAATCAGTGTGCTGAAAGTCAGTGTTAAAATAAAACAGTTTTGTAAACAGCATATGGTATGTTTAGTGAGTGATTTGAATTAGTATCAGCATTAATAAACTTTATTAAATAATAATAATTTATCTAATACTTATATAATAAATAATTTCTTCCAATGATGGGTAATTAAGTTTGACAGTCCAAATATACACAAACAGTGAGCAGTCATGTAGCGCGCACACACACACACACACACACACACACACACGTCATGTCAGTGGTATATAGCACTTGAGAACATCAGACATCACAATTAGGTAAGATAATGCATTTTTCGTCTTTGAGGAGTAATAACCCCCCCCCAATCAGAATGGTGGGGCCGGGGGGTGTTAGCTGGCATCTTCGTCCCCCCCAGTTTCACAAACCTATCTGCGCCCCTGGCACCAGGCATGTAGTCCAAATTACTAACAGGTTTTATTTGCAAATGAGTCAGCTGGTTAACAGAAGTTGTTGAAACGCACATCAATAATTATCATTTATTATGAGGTACAACCTCATAATGCCGAATGAATGTTGGGTGGTGGTCAGAGGGGCCGTAGGCGTGAAATGGCAGCCACGCTTCTGTCAGTCTGCCCCAGGGCAACTGTGACTACATATGTAGTTTACCACCACCAGAGGGAGCATGTGAGAGTGAATGAATAATGGAACACTAATGTGAAGCGCTTTGGGTGCCTTGAAAAGCGCTATATAAATCTAATCCATTATTATTATTATATTATTATTACAACATGTGTGTGATTCAGGACACGTGACAAATCAGATATGATTTTAACATTTTGCTTCCCATTGAATACCATGCATGAATTTTCCGATCTCAGGCCTCATGAGCCTCTTTTATGTCTTTTGTGTTTATGTTTTAAGATTGTTTCTGTATAAAAGTAGACTATAGACCCCTTTGCAATCAACATCATTTAAACATAAGAGGAAGTTGCGCGCATGGACCGGACTCAAAAAAACTGCATGGAAAAGCTGTTGTTTATATAGATGACATACCTAGGGCATAGCAAGAAATGTCTATTTGTTGTTTTGTTGACTTCCAGAATCGTTACAGGGACAGGGTTAAACTGTATACAATTTCATCTGGATCTCACCCATTCAAAAAAATAAAAAATAAAAAAATCGATGACATCTATGGTTACAAGCGATCCAGCATGTGGATTTGGATGAGAGCACGATCAGGAATCATCATTTCTATGTCCTTCCCATTCTAACCACAATCTGGACCTTGAATAAAACTGCTACAGCATGACCCAAACCTTCAATGAAGTACATATTAAAAATAAATATGGGAGAAATCCAAGTAGGTGGTTAAGTGATTATCCTGGGTAAATTAAACCAGAAGTGATAAACCTCCTAATAGAGTAGCCTGCTAGCTTTCTCGAGTTAAGAGAACAATGACTTCAGCCTCTTCTGTTAACACCCCCTCTAGGTTAACTTACCCAGGCTTACCACTGCACCCCCCCCCCCCCTAAAAAAAAATCTTTGAATGCATTGCAGGTGTGTTCAGATGCATCTAATGGAGTAAAACGAGTTCAGGTGAAACTGACGTACTTTCTTAATGGATTGGCTTTTCATCAAAATGGGACAGGTCTCATGGATGCCCCAAAACAAAGTATTTGGAAAACGGGTCCCAGAGTGGGAAGATCTGGATACAGTGCCGTTTCCGTATCCATCCTGATGAGTATCCGTGTGTGTTCACACCCACGTCATGACCACGTGACCGGAAACGCAGGATGGCACCTGTAGCATCATCTGGACGAGTTTGATATGGATTTAGTTTTGAAACCGTGTCAAAAAGATATTACATAAAAATGGAACTCTTTCATTAAAAATCCACATTAGCATGGGGGCTACACCACTATGCGTGCTGTAATTCAGTCCCACCGGATACAAAAGAACAATAGAAGAAGTAGTGAGCAAGCACCCACATCCCTTGTACTACTGGCGTGACACACATACCGGACACAATAATAATAATAATAACACTGCTAACACACTAACCCTAACCCATTCACCACTGCTATTCTGTTGTTTGCCATTATTGCCGTCTTGTGAGGAGAATGAATTCTATGGTTATTTCCGGTCATGGTCATGGACTGGGTGTGAACACATGGATACTCATCAGGATGGATATGGTAACGGCACTTTATCCAGATCTTCCCACTCTGGGACCCGTTTTCCAAAGAGTTTGTTTTGGGGTATCCACGAGACCGTTCCCATTTTGATGAAAGGCCAATCCATTAAAAAAGTTTGTTGGTTTCACACGAACGTGTTTCCGTGCAGACAGGGTCTAAATCGTTGAGGACAAAAGTTTTGTTATTGATTGATCTGCTGTTGCAGAGCACCATGCTGAATGTGGACAAACTGTCAGACACCGTTGACATACAAAGAATGCCACAGAGATTGTCTGAGACACACCATCGTGGGAATTTTTTCACCCAGCGGTGACGCAGAGACAGGAAATGGGTGTCTTTGGGGCCAACCAGGTGTAGCCATCGGTAGCATTCCAGCAGTCCTCCAGAAGAAGCGACCATCCGCTCCCCGGCAAAGGCGAAATCACACAAATCTGCAGCCTGACATGGAGTCCGCCTCTCCGACCACATCTCCTGCGGCGTCCACCTCCCGGCACAGAACAGCCAGGTCGTCTCAGGAATGGTGACATTTTGGGGTGTCGTCATGAATTCCACCGTGGTGGTGGAAAACCTGTGGTGTTTTGTAAAATTGTCCATTTATGAGTTGCTTTGATGTAAAATACAATCCCAACCACGTGCTGATCTCCAGGAAACCTGTCTGCATATCTATTGGGGATTAGCTACATGGAAGATGGCGGTGTAGAGTCCCAATGTAAATGTTTTTGAACTCAGATAATCCATGTATTGTGCAGTTAAGATTCAATTTCAGCCCTAAATATGAAAAAAAGCAAATGCATGAAACCTTCTGCAGTTAAAAATCTCCCGTTCGTGACCCATGTATATGTCGATCATGACTATTCGACTCAGATGGGAGACAGCTAATGCTAGCTACAACAAACGGGACTGATTATAAACTTCATTAGATCCATGGGCTGAAGGTTCAACATTTTCAGATAAGTGACTAAAGTGGAATATTCATTTAGTCAAACTGTATGTTATAGGACACTAATGAACAAATACAGGCAGTAACAACTGTAAAATGAATAATAGCATAATTATCCAAATTAAACCCCAGTGTGAACATACCTGTTCAGTAGAAAACATACTGTCACTTCTCATTCTTCTATCCTCCCCTTTGTTCCACCTGGAATAAACGCCGGTTTACACCAGTTTTCGGTCATCAGTTTAATTGTTTTACCACGTTTTATTTTCTCCATGATTTGATACACATCCGTGATTTGCTTTCTTCCAATATTTTCATGTAACTTGCTAATTTTTAATTAGATTTCACTCTTGGGTGTTCAGGTTTCTTCTTCTCCTGCTCTTGCAAATGTTCCACAATTCTGACTGCTCCCCCCTTTTTCTCCCTCCAGCTGTCATTACACCCACAGTCTGTTTTACAGGCACATAGGGTATTTGGACTTTTGTCGTCTTTCGGCTCATGTACAGAAAAAAATGGCTGCGCCCAGTTAGGTGTGGCCCCGTGCTATTTATATTTAGATGGGTTTTTATAGGTCAAAATGTATGGAACAATGCGATCTTTTGACTAATTGTTGTATATTTAATTGCATTTTAATCAGTAATTAGAGTGATTATTGGGAAGAACAATGAGGAAAATTCTACACACTGTACATTTAAAGATAACTGAGGTGAAATTCTCTAGTGTTTGCTGATGCCAGGCTGGGGAACCTTTCGTCTATCTAACCTACGTTTTACAAATGCAGATGGATGGAGAGCACCTTTTGTTATCCTGAATTTACACCATACACTTCAAATCCCAGCTGGCTTCTATGCGGTAACACGATAAATAAGCCATGAACAATGATTTATTCCCTCTCTGTAAGAGGGAGCTACTGTTTCTTACTGACTAACTGGCACCACTTTACAAAAAAAAAGAGGGGGGGGGGGTCATACACATTTATCACTCGGGCAGCATGATAAATACAGAAATAATACTTTTAGGATGCTGATGGTGATACATGAGACAGAAAAGCTGGAGGATGACAAGTGCACTGAGAAGCAGTGTTATGTGACTGTTAGAGCTAAAGCATGGAGACAGTGACCCCATGTGGTCAGAGTAGGGATGAACAAGCAGAAGGAAGAAGACAAAGACGGTAGAATTACTAACATACGTGGTAAAAGCACTCACATACTGTAGAACTACAGCTCCTTGTGTGAAAAAATAATCTTAAAAGTAGAGGTGTTGATTCAACTCCTTTTATTTAAGTAAAAGTAAAAAAAAAAAAAAAGTACAACTTCTCAATTGTAATAAATAAATTTAAAAAAGTAAAACTACATTGCTTACATCTTTGACATCAAACACACTTTTGGTGACTGTGACTTTGACCTACATTCACCAAAATTTTATGGGATCTATTCTGTACCACCTTTCCTGAAAATCTCATAAAAATGTATCCACTACCTTTTGTGTAAACCTGCTTACAATCAAACAAACAAACATTACCCCTCTCCCCTTTGGGGGGTGGGGTAATGATTCTTGCAGTCCCCTAACACAAGAGACAGGAGAGCCTCAGAAACCTCACCCAAGCACCATCCACAGAATGAAACATTGCATCCCAGTAGGGAGGCTCAGTACTAGGAAGAGGTGGGAAGTAACTAAGTAGAAATACTTTGTTACTGTATTTAAAGGTGAGGTGGGAGATCTTTTTTGAAACATTTTTTCCCATATTGCTTGAAAACCTCTTCATGATCCCATAGCATGCACTGAAATTAATGTTTGAAATGAATGAAAAAATTAAATGTTTGCAAAAAACCCGGAAATATTTTAATCCAGTCTAGAGGGTGGAACCAGAGGAATACTCCGGCCAATCATTGTACTGGTCATCTTTATAATGATTGATTTGCTGATACATCCCATCAAATATCAGTCCACCCCACCCACCCCCAACACTCTCCCCCCACCCCTCGAATCCCTTCTGCTCACATAAACAGCTATAGCGGAAAACACGACAACTGACAGCAAAACTAGACTAAAAACTGTGCTTGAAAAAGCTACAGCCCTGATGAAACTAACGGTATGGGAATCGGTATGGCTTTCCAGCACTGGCATCAGGTGAAAAAGGAAAAGGGGCTCAAAACCGATGGTAAGGTGACCATGTTTCTACTTGATAGGTAAGATGATACCATTATGATTATATAATATTTCGTATATATATATACGAATATTATATAATTATATAATATATATATATCATTATATATATATATATGTATATATTAATATATAATAATATAATATATTATATATTTTATATAATCATAATGGTATCATCTTACCTATCAAGTAGAAAATCTCACGTTTATTACTTTTTTTTTTATCTAATCTCCTATTTATGACTTTTAAATGGTTCCTAAATGTCCTGTCCATACACACAAAACTGAGTACTATGACTAATCAAACTCATTACACTTCTCAACATTTTTTTTAAAGAAAGTATCTTCTTCAGACATTAAATGTGCTAAATCTTTAATAAGATGAATCAGAAAAAAATTACTTTAGTGCTGGTTAGCTCATGTTTTTAAAATATATGATGGTTTATATACATGTATGCAATGGATTAGTAAATATTCCACTAGAAAAAACATGTAAAGTGAATGGATCATAATGTGCAGACAGTGTTTTGAAGTAGATCTGAGACCAATATTCCTTGAGACTAAAACCTATTCTCTTGTTCATTCTAAGAATTTCACATTTTGACCCCAGACTTATCTCGGAAACTTGAGCCAACCAGCATTTAAGACTTGAGTTTTATTTATCAGTAACACACAGGCAGTAACATCTCATTAGTTTTATTCCGGAAGCATTTGACTTGTAGACCAGTGTAATTTACACAGTAACTCACTTTTACAGGCTTTATATTTTCATACTTGTGAAACTTTTGCTTTTCTTCCTGGTTAAATAAGTATTATTTCAACCATGGCAAAGAAAACAAAGCAGTTTTACTTTATTACAATTGAGAAGTTGTACCCTTTTCAAAAAACTTTTACTTCAGTAAAGGAGTTGAATCAGTACTACTTACTACTACTGTGCTTCTACTTAAGTACAGAATGTGAGTACTTTTACCACCTCTGTCAGTCTCTCTGTAACACTACAGGCTACAACGCAGAAGAGTGGAGCTTGAATCCCCACCACAGCAGTAGTTTTTTCTGCAGATTTTTAAACATGTGATTCCATGGGTGCCAGGATGTAAATCTGCTTTGTAATTATGATTGTACTCTAGAACACACACACACATTGTTATTGATATCTATATAAATGAAAAATTGGAGAAATAATTTTTTTCTCACCTTCAAATATGACTTATACAGACACGTGATGCTTCATTAATGAAATCAAATATTTCAGTGTATATGGTTATTTCCAAAATTGTGAAGCAACCTCATTTGTGCTGCTCTTAAAGCTATAGCAAATAATAATAATAACAATAATAATAATTTTAATTTATAAAACACATTTAAATGAATCTCAAAATGCAACAGAGACTAACGTAAATATTAGATTCGAATACTAAGTGTAAGGTCAATGTGTAGTTTGTAGTATTGACAAATTAGATCTGAGCAGAAGCTGAAGTGTGAGCTGATCATATATTATTTTTAGTTCCGAGTATTTTTTTTTGGGGGGGGGGGGGGTTTAATAATTGTAGACTGGCTGCATTTTGTTCTTGGAAAAAATGTTGGCATTGCTTTCGACATTACTGAAATTCATTACCCATCTACAAGTTAAATAGTAACATGACACTCTTTAAAAACAATGTAATATATTTTATTTACAGTAAAAGCAATATCATTAACCTCATAGTATAATTGCCGAAGTCATACATGGACAAAAGTATTGAATTCAGGTGTTTTTTTTCTAATAGGTGTCTGGGCTCCAAAACAATAATGACAAATGTAAAAACTGAGTTTTAAATTGGGATAAATATCATATGGATGATTAATATTGATGTTTTTATCTTAAATCAGCAGGGACAGGACAATGTGATCGATATTCCGTTAAATTTTAATTGATATGTTTTCTTCCTAAACGAGATGTGAAGAAATTAGTTATGGTAAAATATTACTTACAGCCAAAAAACCAAACTCATTTTAAGAAATTCTGAGGTACAACATTTAAAATGGCAGTCATGGATATTAATATAATAATAATCATAATAATAATCAAAGTTGAAAAAAAAAAGTAAAAACCATCTCTGAAGCATTTTGAAAAGAAACATAATTAAAACCAAAGCAATGCAATGATATGTATCACAATATAAAAGCATATTATGGAATTTATCATTATTGTTTTCTATCCCAGATCTGTGTCAGAAAACAAACACCTGATTTCAACGTGTCACGATACTTGTCTCGTCTTTGGCACGAATGCTAGGATGGTAACGCTATGTGTAAAATCAAAGGTTTAAATTAAAAAACCATGACAAATGACTGGTTCTTATAAATAATTGAGTCCATTGCTTCATCTACAAACATGGCTGCTGCAGACAGTTTTGGTCATTGTTCTGAATCTGCTCTATGCCTTCATCCTCCTCCTCCTCCTCCTCCTCGTCCTCCTCGTCCTCCTCTTCCTCTCTCTCTGTGGTGATGGACATGGCAGCCCGGCAGCTTTCATCAGTCCTCGTCCCCTTGTTGTCTCCTTGCATTTCCACCTGTTCTTCACTGCTCCTTGACCCTTCCTCATGCCCCCCCACCTTGCTTGTTTTCAGTTTCCTCGTGAACCCGTTCCCTCTCATGTTGTCGTCTCTGTCCTTTTCCTGTAACACGGATTCTTCTGCAGTGTCATCGGTGTCCCCGTCTGCGTCAGGTCCATTGTCCACCGCTGGACATTTGTGGTCTCTGTAGTAGCTCTGTCTGGTGAAGCCTTTGTTGCAGGAGGAGCACCTGAAGCGGTAATTGTCAGTGTGGGACTGCTGGTGCTCCAACATGTGAGCGCGACGACTGAAGGCCTTGTGACAAAACAGACATTTATAGGGCTTGATACCTGCAGGGAAGAGGAGGAGTCACTGTTAACAAGTATTCAGACAATGCCTAATTTCATCCTTATTTTGTTTCTATGTTTCTGCTAAAGACAACCGTGACCTTTAACCTTTACTCAACTGCATCTGATGGGCATTAACCATATGTATATGCCCATCAGTGATGCACGGGCTGACCCGAAGTGAGCGGGTCACCCGCAGTTATGGGTCATTGAAAATTTTGTAATGATATTCGGGTTGCGTTCGGTCGATAGTTTGTCATTTGAGATAAACATAAAAAAAACCTGGTAAATACACTTTATTAACTGAATTTCCGTGAGGGTGACATACAACGTCAGA